>JAWRVZ010000150.1:0-600000 GCA_037043235.1 Rhodeus uyekii
AGTCAAGGGCCTGGTGACCAAAGGCACCCTCGTGCAGGTCAAAGGCACCGGCGCCTCGGGCTCCTTCAAGCTCAACAAGCAGCAAGCCGAGACCAAGAAGAAACCAGCCAAGAAAGCGGCTCCTAACAGCGAAGAAGCCCGCGGTCAAGAAACCCGCAGCCGCCAAGAAGCCAAGAGCGCGGCGGCAAAGAAGCCCGCTGCCAAGAAATCACCCAAGAAGGCCAAGAAACCCGCCGCCAAAGCCGCTAAGAAGGTGACTAAGAGCCCCAAGAAGGCAAAGAAGCCAGCGGCCGCTAAGAAAGCAACCAAGAGCCCCAAAAAAGCCAAGGCCGCTAAACCGAAAGCGGCGAAGGCTAAAGCCTCCAAGCCGAAGAAGGCAGCGCCCAAAAAGAAGTAAAGTTACTGTTTAATTCTCAACAGGCTCTTTTAAGAGCCACCCACTAACTCTGAAAAGAGCAAATGTAATTTTTTTTGTTTTGAAATAAAATAATGAAAAAATTAAAGATAAGATTAATCTGATAGATTTTCACGATGTAAATATTGTAAAATACTTATTTTTATACCCAACATAAATCTAGTCTTGAATTACAAGTTGGGCAAACCATTTTTATTACAACCTCAAAGGTTCAGACAGTGATCAGTCCAAACAATATACCGGTAAACAGATAACACTTCACTGGAGTATTGTACCAGTAAAAAACACAATATTGGCAGTGCTAAAACTCCAATATTACAGTACACAGGATCATGAAACTATCCTTTATCAGAAGATCAACGAGAATTAAACAGCGTGAAAGGTGCAAGAACATAGCACGATATTTGTACTAATTTAAACTTTATATAAAACCATTTCAATGGTTTCATGTTATCTGGTTTAGTCGATAGTACTTTTTGTGCAACATTTCAGTCGGTGTAGGGCTTTGGAGGGAAGTTCAGTGATTGGTTGAAACCTCATCAGATTCTAAACCAATGAGCGGGTGGTACTGTCGCTAAATGACATTATGTGGAGGCTTGTGTTCTCGTTCATAAAAGAATTGTAGTACTCGTTTTACCTTAAGGTGGCTATCTTCCATTTGAGTATAATCCGGTTCCTGAACTGTAGTGAGTTGGATCTCGAAGAAACTCGATGAATCATGTCTTCTGCTTTTATTGTTACTGTACCTGCACTGCCTGCCACATGCACAGCATAAGTCAGCGGTGAGGAATTCACATGTAATAAATACAGGGAGATGGTCAAGATGATGAAGATTTCACACATCCAAACTTTAATCTGGGATAGTAAGAATACAAGGGTTTTACATACTATTTTGTATGTGACTAGCTTAGTGGTTCGGTGTTTATTGTTCAGTTCTGGTTATAGAGCCATACAGCAGGGCAAATAGGTGACTGAGACGGCATTGTCCAGGGTCAGTACATTGCTGTTGCAATCAAAACATCAAACAGTTTCTCCCCACTCAGTGACACACCCACTGCGAAACACATTGAAGCTGTGTGAACTGGCAAGTATGATGTCAGACACTAATATGCTCTGGCCCCCTTCCTGTTCACTAGAGTGATGAGATGCTTGGCAGACTGTCCTCACCCAAATGGCTGGCTGTATATGTGGTGCCCACAGAATAATACAGGGTTTATAGAAAGAAATCCCAACACATAGAGCCTCTTTCACCTATATCATGATGTAGAGACTGTGTCTGTTCCCCAATGTAACAAATAAATAAGCATCTCTTTAACAGTGATAGGAACGATTCGGAAATCCATTGCCATTTGTCTATATATATATATATAAATCCTCTGTCAAGTCTTTGTCGTCAGTTAGAAACCTGGGTGTGCTTTTTGATGGCAATCTTTCATTTGAAAGCCACGATTCTAGCATGTTTTTCAAGCCGCAATCTTCCATCTTAAAAATATATCTAAATTGCAACATATGCTCTCAATGACTAATGCGGAAAAAAGGTCATGCGTTCATGAGCTCAATGAGATTATTAGATTATTGTAATCCTCTACTGGGTGGTTGCCCTGCACGCTGAATAAACAAATTCCAACTGGTCCAAAATGCAGCAGCTCGAGTTCTTATTAGAACCAGGAAATATGAGCATACTAGCCATGTTCTACTAAGACTGCATTGGCTCCCTATTAAACACTGAATACAATTTAAAATCTTGATAATTACTTACAAAGCATTAAATGGTTTAGCTCCCCAGTACTTGAGCGATCTCTTAACACAGTATAGTCCTTCATGTCTATTGCCTATCCCAAAATTCTGAGCGGTTGATAATACCTAGAATATCAAAGTCAACTGCTGGTGGAACAGTTTTCCAAATACAGTTCGGGAAGCAGACAAGTTTAAATCTAGACTAATCTCTTCAACCTGGCATACACATAACACGTTATACATTTTATAAAATAAAAATAAAAAGTAAAATGATTGTTAGGCTGCATAATTTTGGTCAGCCAGAACTGGGAATACTTCCCATAACATCTGATGTACTCATTACATCATAAGAGGAATGGCATCTATGCTGATATTCGTCTCTGTTTATCGCAGGGTTACCATGGTCAGCCAGATTTGCAGATACTTGCATTAAGACATAATATTTTTTGCATTATAGGTTTTTCGGAATCATGAGTCCACTGTCTGCTCTCATCACGGAATTTCTGAAAATTTCAGAAACTTCACCTTGACCTTGTTAACTGCATTTAACCATTTTATTTTTAAAACATTTTAAATGCAAGGAGAGGCAAAAGTCGTAATTACCAAATTAGAATTGCCGTTATTGTGTATCCTGAGGTGTACCGCAAAAACTACCATTAAAAACAATTAGTCTAACTAATATAAATTTCAAGTAATAAAAAAGAAACAAAAGTTGCTCAAATTCAAAGATAAGATGGAAATAAAACTGTTTTAAGATTTTCAGGTATTTTCATGTACAGAATTTGATGTTTACGAGGATATTCTGAGATTTTTGTGTGTGTGTGTGTATTTGTCTGCTCAGGTGCAAAAAGACGGTGAAGAGAACGTCTAAGGTTACATATGTAACCATAGTTCCCTGAAGAGGGAACAAGACGCTGCGTCGAACGCTAGGGGAATACGAGTGTCTCGTAGCTCACTATGAGAGGACCCATGTTCCCGGAGCGGAGTTGAGGTCGAGCTGATAGAACCTCAGGAACGTATGCGGGGAGGACCAGCCGTTGTACTGTCTGAGAGGAACGCCTGAAGTGCCCGCCCGAACAGGCTTTCTGTACAAATGTTGTTATGCATGTATGTACAGCACATAAAACAATACGTAGGTTTTGTGCTTGAATGATTCAATATCATATCAAAATTTACATTTTATAACCACTCTCTGAATTCTGACCTCGAGTATCCTATTTTAGGATTGGAATTGATTTACGATTCCCACCCCTAAGAATGAGCAAACGCACCAAAGATGTTTCTGAGATCTAGGCGGTTAATTCGTTTAGACCAGTGTTTCAAATGTTTAATTTTTTTTGGTTTTTGTGTAGACTCTCTCTGTGAGGTTGAACACTCAGAAGCCGGAGATGTACAGAAGATATTGCTTTTAATTTGTATAAATCAAATGGTTATGGCCATATAGTTACATTTATAGAGTTTTAACTTAAAATTTGCCCCCTCTTTTAAATGTCAATTATTATTATTATAATTATTTATAAATTAACTTATTTTACCTGTAAATACATTCAAGTTATCGGCATGACACTCTCCGACTGAAATGAAGAGTCTCTCAGGCCGGAAGAGAAAGTTTGGAATTTAGAATTTGGAGGGACGAGCAATGATTGGCTTTCAACTGTGACAGATTCTGACCAATAGGCGAAGAGCAATCTCTTATGAATACTGACGGTCCCAGGAAAAATTACTTGTTTCTGATCATCAACAAGGCCTGAAACTACAGTTATGAGCGGAAGGGGTAAAACCGGCGGCAAAGCCCGAGCAAAGGCAAAGACTCGCTCCTCCAGGGCGGGTCTTCAGTTTCCCGTCGGCCGTGTTCACAGGCTTCTGCGTAAAGGAAACTACGCTGAGCGCGTCGGTGCTGGTGCTCCGGTTTATCTTGCGGCTGTGCTCGAGTATTTGACCGCTGAGATCCTGGAACTGGCTGGAAACGCCGCTCGGGACAACAAGAAGACTCGCATTATTCCCCGTCATTTGCAGTTGGCGGTGCGCAACGACGAGGAGCTCAACAAACTCCTGGGCGGAGTGACCATTGCCCAAGGCGGCGTGTTGCCCAACATCCAGGCCGTGTTGCTGCCCAAGAAGACCGAGAAACCCGCTAAATCAAAATAAGCTGATTCCAGTCTGTTCTGTTGAATCCAAAGGCTCTTTTAAGAGCCACCCATTTCATCTCATAAAGAGCATGTTCGCGTATGATAACACCTTGAGCTTAAATTATTTCTAAAAACCATCGACTAAACGGTATATTGTTTATACTAAACTTCGCTCTGGAGCGGATTGCACGTGATAATGAACGTCCTGATCAGTCTGGTTATAATGATTTTATTCAGATGAACATTATCTGAGATCCACACAACCATTAGGAGTAAAAATATTTCAGAATCAATAAATACAACAGTTAAACACCAGATGGTAATCACTGATTCATGTAGTAGATGGAACAAAACGCCTCGAGCGGGAAACCGTGAGCTTGTTTGAAAAGAAGAAAAGCGCAGTCATTGGCTAGAAGTCATCGCACACGTCACACACTAGCCAATCACGAGCCTCTGCTCAGTTCACGTCACTATGAGCGCGGGACGGATCAATGCTTTAAAAGGAGGCGTGTGACAGAGAGCAGCATTTCCAGAGTCAGCAAGACAGAGGGAAGTTGAACTGCAGCAATGGCAAGAACCAAGCAGACCGCTCGCAAATCCACCGGTGGCAAAGCGCCGAGGAAGCAGCTCGCCACTAAAGCCGCCCGTAAGAGCGCCCCGGCCACCGGCGGCGTCAAGAAGCCCCATCGCTACAGGCCCGGGACTGTGGCCCTGCGAGAGATCCGCCGCTACCAGAAGTCCACCGAGCTGTTGATCCGCAAACTACCCTTCCAGCGGCTGGTGAGGGAAATCGCTCAGGACTTCAAGACGGATCTGCGCTTCCAGAGCTCCGCTGTTATGGCTCTGCAGGAGGCCAGCGAGGCTTATTTGGTGGGTCTGTTTGAGGACACCAACCTGTGCGCCATCCACGCCAAGAGGGTCACCATCATGCCCAAAGATATTCAGCTGGCCCGCCGCATTCGCGGAGAACGTGCTTAAACCTTCACTTTCATCAAAACACAAAGGCTCTTTTAAGAGCCACCTCAATCATCGACCTAGAGCGTTTTCCTTTTAATCATTAACATGATCAAGCCCGGTTAAAATCGATTGAGTCAATTATTATAGTGTTGGTTGATTTCAGAAACTTCGACCTCCGAATATCTAAAAAACAGCTCCTTTATTGGCACTTTTTATTGCTAAATAAGCTAATGTCTGGTGCAAATGTAGGGGAGTGTGATTAACTAACTACTGAAGAGTAATGCTACATTGCTTTTTTTTTTTTATATACACTTGGCCACTCATGGAATCGTAACAATGAATAAATGAGTTTAAAGTATAGCAGACATACTGGATGGCATATGCTGCACATTTGGGAAACATGTCACAAATGAATGCAATCAATGAAGGTATTATAATTAAACCTATGTGATTGTAACCCCTAAATATGTACATATAGTGTCTATATGCTTATATAGTGACTATATAAGCCTTTTAAAGTCTTTGAAGAATTGCTGTATCTCAACGAGTTGATACTTATTATGGCATTTATAGAAGTTTTACTATTGTCAATTGAAACCATGTTTAAAATATCAAGCTGAATATATGAACAATCATAGTTGGTTAGGTACATCTACTGTTGCTTTTAACAAAACTTTTAACCTCGTTGAAGTAATGCTAAACAAACTTTGTTTTAGTCATCAACTTTTTTCTTTATTTTTTTTTTTAAGAAAATGTATTTTTGTCACTGCCAAATCTCTTTTTAGTCCTTTGATGTTGATTTCATCCACAATATCAGTATCACTACACTTCATGAAATACCCTCTTATAACTACATGAGTAGATGAGGTACCATCATTTTGAGCTATGTGTATTAAAAGTCTGGAAATCCCTGTGTAACTTTGAGGAAATAAAAACATGCAAAGTTTACTTTTGGTAGCGACAACTATATTTGTGGAAGATGAATTTAATTAAAGGCATTCAAGTCATTACTGTTTTAGTATGTTCATTGTGTTTTGTGAGTTATAATTCTGTGTGATTTTAATGTAAAGTCTGCGATACCAGCAAAAGGTTTTGTGTTAGTAATGTTAACGTTTGAAGAGACTGATTCTGCAGTCCAATGCCGCTTCAATGTCCTTTTGAGTGATCTGTAGTCAATTTATTGTTTTATAATTTGATTTCTTGAAGGGCCATTTGTTAGTTAAAGCATTTACTTTTCTACATTAGAACATTAGTGTGCAGGACTGAATTTATTTAGACAATACACTTTGTCTCTCTGTTCGTGATATGATGATCTTTTAAATATCCTTTTTCATCAAGTGAATCTCATAAAAGTCCATTTCAAATATTAAATAAAGGACAGGCCTCATTATATCAGGTTTAGGGTTAAATCCTATTGCTTTGTGTTGCATATAAACTGAAGGGAGGAGCTTGGTAAGCCTTGTGACGCAATGATGGTTTCTATCAGGTCCTGTAAGCGAAAATAAAGGAGCCTCCCTCAACCTTTAGAGTGTCGTTTTATGTCAGAAATAGATTAACTCAACTTTGTTGCGAACATGTCTGGCAGAGGCAAGGGAGGTAAAGGACTCGGAAAAGGAGGCGCCAAGCGTCACCGTAAAGTTTTACGCGACAATATCCAGGGAATCACCAAACCTGCTATTCGTCGTCTCGCTCGCCGTGGCGGCGTCAAGCGCATCTCCGGTTTAATCTATGAAGAGACCCGCGGAGTGTTAAAGGTGTTCCTGGAGAACGTGATCCGCGATGCCGTGACCTACACCGAGCACGCCAAGAGAAAGACCGTTACCGCCATGGACGTTGTCTACGCACTGAAGCGGCAGGGACGAACCCTGTACGGTTTCGGAGGATAAACGCCTGAAACCAGAGAAGACAAAACCACCCCAACGGCTCTTTTAAGAGCCACACACTCTTTCATATTAAGAGTCATGTTTCTATCACATTAATAGTGATTTACTTTTATTAATATTGACTATTAAAATGATCAACCGCAATTGACTCATGAGGTATTCAATGCCTTGAAAATGTTGGATTTTTTTTTGTCTTATTTTTCATATGTTCTTTTTCCTTTTTCTTATTTGAATGAGTTGTAAAGAGTGATTTATAATCAAGTTAGGCTTTTTATTAGTTAAAAACCTTTCTTTACTTTTCTGTAGTTTTCCATAGTGTAAGGATGAATATTGTCAGCACTTCTCAACAGATAGAACATGTTATCAGAATGTTTTGGGTACCGTTTCTGTTGAGAGTTGGAGCCTGAGCCGAGTTCAGCCTTGGAGAAGCTGTATGTGTGTGTGTGTGTGTGTTAATATGGTCTGAATTGGTGAGGTGATTAACTGGCACCATCAGGAGACGGAATGACTTGTTGTTCTCGACAAGCCACTTCACTAACCCGTCAACCACGTGATCAACGAAGATATGCTTCAGACTGTCTGCACTTGTGTGGAAAATTACTAGTTCTGTTTTTCTTTCTTTCTTAGCCAATCAGAATCATTTAAACGTCATCATTGACGTAGTTAGCACCCTCTGTTAGAGTATAATTGCTGTAACGATGTTATTGTATGTGGGGCGGCCTACGAACTCCTCGTGAGACCTGAAGCTGGCTTCTGCTGATGAAACTGCACACTAAACTTCACTAAAACTTCTTCTATTGACTGCACTTCTGACTCCTGGTCTTCATTCAACATATCTGGTCCTCGGGTCTTAACTGTAAATCCCCTACATCATGCATGTACATTTGTAATATACTTACAGCCATGGCATGGGTGTCCAGTGGTTGGCCTTAGACAGGTGGAGAACCCCAAAAGTACACCTAGAGAAGAAGCATTAACAGTGGTTCATGCGATATTTGGAAAATATAGTGTTGTACTGTTGAACGTGGCTGAATTAAATAGAGCTGACCGAATAAAATAACCCAAACAAAACCATGCTTGTTATTGCCTTCAAGTGTGTACTGAGAGAAGGAACATGTTGAAAGGAAGTCGCTTTGGATAAAAGCGTCTGCCAAATGCATAAACGTAAAATGTAAATGTGTCTTGTTTAGAGGCAAAGCTCGAGCAACTTCAACCTTGAAGAAGCGGTGTATCTGTATGTTTTAACATGCTCTGTTACAGACCAGTATAGGTGAGGTGATCAACTGGCACCGTAATGAGACCTGGAAGGTCACTTAATGCATAAACCAGAGAATCATGTGCTCGACAAAGATATGCTTTTGACTGTCTGTTCTTGAATGGAAGACTGCTTAATTCTACATTCTTAGCCATTTAAAAGCTGTTGTAGAAAGATAAAAACATTTTTGAGTAAGTTCAAGAAGAAAACAGTTGTGGTTTATGTTGAAATAGATTTACAATCAAGTTAGTCAACAGTGTGATGGAGAGCTGATAGAGAATACTCGAGACACAAAAGTTAGGGTTCGTATGAACAGACATACAACCCGAATAGATTGACGACAATAAATAACAAAAAAGCAGAAGCTCCTTAACTGAGAACATGGGTGGCTCTTAAAAGAGCCTTTGTGTGTTTCGAGTCGGAGACTCTCACTTGGAGCTGGTGTATTTGGTCACGGCTTTTGTGCCCTCAGACACGGCGTGTTTGGCCAGTTCTCCGGGCAGCAGCAGACGCACTGCGGTCTGGATCTCTCTGGAAGTGATAGTGGAGCGCTTGTTGTAATGAGCGAGACGAGACGCTTCACCGGCGATGCGCTCGAAGATGTCGTTGACGAAAGAGTTCATGATGCCCATCGCCTTGGAGGAGATGCCGGTGTCGGGATGAACCTGCTTCAACACTTTGTACACGTAGATGGCGTAACTCTCCTTCCTGGACCTCTTGCGCTTCTTTCCTCCTTTCCCGGCGGTCTTTGTGACGGCCTTCTTGGAGCCTTTCTTTGGCGCTGATTTGGCTGGCTCAGGCATGATGATGTGAATTCTTAAGGTTGAAGAATCAGTATGAGATCAGGGGCGAAACAGAGGCTTTTATTCACTGCCATATGCTAATGTAGAGAGAGACGCCAGCATTTTCCCATTGACTGTTTTCATAGGGCAAACCCATAAACTTGTATCTCATTGGACAACTCGAAGCATCAAGAGCGGAATAAGAGCCAATCACAGGCGGGTAAAATATAGCTCCGCCTATAGTTTCAGTAACACCCTGATTCAGTTATTTTCACTTCCCGCTTTTTTATTATTATTAATGGTTTGAGAACAAAAGGAATTCTAAACTAATATTGACCATCGTGTAATTTGAAAATTAAAATTTTGTAATTTACTTAGACACCGGGGAAAATGAAGAAACCAACAACAGTCGGACACTTTTAAAACAGTTTTTACTCCATAAATAAACAAACTCCCACTTGAGTGAAATAATTTTTTCACATTTGTTTCTGCATTTCTGATCACTTTTAACAAACCTTATTTAACATTTTGAATTTCACTGCGGGCCCCATTAGAGCTTATTTATTATACTGCCAAAAACATTTAGCCCATAAAAAAAAAAATCCAACATTTTCAAGGCATTGAATACCTCATGAGTCAATTGCGGTTGATCATTTTAATAGTCAATATTAATAAAAGTAAATCACTATTAATGTGATAGAAACATGACTCTTAATATGAAAGAGTGTGTGGCTCTTAAAAGAGCCGTTGGGGTGGTTTTGTCTTCTCTGGTTTCAGGCGTTTATCCTCCGAAACCGTACAGGGTTCGTCCCTGCCGCTTCAGTGCGTAGACAACGTCCATGGCGGTAACGGTCTTTCTCTTGGCGTGCTCGGTGTAGGTCACGGCATCGCGGATCACGTTCTCCAGGAACACCTTTAACACTCCGCGGGTCTCTTCATAGATTAAACCGGAGATGCGCTTGACGCCGCCACGGCGAGCGAGACGACGAATAGCAGGTTTGGTGATTCCCTGGATATTGTCGCGTAAAACTTTACGGTGACGCTTGGCGCCTCCTTTTCCGAGTCCTTTACCTCCCTTGCCTCTGCCAGACATGTTCGCAACAAAGTTGAGTTAATCTATTTCTGACATAAAACGACACTCTAAAGGTTGAGGGAGGCTCCTTTATTTTCGCTTACAGGACCTGATAGAAACCATCATTGCGTCACAAGGCTTACCAAGCTCCTCCCTTCAGTTTATATGCAACACAAAGCAATAGGATTTAACCCTAAACCTGATATAATGAGGCCTGTCCTTTATTTAATATTTGAAATGGACTTTTATGAGATTCACTTGATGAAAAAGGATATTTAAAAGATCATCATATCACGAACAGAGAGACAAAGTGTATTGTCTAAATAAATTCAGTCCTGCACACTAATGTTCTAATGTAGAAAAGTAAATGCTTTAACTAACAAATGGCCCTTCAAGAAATCAAATTATAAAACAATAAATTGACTACAGATCACTCAAAAGGACATTGAAGCGGCATTGGACTGCAGAATCAGTCTCTTCAAACGTTAACATTACTAACACAAAACCTTTTGCTGGTATCGCAGACTTTACATTAAAATCACACAGAATTATAACTCACAAAACACAATGAACATACTAAAACAGTAATGACTTGAATGCCTTTAATTAAATTCATCTTCCACAAATATAGTTGTCGCTACCAAAAGTAAACTTTGCATGTTTTTATTTCCTCAAAGTTACACAGGGATTTCCAGACTTTTAATACACATAGCTCAAAATGATGGTACCTCATCTACTCATGTAGTTATAAGAGGGTATTTCATGAAGTGTAGTGATACTGATATTGTGGATGAAATCAACATCAAAGGACTAAAAAGAGATTTGGCAGTGACAAAAATACATTTTCTTAAAAAAAAAAATAAAGAAAAAAGTTGATGACTAAAACAAAGTTTGTTTAGCATTACTTCAACGAGGTTAAAAGTTTTGTTAAAAGCAACAGTAGATGTACCTAACCAACTATGATTGTTCATATATTCAGCTTGATATTTTAAACATGGTTTCAATTGACAATAGTAAAACTTCTATAAATGCCATAATAAGTATCAACTCGTTGAGATACAGCAATTCTTCAAAGACTTTAAAAGGCTTATATAGTCACTATATAAGCATATAGACACTATATGTACATATTTAGGGGTTACAATCACATAGGTTTAATTATAATACCTTCATTGATTGCATTCATTTGTGACATGTTTCCCAAATGTGCAGCATATGCCATCCAGTATGTCTGCTATACTTTAAACTCATTTATTCATTGTTACGATTCCATGAGTGGCCAAGTGTATATAAAAAAAAAAAAGCAATGTAGCATTACTCTTCAGTAGTTAGTTAATCACACTCCCCTACATTTGCACCAGACATTAGCTTATTTAGCAATAAAAAGTGCCAATAAAGGAGCTGTTTTTTAGATATTCGGAGGTCGAAGTTTCTGAAATCAACCAACACTATAATAATTGACTCAATCGATTTTAACCGGGCTTGATCATGTTAATGATTAAAAGGAAAACGCTCTAGGTCGATGATTGAGGTGGCTCTTAAAAGAGCCTTTGTGTTTTGATGAAAGTGAAGGTTTAAGCACGTTCTCCGCGAATGCGGCGGGCCAGCTGAATATCTTTGGGCATGATGGTGACCCTCTTGGCGTGGATGGCGCACAGGTTGGTGTCCTCAAACAGACCCACCAAATAAGCCTCGCTGGCCTCCTGCAGAGCCATAACAGCGGAGCTCTGGAAGCGCAGATCCGTCTTGAAGTCCTGAGCGATTTCCCTCACCAGCCGCTGGAAGGGTAGTTTGCGGATCAACAGCTCGGTGGACTTCTGGTAGCGGCGGATCTCTCGCAGGGCCACAGTCCCGGGCCTGTAGCGATGGGGCTTCTTGACGCCGCCGGTGGCCGGGGCGCTCTTACGGGCGGCTTTAGTGGCGAGCTGCTTCCTCGGCGCTTTGCCACCGGTGGATTTGCGAGCGGTCTGCTTGGTTCTTGCCATTGCTGCAGTTCAACTTCCCTCTGTCTTGCTGACTCTGGAAATGCTGCTCTCTGTCACACGCCTCCTTTTAAAGCATTGATCCGTCCCGCGCTCATAGTGACGTGAACTGAGCAGAGGCTCGTGATTGGCTAGTGTGTGACGTGTGCGATGACTTCTAGCCAATGACTGCGCTTTTCTTCTTTTCAAACAAGCTCACGGTTTCCCGCTCGAGGCGTTTTGTTCCATCTACTACATGAATCAGTGATTACCATCTGGTGTTTAACTGTTGTATTTATTGATTCTGAAATATTTTTACTCCTAATGGTTGTGTGGATCTCAGATAATGTTCATCTGAATAAAATCATTATAACCAGACTGATCAGGACGTTCATTATCACGTGCAATCCGCTCCAGAGCGAAGTTTAGTATAAACAATATACCGTTTAGTCGATGGTTTTTAGAAATAATTTAAGCTCAAGGTGTTATCATACGCGAACATGCTCTTTATGAGATGAAATGGGTGGCTCTTAAAAGAGCCTTTGGATTCAACAGAACAGACTGGAATCAGCTTATTTTGATTTAGCGGGTTTCTCGGTCTTCTTGGGCAGCAACACGGCCTGGATGTTGGGCAACACGCCGCCTTGGGCAATGGTCACTCCGCCCAGGAGTTTGTTGAGCTCCTCGTCGTTGCGCACCGCCAACTGCAAATGACGGGGAATAATGCGAGTCTTCTTGTTGTCCCGAGCGGCGTTTCCAGCCAGTTCCAGGATCTCAGCGGTCAAATACTCGAGCACAGCCGCAAGATAAACCGGAGCACCAGCACCGACGCGCTCAGCGTAGTTTCCTTTACGCAGAAGCCTGTGAACACGGCCGACGGGAAACTGAAGACCCGCCCTGGAGGAGCGAGTCTTTGCCTTTGCTCGGGCTTTGCCGCCGGTTTTACCCCTTCCGCTCATAACTGTAGTTTCAGGCCTTGTTGATGATCAGAAACAAGTAATTTTTCCTGGGACCGTCAGTATTCATAAGAGATTGCTCTTCGCCTATTGGTCAGAATCTGTCACAGTTGAAAGCCAATCATTGCTCGTCCCTCCAAATTCTAAATTCCAAACTTTCTCTTCCGGCCTGAGAGACTCTTCATTTCAGTCGGAGAGTGTCATGCCGATAACTTGAATGTATTTACAGGTAAAATAAGTTAATTTATAAATAATTATAATAATAATAATTGACATTTAAAAGAGGGGGCAAATTTTAAGTTAAAACTCTATAAATGTAACTATATGGCCATAACCATTTGATTTATACAAATTAAAAGCAATATCTTCTGTACATCTCCGGCTTCTGAGTGTTCAACCTCACAGAGAGAGTCTACACAAAAACCAAAAAAAATTAAACATTTGAAACACTGGTCTAAACGAATTAACCGCCTAGATCTCAGAAACATCTTTGGTGCGTTTGCTCATTCTTAGGGGTGGGAATCGTAAATCAATTCCAATCCTAAAATAGGATACTCGAGGTCAGAATTCAGAGAGTGGTTATAAAATGTAAATTTTGATATGATATTGAATCATTCAAGCACAAAACCTACGTATTGTTTTATGTGCTGTACATACATGCATAACAACATTTGTACAGAAAGCCTGTTCGGGCGGGCACTTCAGGCGTTCCTCTCAGACAGTACAACGGCTGGTCCTCCCCGCATACGTTCCTGAGGTTCTATCAGCTCGACCTCAACTCCGCTCCGGGAACATGGGTCCTCTCATAGTGAGCTACGAGACACTCGTATTCCCCTAGCGTTCGACGCAGCGTCTTGTTCCCTCTTCAGGGAACTATGGTTACATATGTAACCTTAGACGTTCTCTTCACCGTCTTTTTGCACCTGAGCAGACAAATACACACACACACACAAAAATCTCAGAATATCCTCGTAAACATCAAATTCTGTACATGAAAATACCTGAAAATCTTAAAACAGTTTTATTTCCATCTTATCTTTGAATTTGAGCAACTTTTGTTTCTTTTTTATTACTTGAAATTTATATTAGTTAGACTAATTGTTTTTAATGGTAGTTTTTGCGGTACACCTCAGGATACACAATAACGGCAATTCTAATTTGGTAATTACGACTTTTGCCTCTCCTTGCATTTAAAATGTTTTAAAAATAAAATGGTTAAATGCAGTTAACAAGGTCAAGGTGAAGTTTCTGAAATTTTCAGAAATTCCGTGATGAGAGCAGACAGTGGACTCATGATTCCGAAAAACCTATAATGCAAAAAATATTATGTCTTAATGCAAGTATCTGCAAATCTGGCTGACCATGGTAACCCTGCGATAAACAGAGACGAATATCAGCATAGATGCCATTCCTCTTATGATGTAATGAGTACATCAGATGTTATGGGAAGTATTCCCAGTTCTGGCTGACCAAAATTATGCAGCCTAACAATCATTTTACTTTTTATTTTTATTTTATAAAATGTATAACGTGTTATGTGTATGCCAGGTTGAAGAGATTAGTCTAGATTTAAACTTGTCTGCTTCCCGAACTGTATTTGGAAAACTGTTCCACCAGCAGTTGACTTTGATATTCTAGGTATTATCAACCGCTCAGAATTTTGGGATAGGCAATAGACATGAAGGACTATACTGTGTTAAGAGATCGCTCAAGTACTGGGGAGCTAAACCATTTAATGCTTTGTAAGTAATTATCAAGATTTTAAATTGTATTCAGTGTTTAATAGGGAGCCAATGCAGTCTTAGTAGAACATGGCTAGTATGCTCATATTTCCTGGTTCTAATAAGAACTCGAGCTGCTGCATTTTGGACCAGTTGGAATTTGTTTATTCAGCGTGCAGGGCAACCACCCAGTAGAGGATTACAATAATCTAATAATCTCATTGAGCTCATGAACGCATGACCTTTTTTCCGCATTAGTCATTGAGAGCATATGTTGCAATTTAGATATATTTTTAAGATGGAAGATTGCGGCTTGAAAAACATGCTAGAATCGTGGCTTTCAAATGAAAGATTGCCATCAAAAAGCACACCCAGGTTTCTAACTGACGACAAAGACTTGACAGAGGATTTATATATATATATATAGACAAATGGCAATGGATTTCCGAATCGTTCCTATCACTGTTAAAGAGATGCTTATTTATTTGTTACATTGGGGAACAGACACAGTCTCTACATCATGATATAGGTGAAAGAGGCTCTATGTGTTGGGATTTCTTTCTATAAACCCTGTATTATTCTGTGGGCACCACATATACAGCCAGCCATTTGGGTGAGGACAGTCTGCCAAGCATCTCATCACTCTAGTGAACAGGAAGGGGGCCAGAGCATATTAGTGTCTGACATCATACTTGCCAGTTCACACAGCTTCAATGTGTTTCGCAGTGGGTGTGTCACTGAGTGGGGAGAAACTGTTTGATGTTTTGATTGCAACAGCAATGTACTGACCCTGGACAATGCCGTCTCAGTCACCTATTTGCCCTGCTGTATGGCTCTATAACCAGAACTGAACAATAAACACCGAACCACTAAGCTAGTCACATACAAAATAGTATGTAAAACCCTTGTATTCTTACTATCCCAGATTAAAGTTTGGATGTGTGAAATCTTCATCATCTTGACCATCTCCCTGTATTTATTACATGTGAATTCCTCACCGCTGACTTATGCTGTGCATGTGGCAGGCAGTGCAGGTACAGTAACAATAAAAGCAGAAGACATGATTCATCGAGTTTCTTCGAGATCCAACTCACTACAGTTCAGGAACCGGATTATACTCAAATGGAAGATAGCCACCTTAAGGTAAAACGAGTACTACAATTCTTTTATGAACGAGAACACAAGCCTCCACATAATGTCATTTAGCGACAGTACCACCCGCTCATTGGTTTAGAATCTGATGAGGTTTCAACCAATCACTGAACTTCCCTCCAAAGCCCTACACCGACTGAAATGTTGCACAAAAAGTACTATCGACTAAACCAGATAACATGAAACCATTGAAATGGTTTTATATAAAGTTTAAATTAGTACAAATATCGTGCTATGTTCTTGCACCTTTCACGCTGTTTAATTCTCGTTGATCTTCTGATAAAGGATAGTTTCATGATCCTGTGTACTGTAATATTGGAGTTTTAGCACTGCCAATATTGTGTTTTTTACTGGTACAATACTCCAGTGAAGTGTTATCTGTTTACCGGTATATTGTTTGGACTGATCACTGTCTGAACCTTTGAGGTTGTAATAAAAATGGTTTGCCCAACTTGTAATTCAAGACTAGATTTATGTTGGGTATAAAAATAAGTATTTTACAATATTTACATCGTGAAAATCTATCAGATTAATCTTATCTTTAATTTTTTCATTATTTTATTTCAAAACAAAAAAAATTACATTTGCTCTTTTCAGAGTTAGTGGGTGGCTCTTAAAAGAGCCGTTGAGAATTAAACAGTAACTTTACTTCTTTTTGGGCGCTGCCTTCTTCGGCTTGGAGGCTTTAGCCTTCGCCGCTTTCGGTTTAGCGGCCTTGGCTTTTTTGGGGCTCTTGGTTGCTTTCTTAGCGGCCGCTGGCTTCTTTGCCTTCTTGGGGCTCTTAGTCACCTTCTTAGCGGCTTTGGCGGCGGGTTTCTTGGCCTTCTTGGGTGATTTCTTGGCAGCGGGCTTCTTTGCCGCCGCGCTCTTGGGCTTCTTGGCGGCTGCGGGTTTCTTGACCGCGGGCTTCTTCGCTTTAGGAGCCGCTTTCTTGGCTGGTTTCTTCTTGGTCTCGGCTTGCTGCTTGTTGAGCTTGAAGGAGCCCGAGGCGCCGGTGCCTTTGACCTGCAGCAGGGTGCCTTTGGTCACCAGGCCCTTGATGGCGATCTTGACGCGGGAGTTGTTCTTCTCCACGTCGTAGCCGCTGGCAGCGATAGCTTTCTTCAGGGCGGCGAGGGACACGCCGCTCCTCTCCTTGGATGCGGACACAGCTTTGACGATGAGCTCGCCGACGCCTGGACCCGCTTTCTTGGCTTTCGCAGCTGATTTCTTCTTGGGCGCTTTGGCCGGGGCGGCCGCAGCCGGGGCGGGAGCGGTTTCTGCCATCTTTCTGATCGGATCTACAGTTCTTCGAACGCTGTTTTGATCTCAGCAATGAAGGGCACTCACGCGGCGCGGAGCTCTTAAACAACACATGAGAACCTTATCGACTCAACCTACCCGCTTGGTGTCTGTGCGCGTCCAAAAGTCCCCCACGCCTGTGTTTTCTTCTCCTACATTTTGAGCAAAACTGAAGTGGTAAAATAGTTTGTCACAGTCAAAATGAAGTGAACATAAAGCTGAGGTTCTGATCTTTCACTGGAGACTAAAATACCCGAAGAGGAAATGTTTATTTTTCCTCCGTGATATCAAATCCAAGGCGAGCATGAGCCACGGGGGAAAGTCTCCTGTAAATATGACGGATAGTTTAAATGAAAAAGTTTATACAAGTCTGATCTTGTCCTCGGTGTGTTCAGCAGACAGTCTGAAAGAAACATTAATGAAATCAGCATCAGTGAGGGTCTCGAGGAGGCTTTCATACAGATGGTGTTTTGTCAGCTTGAAGCACAAGAACATCTTTCGGAGGCTCAGAGTCTCTGTGACTCTCATATCCTTATAAGAACAACAATAATCATAATTCATATATACATCTGATCACACAAGTGTTTTTTTTTAAACTAAATATATCACCATAAGCTGATGTACATCATGTTAAATAAGAATCTAAATCTTCATATTTGTTTTTCCTTATCCTTCATCTCAGTTTGCTACATGAATGAGTTGTACCAATCATTTCCAGCAAGGTAGCAAGTGGCTTAAAAAAAGAATGTTTTTGTTTTATTAAGTCGTGATGGGGTGATGTAAAACATTTAACAAATGATTTTAGTCTGCTAAATAAATTCAACTGTTTACTAAACAAAAATTTAATGTAAAATCATTCCTGCTAGCGACAGAAAACGCCAGTTTCAAACACTTATGAATCTAATTCAGGGGAATAGTCTAAATTATCTTCGACAACTCATGTACCTTTGTCCCTTTAAAAGCATATATATTATCAGGAAATATAAACATTGTGCATGAATTGTACTTGCATTCTCACAACCACATCATTTTACTTTTTTGTTTGGGTCCATCCTGTAGTAAATTATCACTGTCAATGAATTATTAACATATTTTTGCTGATTTTATGAAGTTAAAAGTACAAAAGGGTGGACAAAGTGTAAACAGAACAGACACAATAATAACAAGGTAGAAAATAAGTTTAAAAAAACGGATGGATGGATATTTTCTATTGCTCACATACAACCAGTTGAAATATTACTTTAATTTCAACTGGATTTAGATGGGAAACGATGTGTAAAGTAAAAGGGATAAAGCTGCTTTATTCCACACCACGATGGATATGTTGAAACAGAGTGAACCTGCAGAAAAGAGATAATGGAACTACTTGGTGACCTACAAGATCTTAACACAAAAATTAATTAATTGTATATACAGTAGTTCTTAATGTCTAAAATTAAACATTACACAGTTTTGTAGGTAGTAAATTCAACAAATTAAATAAAAAATAATCGTAATCGTAATTATGTAGTTTTACAGTGCTTTATAAATAAAGTTTGTTGTTGTTGTAAAATGAAGAGACACTCTTTTCTACAGAGAAGATGAACGGCTGCTTCAAGTCCATTCTGTTGAAGAAATGAATTTAACTCTCTTGCAGTTACAATAGCAAACATTTTTAAAGAAATCTGCACGACTAGTGAAGGGTCTGATTCCAGAATTCACAATATGTATATATCACTTTGAGTGATTTGTGATGAGAGATTCATAATCAAGTTATTACTTCAAATTTATGTACACTTCAGTCTCACTAAGAGAGAACCATTTTTCTCTATTTTTGGGAAAGTTTCTTTTTTAGAGCCAGAGCTCGACCAACTTCAACCTTGGAGAAGCTGTGTATCCTTGGTGTGTGTTAGTGTGTATCCTGTGTATGCTGATGAAACAAAATATTCTTCACTAAAATGTCTCCAGTTGAATGCATTTCTGACTCCTGGTCTTCATTCATCATATCTGGTGCTCGGGTCTTCCCCTACATAAGATACTGAATGAATAATAAACATTAAGCAAATGACCCAGAACAACTGACTCAACAAATTACTTTCACAATCACCATGTTTACTCTCAGTGTCGGCTCTGTTTGATCTTCTGATATAACAGGATGGACATGAACAGAGTGGACAATATGACTTAAAATCAACCGTTCTGCATCTGAGCAAAAATAGAAGACTTATAAAGATTCACATGGGCTTTAAATTTGATCTTTCTACTTACTCTTTATCCTAAAGTTGACCGTATCAAATTTAAAATTGGTTTAAAAAATGAGACACATAAAATAATCTCACTCACTTCACCAAGTTGTTTTCCCTCAAAAAAAGTGATTGTGATTGAAAGTGACAGCTTTATGATAACTTTTGATTTTTCATTGAAAGAAAAAAAGTAACAAATAAAACTGTGGGCAATAAACAAGTAGTGACAAAAAACCTTGATTAAGCCAAAATAAGTTTAAATGAAATGACTACTGTGGCGAGCAGGGCGGGGTCTAGGGACCATGAGAGCGTCATGAGAGCTGGTGGCGTGATGGATAGTGAGCGACACCTGCGAGCCATCGGTCTCTCGTGTCTCACGGAGGAGCGGAGGCATAAAAGGAGGAGCGACGACAGTGAAGAACGAGAGAGGACCAGGCCTGGGACTTTATGTTGTGTTTTGTGTGGGTGGCAGTCGTCCGTGAGGGACTGCCGCCATTACTTTCATTTTGAGTTTATGTTTTATTAAATATATATATATATATTTATCATTAAAGTCTCTTAAATGTCTGCCGGTTCCCGCCTCCTTCCTCCCTGAACAAAGACTTTGTTACAGCTACCTACATCACAAATAATCTTGATCTTTGAACTTTTGTGTTTAAATTCAAATGGTGTTATTAACAATTTTAAGCTACATTTATGATTGACAGTTTAGTAAAGTGAGATCATCTTAATTGGAGACAAAAAATTATCCTGGTATTAAAGTCTGAAAGACACTGGAAATTAAAAGCTGATAATATAAATATATTTTAAATGAAAGCCAGTTTTTTTCTTGAATCTCAGTTGTGAAGTTTGCCGATATTTAGCCGTTTAAAGCTGTGATAGTATTGTTTAGGTAAGATATACCTTTATTCATTCCACAATGTGGAAATTTCTCAAACCAATGACCTTGGCATTGCAAGCATCAATGCTTTACTGACTGAGTTGAGTTTACATTTGAACACTAGCAAATAATTTCTATAGTATCAAGATATGGCAAGTTTGTTATTGACAAGAATAATCATTAAGATGGTTCACAAACCCAAACAAGTTGTAGTATAATTGATTTTTATAAGTTCTCATTTACATTTCACTCAAATGCTTTATATAACCAATTTGTTTTTGTTCTTAAATTCTTGCATGTATGACAAGTACTGCTTTTAATTAAGACATTAAATACTACTCGCCTTTTTTAAAGGATTAACTTGCAATGAAAGAATTACTCACATCCGAGAGAGCAATTTGGAAATTTACAAGCTGTAAAGTTTCAGTCTACAAAAGGTGCTCTTTAACTGAGAACATGTGTGGCTCTTAAAATAGACTTTGTGTGTTTTGAGTCAGAGACTCTCACTTGGAGCTGGTGTATTTGGTCACGGCCTTTGTGCCCTCGGACACGGCGTGTTTGGCCAGTTCTCCTGGCAGCAGCAGGCGCACGGCGTTCTGGATCTCTCTGGAAGTGATGGTGGAGCGCTTGTTGTAATGAGTGAGACGAGATGCTTCACCGGCGATGCGCTCGAAGATGTCGTTGACGAAAGAGTTCATGATGCCCATCGCCTTGGAGGAGATGCCGGTGTCAGGATGAACCTGCTTCAGCACTTTGCACACATAGATGGCGTAACTCTCCTTCCTGGACCTCTTTCGCTTCTTTCCTCCTTTCCCGGCAGTCTTCTTGACGACCTTCTTAGAGCCTTTCTCAGGCACTAATTTGGCTGGTTCAGGCATGATGATAGGAAAACCACTAAACTGACAAATCAGTATGAGATTAAGCGTGAAACAGAGGGCTTTATTCACAGTGTTGGAATTTAGCTTTCTGTCACGGTTCTGTCAGGTTCAGTTCCGGTTCCAGTGTTTCCAGTGACAGAACCGTGGCACTGCTCTCTCTCCTGTGTGTTTGTCTCATTAGCGTCTGCCCCGCCTCCTTGTTTCCCTTAATCATTCCCAGCTGTCTCTCATCACTACCTTCCCTCATGTGTCTTATAAATAGCCCTCAGTGTTTGCTGTCCGGCGTCGCGTCGTTGTCTTTCATGCCTGTGTCTCCCATGCGGTCCCTGATCAAGTGCCTGTGTTTCCTTGCCCTGATCGCCCGGTTTGTTTATGTTCAAGTTCCGTTCCTTGGTTATGTTATGTTATGTTTTCCCCCTCGTGGGTGTTTCCTTTGTATTCTTATTGTTTATTTCTGTTATATTAAATACCCTTATCCCTGCACTTGAGTCCTCCCTTCATGTATTGTGACACTTTCCCCCCCAGTTCGTTGATTTGCCATGTCAAAGAAAGACGCTACTCGTAGATAAATGGAATCAATTTAATAGAGAATCAAAAGAGCTCTGAGCTCAGGATTACTGGACCACAATGCCAAAGCTGACATCTGGGCAGTCCAGAATGTCTTACAAGCATATGCAAACAGTTTATATATTCTTGACTTTCAGTTCCTCCCTCGAGTCCACCTCTCCATACAGTGACTGTTGTTAGGTAGATTTCTTCATTGGTTACATCATAGCAATCAGCAATCTGCACACAAGAATGCAAGAACTCCCTTTCCCCATCCCTTTCTATCTGTAACTTTTCTGGTAAACAGCTAGCGTCAACAGTTACAGCCTTGGACTTTTCACCGAGTGCATTGTCCTTTGTTTTAGACAGGAAAGATTTGTTACAGAATTAAAACAGTAACTTATGTTAGAACAGAAAAGAACATGTCAATACAATTTGGAACATTTTAAACTATCATTAGAAATAAGCACGTCAACACAATTTCTAACATTTTAAACTATATTTTCCTTCAACAGCCATATGCTAATTTAAAGATACATAGGTGTTAGGATCGTTTCCTGGCGTGCCTCATTCCAGTCCTCTTTTTATTAACGGTTGAATGAATAAGTACTCAGCGCTGAGGGAGATAAATTGTCTCTCAACTTTATTCTTTATCTATTTGAATATATATATAGATAAATGTCTAGGGGAGTAACAGAGGCAACCAATGAGAGAATATAGAGCGCACCCGATCGTGACGTAGTTTTACGACAGCCGCCATTTTGGGGGACCACTTCTAATCAATGTCATGGGGGAAGCGACGTTAAAGCCAGTGTTATCGCAGAAAAAAAACGTTTTATGTAAATCTAGGGAGAAAATTGAGCGTAAGAGTCAAACTAAATATAGAGATGGACTTGAGAATTTTGAAAGAGACAGGTACGAGGCAAAAATAGCGTTAATAAAGGGACAGGATCCGTATGAAATTGTGACCTGGTCTACGGACGTCAATCTTCTACCGAACACAACATACATTAATGTTCTCAACTATCTGGTTTTCACCCCAAGTCCTTATTCAGCCGAAGATCTTCAGTGTTACAAAGGACTTGACGCTTACAATCAGCTAGTGTGTGGCTGGGTGCGAGAAGTGTCCTGTGTCATCAATGACAGATGTGTAACAACTGCCAAGGTAGATGAAATGGTTTTCATTAGCAATAAAGTTTGTTAAAAAAAATAGAGGCATTCCTACTTTCTAATCCAACAGTTTGGACCAAAAATATTTTCATTTAACATCTTTATAAACTTTTGTTACCTGAACAGATCTTGCAAAATGCTGTTTATTGATGTCCTACACCTGTATGAAAAGCTAAGATTAAAGTATGATTTTTTCTACAGAAAATACACTCAAAAACCTCAAACAGAGGTCAGGTATTGTTACATATATTATCGGCAAACTGTTGGATACCGCCTTTTTGCAGGCACATAATATACATGGATATAATGCTTGATAACTGCAGCGCTTCATGTGTGTGTCGTGGGATGGTTTTTATTCACTGTAGATCCGGATAAGCACATCCATGTGATCTAATCATGATCTACATTATTCACCTTTAATTTTATTAGGTTTTTGATGGGCAAGAAGCAAATAGTGTATGTCCAGATCTGGATGATAGCATTGAATATTTCTGACGGACTAAGCCTATCACTCTCTCAACATGAATTCGACTGTTTGCATTTCTCACGTCTGGCCTTTGACAGCTGTTGTGTACGATCACCTTGGTGTGTTATTACCTTAGGCAGCCTAAAATATGACTGTTTCACAACATGATTAACATTCGGTGCGCGCTGTATCCAGCTCTACTTGTCCCCCATTATGGCGGCGACAGTGCGCGTGACGTCATACGGGCACGCTCTATAGATATAGAATGTAGAACACCATATGGGAATCTCAAACATGATAAGATCATATAGGAATTTCTATGCATGCCAGAACCAAGTCTAAATATGGTCAGTTGTCCAAGTTTTACCAGGAATACATTGGGGCCCTGCTGGCCCTTCTGTTCCTTTACCATAGAAGGGGAGATTCATCCCCATGTTCACCTAATGGTCCATATACATATGTTGACATCTAACACAAAAACCCATTCATGTATTTTCAGTTCTGATACTAATACTTAATCCCTCAAATCTTACAATAGGCCAAATCCATAAACTTGTATTTCATTGGACAATTCAAATCATCACAAGCGTAACTTGGGACAATCACACACGGTGAAAAATTAACCCTGCCCACTTTTTGGACGACATCCTGACTCTGTTAATTTCATTTCCCGCTCTTTTTATTATCAAAGGTTTGAGAAAAAAGTCAAATAAGCTTCTCACAAATCAACCATTCAAAAGCACAAACCACAGTTGCCAAACAGCAGTTGAAGAGCAGTGGGTCCCTGCTATATTAAGTGTTACTGTTCAATCAATCAATCAATCAATTTTTATTCATATAGCGCCTTACAACAGCCAAAAAGTGCACAAGGCGCTTTCCAAAACAAACATCAAATAACAACATAAAGACAACAAAGTAAAGAAAAGAGATCAGAATCAAGTCCAATGCTATGTGTTAAAAACTTGATAAAAAAAGTGGGATTTCAGCTGTGATTTGAAAACACTCAGCACCGTGATGCTTCGGAGGTGCACATGGAGTGCATTCCACAACTTTGGTCCTTGGACACTAAATGACCGGCCTCCAAACTTTTTACACCTGTATGTCGGGGTGACCAGAGAAATATGTTCAGAGGAATGGAGTGTTCTGGCTACCTGAAAAATTTTTACTAGTTCAGTGAGGTATGCTGGGGCCAAGTCATGGATGGCCTTGAACACAAACAGCAGGATCTTATAGATAGTTATTACATGACGTCACGCCACTTCCGGTAACAGACGCAGCAGCCATGTTGGAGGTGTAAACGAACAAGATTAGCAGTTGTGACAATCGTGAACTACTGTAAGGTTATTGGCTGTACGAGCAGTGGTGGGTGTGATAAAGTTTAATTTTACCGTTTGCCAGCCATCATCACAAACAAGGGGATAGAACAAAAGAACTATCGGAGAAAAGGAGAATGTTGTGGCTTTCACGATTGAGCAGAGCAGATCTGTTAGCTTCATCCTACCCGTATAAACGAGTCTGCTCAAAACATTTTGTATCAAGTAAATACAATACAAACAATACATTGAACTGTTAATTGTGTTTTTCTCAATGGCTTGTAGCTGAATTTAGCATGTTTACCTTTGGATTTAGACACATTTCCGGTTTCGCAATGCTCAAATTACATGCCACAACTCTACTAAGAGTAAGAACATGTCACCACAAAAGATACATGGTGTGTTTTATAACTATATATATATATATATATATATATATATATATATATATATATATATATATATATATATATATATATATAACATGCATTATTTTATGTAGTCTGTTAGAAGCATACATACCTCTTATATAAGTGGTTAAACATATCAGATACTGCAGGTCCAATTTGATTTTCTATTTACATGCATACAATATATGAAGACAATGGGAACAATAAAAACCAGGAATTATACCCATACAGTCTAAGACGCTGAGTGATTGGAAGAGTTGTGTTGGCTACTATACCCTTGAGAATTTTCAATTTAACATCTATCACAACACATTAACAACATTTTGCACAGTATATATCAACTCTCTAAGACTTTCTGTTGCTTTTTTTGCAGGCAAACCATCACCACTTTATAGAGATTCTGATATCGATTGGGCACCAACTCTTCATCTTGGACATGACAAAATGAAACAGACCCCAACACCAGCAAGGGCGAAGAGATTGAAAGAAAATTTAGAAGCTGCCAATCCTTGCTGTTGAAGTATAGAAGAAAGGACATATGACGATATTAGTACTACAGAAAGTTGTGATAACACCCATGTTGACGCAGCAACTTGAAACTGTCAAGTGTCACATTGTCTGAGGATTTCTTCATGGATGACGAAAAAGTTAGACTGTTTACAGGACTTCCATCATATATGGTGTTGATGACATTATTCACATTCATTGAGCCCGCTATGACCCATGGCTACAACAGCACATTGTCAAAGTTTCAGAAGTTGGTGTAGGTGTTAATTCGTCTAAAACTCAATTTAATTTAATTTGGCTGACAAATTTTGAATTTCAGCAGGAAGTGTGTCAAGAATAATTTTATGTACTCTAAATGTAATGTACACTAGGCTAAATCCTCTTGGCCAACTCAAGAAGAAACAATGCCATTGGAATTCAGAAAATATTTTGGGCTTAAAGTGGCCATTATTATCGACTGTTTTGAACTGTTTATTGAAAGACCGTCAAATTTACAATCCAGGGCCCAAACGTGGTCGTCTTATAAGCACCATAATACAGTCAAATTTTTAATACGCATTTCACCCCAAGGTGTCATTTCCTTTATAAGCAAAGGATATGGTGGTCGAGCTACAGACCGTTATATAACAAATGACTGTGGTTTATTTGGACAAAATAGAATATGGCGATATTGTGCTGGCAGATCGAGGATTTGACATTGCTGAAACACTCGCCAAAGTTGGTTCAGAGCTACGCATTCCTGCCTTTACTAAGGGAAGAAGCCAACTGTCACCATTAGATGTTGAAAATACTCGAAATGTGGCTCATGTGAGAATACACCTGGAGACAGTCATAGGACTCGTTCGAAACAAGTTCAAGATGCTACACGACACAGTTCCCTTAGACTATTTGATGTCAGCAAATGGTTCTATACCTACAATAGACAAAATTGTGACTGTCTGTTGTGCGCTGGCAAACATGTGCAAATCTGTAGTACTTTTTGATTAATTTAACATCTAAATGAAATGATGTGAACACATACTTCTGTGACTTTTTATTGCCCAAAGCAGATTTATTTATTTATTTATTAACATTTACAAATGTTGTTTTTATGAGAAAGATGACTATTTGCATGCAGTTCCTTATAAAGGCATACCAATGAACATAGAGTGGACCAGTTGAACATAGCTGAAAGAACATGAACAGTCTATTTACACAATGACATGACATTTAAGGCAAACTTTAAATGAGGAAAAATATTTCAATAAAAGTACGCACTTGTTGTATACAAAAGAAAGTTTACTATGCCTGGGTATGTCACGCACGCCCACTTTTCAACATCCTGAGACCACCGCGACTTGTCCAGTGTGTATGGGTCATTCTTTTCAATTAACGATAGTTTATCGTCGTGTCTCTGTTTCGAAACACTGTCCAATGTGTCACAATACGTCTGCACACTGTTTAAATCCTTCTTTTCCATTATCTTTTCTTCTGTTTCCATAGGTTTGTTTTTCGACAATTCGTTGACTTCTTTTAACAATAAGGCAATGAAAAGTTACACCTCCAACATGGCCGCCAATACGCAATGATGTCAAAAATGTCACGTGACCGAAAACTATCCATACTCCACCCTAAACTGCATTGGGAGCCAGTGAAGCGAGCAGAGGACAGGGGTGATGTGTGACCGTTCAGATGTATTAGAGAGAAGACGTGCAGCTGCGTTTTGTACCAGTTGAAGGCGACTGATGAGTGATATATTTAGTCCAGTGTAAAGGGCATTACAGTAGTCGATCCTCGAGCTGATGAAAGCATGAATTGCTTTTTCAAGGTCGGCTCTGGACACAAAATATTTGACCTTACTAAGAAGTCTTAAAAACTTGCCTAGTACTTGTTGTTGGTATTAAAAGGTCACCTGTAACCACAGAAACCCCACTACCCAGCTCAACATCCCTATTCTTTTTTCATAATCATACACTGTTTGTTTGTTGGCCAGAGGAGAACTGTTTATTCACCCAAGGTTTTATTTCTCCATTCTGGTTAATTCTGTCACCTGCTGGAGTTTTGTTTCCTTGCCAGTTGCCTCGGCCATTGTTAGTTGGCGACACTTAATACTCATGAATATTATTAATTTGCCTGCTCTTCTAGAGCTGCTGTACATCCAATACAAACTTTGTTTCTATTGTTTTTCTGTGACCACTGTAAAGCTGCTTTGAAACATTCTCTATTGTAAAAAGAACTACACAAATAAAGGTGACTTGACTTGAATAAAACAGTATGAAAGGCATAGCACTTTTGATTGGAAAAGTAAATAATATCCATATTCCATATTACAAGTTTGGATCTCAAACCCCAGTAAAATATTGATACTGAAGTAAATAGTTTGAAATCTTGTTTAAAATGTTTCAACATTTTATTTAAAAAAAATGTTATACTCTATACACAGAAAAAAAGGTGAGACCAATACACGATTGTTGACGGGGGGGGGGGGGGGGGGGGGGGGGTTAAAGTTTGTTTTAATCAAATTTATATGCATTAATATGAAATATAGGCGCGTTTTTAAAAAATGCCCAATGCATTTTTTTTCCGGTCGGACGTGACCAAAAGGAGCCCGCCCAATCTGGCAACACTGCACCCTTTCGTTTTCGTGTGTAGCTACAGCCAAATTTCATATATAAATGCATATAAATTCCATTAAAACAAGCCTACAAATGTATATAAATTCCATTAAACAAGCCTACAAATGCATATAAATTCCACTAAAACAAGCCTGTCCCCCCGTCAACAATCGCGTGTAGGTCTCCCCCCTGTCTACAATTTTGGTCTTGGGCGGGTATTTTTGTAAATGGGCGGGTTTTTTGCTGTAGTTGAGCTGGAAATCGTCAGTCCAATCTGGCAACACTGGCTGCGTCACACGTAACAACAATAATGGCGGACTACATGCTTGTGTTCGTGCTGCAGAAGCTACTAAGCCTACTAGCTTTATTACAGCAAAATCTATTGCTTCTACGCAATTGTGGTGAGCAACAAACGATGATGGACAATATCTTACGCCACATGCTCTTAGATCCACCGCGGAAGACAACCAGGAGAGCAACCAGGAGAAAACTTTGGATAAGACCAGGTAGAACTAGCAGTTGGTGGGACAACTTTGTCAATGGTGTTGTTGCGGAAGATGCATGGAGGGAGAATTTCCGCATGTCCAAAGCATCTCTCGTCGCCCTGAGCGAGGAACTCAGTCCGTATATTGAAGGGCAAACAACAAACATGAGGGCACCAATTTCTACACTCAAAAGGGTTGCGTTAACTCTGTATTATTTGAGCGACGAGGGACGGCTAAGGAAGACTGCTAACGCCTTCGGCGTGTCGCGACAGGCTGTGTCTGTTGTTGTCAGGAAAACGTGCAAAGCGATTGCTGTCCACCTAGGTCCAAAGTACATTAAGTTGCCTTTTACGGAGTCCGAGGTCGAGGATCTGGTTTTGCGTTTCCATCGTGATCATGGCATGCCACAGTGTTTGGGAGCGGTCGACGGCACACACATAGAAATCAAGCAGCCGCCAGCCAACTCGATGGACTACATCAACAGGAAAGGCAAACATTCTCTCAATGTACAGGCGGTCTGTGATTATAAGTACAGATTTATGGATGTTGTCATAAAGTGGCCCGGGAGTGTAGAGGATGCACAGGTTTTTGCTAATTCAAAGCTCAACCTGTACTTTAAGACTGGCCAGATCCCTCCTCTGAAAAAACAGATTGTGGACAACGAGGACGACATCCCAATTTATCTTCTTGGTGACCCAGCCTACCCTCTACTGCCTTACTTGATGAAGGAATATGAAAACGGTGGCTCCACACCTCAAGAACAATACTTTGGGCTAAGTTTGTGTAGGGCACGGATGGTCATTGAGTGTGCTTTTGATCGTCTCAAAGCCAGATTTGCTGTACTGAAAAGGCCTATGGACATCAACTTGCAGGACCTGCCCTTTGTCATTTACGCCTGCTTTGTTCTCCACAATTTTTGTGAAATCTGTAAGGAGACTGTGGCTGAACACACTGTGTTGGGAACAATGCAAGGTGATAAAGACTTACAGCCTCCTACACAATGCAACTACCTCACAGACTGTAATGAAGGAGAGGGAAAGAGAGTGAGGAGAGTGCTCACAAAGTACCTTGACCCTTAAAAATGCTGGCCATCAAGTTTTTTTCTATTTTGTTCAAGTTTTTTACAGTATTTACATTTTCAAAAATGTACTAATGATTATTTTGAAAGTGTTGTATTGAATGTCTAGTGAAAATAAATGACTGCAACAATTCAAGAACTTGTTTTTATTGAAAAATAAATATTAAGGTCAGAGAACTGAAAAACAGGTATAAAGTGCAACAGTGCACAAAACACAACTATGTAAAACATGTCAACTACAACTGTTTTGTGTTATTTACACAAACTGTATAAAGTTTAACTGTGCACAGAACTGAAGTGCAAACAATATAAAATCAAGAATAATATAGTGCAACAGGGCAGTCACTCTGTGTCATCTTGCAGGATGTTGGATACCATCTGCACGTCCACAAAAATGATGTGGGGTGACGTGGTGTAAGTTTGTAACATTCAGGGCGGTACTGTCGAGGTTGGTTTGCTGGTTCATCTGCCGAGGTGTGTGCAGGAAGGCTGGTGTAGTAGGGCGTGGTGTTGTGTTCATGAATGATGGGGGGGGGTGTAAATTGCTGTTGGAATAACAATTCCCTCATAAAGGAAAACCCCTCCTGAATGGTGCTGGTAATGTAAGCAATGTTTGTATTTATCTGCAGCATGTTGTCGGGGTTGCGTCTAGAAGAGTCCTCCATTAACTCCAAAAATCGGACGTTGAAATGACGTCCACTGAGGAGCCAGAATGAAAAAGACGTTTTACGTACATTATTTTGCTTAGTGGGCACATACACAGAGAACATGTATCCATTCTAACTGCACTGAAAAAAAAATTTAATTGAATTTACTAAATGTTATGGTAAGTGATTCCACACAATTGATTTAGCTACATTTAAAGAAATTAAACTAAAATTAAAGGAATAGTTCTCAAAGTGGAAAATTGTGTCATCATTTAGTCACCCTCATTTTGTTCCAACTCTGTGAATTTTTGTCTTCTGCCGACAACTCCTTGTGCAAATTATTCCCGCTGGAAAAGGGGGCTGGGCTTTGAAGGGATGTAAATTGATTGGTTGAATTCTTGTCAGAATCTAAACCAATGAGCGATTGGCATTATCTTTTGAATACATTATGTGGATGCTCGTGTTTTCTATCCGATCATTTTAACAGAGTAAGTTTATCAGTTTACGAAAATGAGCAAAAGCGGCAAAACTAGTGGCAAAGCCAGAGTAAATGCCAAGTTTCGCTCCTCTAGGGCGGGTCTTCGGCAATGATTGGCTTTCAACTGTGGCAGATTCTGGCCAATAGGCGAAGAGCAAGCTTCTATGAATACTGACCGTCCCGCTAAAAATCATGTTCAATTGATAACACAACGTATAACTGTAACATGAGCGGAAGAGGTAAAACCGGCGGCAAAGCCCGAGCTAAGGCTAAGACTCGCTCCTCCAGGGCGGGTCTTCAGTTCCCCGTTGGCCGTGTTCACAGGCTCCTGCGTAAAGGAAACTACGCTGAACGCGTCGGTGCCGGTGCTCCGGTCTATCTGGCGGCTGTGCTCGAGTATCTGACCGCTGAGATCCTGGAATTGGCTGGAAACGCCGCTCGGGACAACAAAAAGACTCGTATTATCCCTCGCCATCTGCAGCTGGCGGTGCGCAATGACGAGGAACTCAACAAACTCCTGGGCGGAGTGACCATTGCTCAAGGCGGAGTGTTGCCTAACATCCAGGCTGTGCTTCTGCCTAAGAAGACGGAAAAACCTGCCAAATCCAAGTAAACGGATTCTAGTCTGATTAAGACCAAAGGCTCTTTTAAGAGCCACCCACTTTGTTTCAAAGAGAGCAAGTTAATACAATTTATCACACTTATTCTGAGTTATTTTGGTTAAATATTAACAGGGTTCAATAGTATTTCATGAGCTAAACTCTGAAATTGACTGAAAAAGTTGTTTGTCACAACTACTAGACATAGTTCAGAATAAAAAAAATCATAATTTAAGTGTGTGAGTTGAACTTGAAAGGAACACCATAAACTCGTGAATTAATCAAAAAACAACTGTCAATAGTCAGGTCAGCCAACTCATGGTTTAGCTATAAAAATATTATCATTTTCATACAATAGATTATGTAAACTGTCTTTCACAAATTCAATATGTTAAACTTGGTCTATGTTGTAAATGTTTTTTACAATCACAAAGCAATTTTAAGAAGCAAAAAGACAGAAAAGAAAACATTGAATTGCTAAATTCTATGTATTTTTTCTGGAAAAATACATAGAAATTTTTTACTTAATTGTAAATTTCTGGATTTACAATTAAGACTCAAGGACCAGATATGTTGAATGAAGACCAGAATGGACTGAATGACTTCTCAATCTGACACACACAGAGAAAAGCATTTCTGCCACGTGGAAAGTCACTAACCCGTCAACCATGTGAACATCAAAGATATGCTTCAGCTTGTCTGCTCTTGCGGGGAAAATGACTAGTTTTGTTTATCTTTCTTTCTTTGCCAATCAGAATTATTTCACCATCATTACTGATAATTGTGTTGAGAATGTGACAACACAAACACTGTATAACTAGCTTTACTGTAATGTCATAACACTTTCTACCCATTGAGCGTTAACCTGGAAACGCTCTTGTTCAGCGATTGATGTGGCTCTTAAAAGAGCCGTTGTGTTCGTTGATGTCTTTGGGCTTAAGCACGCTCTCCACGGATGCGGCGGGCCAGCTGAATATCTTTGGGCATGATGGTGACCCTCTTGGCGTGGATGGCGCACAGGTTGGTGTCCTCAAACAGACCCACCAAATAAGCCTCGCTGGCCTCTTGCAGAGCCATAACAGCGGAGCTCTGGAAGCGCAGATCCGTCTTGAAATCCTGAGCGATTTCTCTCACCAGCCGCTGGAAGGGCAGTTTGCGGATTAGCAGCTCGGTGGACTTCTGATAGCGGCGGATCTCTCGCAGAGCCACAGTCCCGGGCCTGTAGCGATGGGGCTTCTTGACGCCGCCGGTGGCCGGGGCACTCTTACGGGCGGCTTTAGTGGCGAGCTGCTTCCTCGGAGCTTTACCACCGGTGGATTTACGAGCGGTCTGCTTAGTTCTTGCCATTGCTGCAGTTTGACTTCTCTCTGTTCTTCTGAAGCTGGAAATGATATTTTTTGTTACATGCCTGCTTTTAAAGCATTGAACCAACCCGAGCTCATAGTGACGTAAACTGAGCAGAAGGTCGTGATTGGCTAGGGTGTGACGTATAAGATGATTCTAACCAATGACTGCGTGTTTCTTCTTTTCAAACAAGCGCACGGTTTCCCGCTCGATATGTTTTGTTCTGTTTACTATTCTAATCAAGCAGTGATTCGAATCTTTGCACTTTTGTTGTTTATTCTGATATATTTGTTTTATTCCTAACGGAAAGATTTATTCCACAAAGACCACTTCCTGTTCGTTTCAGGATTAAGTATCAGAACATACAATTTCACCCTATTGTGTTAATGATGGGCATAAAGTATTTTAGACTGTATTAATAGTGGATTATCTGTCAGCTAATAAACTTTATATTATTAAATTGTAGTAATTTGCTCTCTATGAGAAGAAATGGGTGGCTCCTAAAAGAACCGTTGGTGTGAATGAAACAGACTGGAACCAGTTTATTTGGATTTGGCAAGTTTCTAACCCAATGATTGTGCGTTTCCTCTTTTCAAACAAGCTCATGGTTTCCCGCTCGAGATGTTTTGTTCTCTCTACTATTTACTATACATCTAGTTTTCACTCATAACTGTTTTTATTAATTTAATCTAAAATATTTTTTACCCCTAATGGTTGTTCAGATCTCTGCCAACTCGATAACAGCACTACAACCAGACAGATCAGGATTATGTTCATAATCACGTGCTCCATTTTAATATAAATAGCATACGGTTTAATTGTTTTTATATATAACATAAAATATATAGTTGTCAATCTAAAACCTAATATTTGATAATATTAAATTAATGTGCTCTCTATGAGATGAAATGGTGGCTCTTAAAAGAGCCTTTGAGTCGACAAAGCAGACTAGAACCCCTTATTTGGTTTTGGCGGGTTTCTCAGTCTTCTTGGGCAGCAACACGGCCTGGATGTTGGGCAACACGCCGCCTTGAGCAATGGTCACTCCGCCCAGGAGTTTGTTGAGCTCTTCGTCATTGCGCACCGCCAACTGCAGATGGCGAGGGATAATGCGGGTTTTCTTGTTGTCCCGAGCGGCGTTTCCAGCCAATTCTAGGATCTCAGCGGTCAGATACTCGAGCACAGCCGCCAGATAGACCGGAGCACCGGCACCGACACGTTCAGCGTAGTTTCCTTTACGCAGGAGCCTATGAACACGGCCGACGGGAAACTGAAGACCCGCTCTGGAGGAGCGAGTCTTAGCCTTGGCTCGGGCTTTGTCACCGGTTTTACCTCTTCCACTCATGTTACAGTTTTATGTTGGGATGTTGGTAAAATAGTGAATTTTAGCGGGACGGTCAGTTTTTAGAGGGACCTTGCTCTTCGCCTATTGGCCAGAATCTGCCACAGTTGAAAGCCAATCATTGCAAGTCCCTCCGGATTCTAAACACGCCCCTATCTTCCGGTCTGAGAGACTATTATTTTCAGTCTGTTAAAGAGTCATGCTGATAACTTAAATGTATTTACTAGTAAAATAAGTTAATTATTTAAAACGATAATAATAAAAACTCTAAATATTTCCTTTTTGTTAAGTTCTGTTGATAAATGTTTATTTGTGTATTATATTTAGGATGCTACAGTGAACACATAGCCAATAATATTATAAACCTCAGACACTGCACCTCATCACTCTGTGAAAATGCAGTGTTTCCACACAAAGATTGTTAATATTAATAATAGCAATAATATTAATATTGTTAACTAATAGCGATGTGATTTCAACCAATCACTGAACTTCCCTCCAAAGCCCAACACCTTTTTCTAGCAGGAAAATAATTTCCCAAAAGAAAGTGTGTGACGAAGAAAGGGTGAATCTATTGAATTATTTGTGATTCATATAGCTGTTTTTCTTTGTGTAGTTTAAATTTTTTTCTAACTAAAATGGTGAAACAACAATTTATATCTGTTTGCTTTCATAATTAATCTAATACCATAATAATTAATTTTATTGTATATATCCTTAAACATTCACGTTCTTCCTAAAATAGGCATTTTCCTTTCTAAATAAACATAAATCAACAAAATAAGAGCAAAAGTTTATAAAATAAGAGTTTTGCTCTTTCTTTAGAGTAAGTGGGTGGCTCTTAAAAGAGCCGTTGAGGAACAAACAGGGGATTTACTTCTTTTTAGGCGCTGCCTTCTTTGGCTTGGCGGCTTTAGGCTTCGCCGCCTTCGGTTTAGCGGCCTTGGCTTTTTTGGGGCTCTTGGCTGCTTTTTTAGCGGCCGCTGGCTTCTTTGCTTTCTTGGGGCTCTTCGTCACCTTCTTAGCCGCTTTGGCGGCGGGTTTCTTGGCCTTCTTGGGCGATTTCTTGGCAGCGGGCTTCTTTGCCGCCGCGCTCTTGGGCTTCTTGGCGGCTGCGGGTTTCCTGACAGCGGGCTTCTTCGCTTTAGGAGCCGCTTTCTTGGCTGGTTTCTTCTTGGTCTCGGCTTGCTGCTTGTTGAGCTTGAAGGAGCCCGAAGCGCCGGTGCCTTTGACCTGCAGCAGGGTGCCTTTGGTCACCAGGCCCTTGATGGCGATCTTGACGCGGGAGTTGTTCTTCTCTACGTCGTAGCCGCTGGCAGCGATAGCTTTCTTCAGGGCGGCGAGAGACACTCCGCTCCTCTCCTTGGATGCGGACACTGCTTTGACGATCAGCTCGCCGACGCCTGGACCTGCATTCTTGGCTTTCGCAGCCGATTTCTTCTTTGGCGCTTTGGCCGGGGCTGGAGCGGTTTCTGCCATCTTTCTGTTTGATTGGATCTATGATCTTTCACACGCTGTTTTGATTTCAGCAATGAAGAGCGCTCACGCGGCGCTGCGGTCTTAAACTACACATGAGAACCTTATCGACTCAACCTGCCCTGCGATGTCTGTGCGCGTCCACGAGCCCCTCACGTCTGTGTTTTCCTTCCTTACATTTTGAGCAAAACTGAAGTGGTAAAGTATTTTCTCAAAGTCAAAACGAAGTGAACATCAAGCAGAGGTTCTGAACTTTCACTGGAGACTAAAATACCCGAAGAGGAAATGTTTATTTTTCCTCTGTCAGATCAAATCCAAGGCGAGCATCAGCCACGGGGGAAAGTCTCCTGTCAATAAGTTGGATAGTTTAAATGGAAAAGTTTATAAAAGTCTGATCTTGTCCTCGGTGTATTCAGCAGACAGTCTGAAAGAGACATTAATGAAATCAGCATCAGTGAGAGTCTTGAGGAGGCTTTCATACAGATGGTGTTTTGTCAGCTTGAAGCACAAGGACATCTTTTGGAGGCTCAGAGTCTCTGTGACTCATATCCTTGTAATAACAACAATAATAATAATGCATATATACGTCTGATCACACAAGTTTCAATGTTTTAACTTTTTAAATATGTTTTCATAAGCTTATGTACATCATAATACTGACTAAAAATGTAAATCCTTATATTTGTTTCTATTTCTTGCATTTCTCATGTCATTGCCATACAATTTTATTCCTCATTTGTTCATCTCTTTGGATAAAAGTGTCTCCTAAAATAATAAATGTATATAATAAAGCACAGGTCTATCATTGTAGAAATCTTTACATTTTGATTTAACTACTATTAAATGTTAATTTATAAAACTGTGGTGTTATTTACACTATATGTTTGATATATTTGCACAAATTAGTTTTGGTCAGACTATATACAAACACACAAGATAACAAAGGTTTTCAGAATTACACATGTGCATTAACCCGGGATCAGTGGGTCATTCCTTATTTTCAGAGCCTTTTCGTCTCCATAAAATAAAAATAAAAAACTCAGCTTCAAACATGCAGACAACACTTTTTACAGAGGAACAAGACGAACGGCTCAAGTTTCCTTTGTGTTGAACCAATCAATTTAACTATTGGAATTTTTTAAGAAATTTGCAAAACTAGATATTTGAATCAAATAACAAACATTAACCAAATGACCCAAAACAACACAACTTTAAACAAATTACTTTCACAATCACCATGTCTACACTCCGTGTCGGCTCTGTTTGGTCTTCTGATATAACAGGATGGATATAATGACTTACAATCAGCCACTGTACCGTGTCTGAGCAAAAAGAATCAAACATAGAAGATTTATATTATAAAGGGTCGCATGGCCTTTAAAGTTGTAATTTAAAAAGGGTTGTACACCTCATTGAATGACAAGCTAAAAACTTTGATTTTAATTGCTCAAACACATTTAATGCCTGAAATGAAGATATGCATTAGAAATAATCCTTAACCTTAGATTTAAAATTCAAATAATTTTATGCATGACTAAGACATGTTTAAATGTATATTGTTCAAGATTATACTGGGGCCACAAAAGCACCATGTCCCAAAATTGATCTTGGTTTTAAAGACTGAAAGACACTGGACAGGAAGAGCTGGTAACAACTGTACAATCAGGATAATTTTTTGAATTTAAGCATTGAAAAACAAATCATAAATGTAGTTTTGTTGAGTCTCAGTTTTATGACATTTACAAATTCCTAAATGTGTTTCTTGGATTTGAGAACATTAGGGGTTACGAGGGTTTTCTGGCCGGGGACAGTATTTTGAATGACAGCGGCGTTTTCACTTTCTCAACAAAATCTATTTTTTATTTTAATGAAAAAAAATGAAATGAAATGTTTCAAATGATTCCAATCAAATGAAATGATTCAGCTGTTAAAATGATTTTTCTTCCAAACTCACACTGTGTCAAAACGTTAGGGGAACGCTTTAGCATGATTGTCTCTTGAAGGACAATAAAATCGATCGAGTGAATGCACGTCAAGGGATGATGACGTCATGAACCAGGAAGATAAAGGTGAGCCGGAAACCGGAAGCGGCAGCTTTAGTGTCTTCAGCAAGAGCTGTGAAACAGATACTCAGATACTTTCATCTGATAAAACATTTCATTAACATATAACTCATGCGTGAAACACACAGATTAGACTTAATTTTACAATACCTCTATAATCCTGAATTAAGACTCTTAAGATAGTTGAAGACAGTCTTCGGATTCGTCCTCAGATATACCGTATATGGTTTGACCTGAACACCTCAGTGTGAGGGTCAAAACGAGGAGGAACCAACAGGCCCCGAGTAGGGTCGCAACTCATAGGCTGGAGACTGAAGTGGCAAATCTTCATCTCCAGCCTTGATGCTGGATAACAGCCTGGATAACTGCTGCACCGTTGACTCTACTGAGGTGAAAGTAACCGCAGCGTGTGCTTCCAGATCCCAGGAGATTATATCAGACCTGCCAGGAGAGGGTAGAGATAAAGTAAGGCCATCTCTAACCCCTCTGACAGGTCTTTTTGCAAACTCCAGGACGAAAAAAGTTGCTGCTGTGCCTCGGAACCGAACCCTGAGGATCACGAGCCTGGGCGCCGTTGTTTTAATACCGTCAGGCAGGAGCAGAGCGTATGCAGTGTAACTGCAAGTAGTAAACACAGCCAGCTTCCTTGATCAACCACTATGCATGCTCTGCTCCCAAACAAACAACATAAAGACATTGTGTAACCCTGCCTGTAATGTAGCGAGGACATGAATTTATTTGAATGAATTTAGATTTATTTACATAATAAATCTAGTATGGGATAGGATGCCCTGTTCTTTTTAAACTAGCTGGTGATCTTCTAAAACACACACAGACTGCCAGCAACAAACATAATCTACCGTTTCACAGCACTTGCTGAATACACTAATAAAGCTTTCCTGCACACCTTTATTCTCATGGTGCATGACGTCTCATTCCTCGTTGTTAACCATGAGATCAACAAAGATGTTCTATTGACTACCTGCTCTTGTGTGGAAAATTGATAGTTTACCTTCCTTTATTCCTTATTCAATCAGAATCAGTTAACCATCAGTAATGATGTAGATGTATAGCTTCTGTTAGAGTAAAATTGCTGTAACAATGTGAATAAGCGAGCTGGCCCTTGAGAGACTTGAAGCATCTGTTGATGAAGCTGCAAACTTTTGTTTTACTTTCTAGTACTTTCTTCTATATACTGCACTACTGACTCCTGTTCTTCATTCATTATATTATATATTAAGTATTTCAGAATAAATACAATAAAAGTGTAAAGGCTGTAGATATGAATTAATGATTGATGAGCAAAGTAAACAGAACAAAGAACCTCGAGCGGGAAACTGTGCGCTTGTTTGAAAAGAGAAAACGCGCAGTTGTTGGCTAGAAGTCATTGCACGCCTCACACACTAGCCAATCACGAGCCTCTGCTCAGTCACGTCACCATGAGCGCGGGATGGTTCAATGCTTTAAAACCAGGCGTGTAACAAATAGTATCATTTCCAGCTTTAGAAGGACAGAGGAAAGTCCAACTGCTTCAATGGCAAGAACTAAGCAGACCGCTCGTAAATCCACCGGTGGTAAAGCCCCAAGGAAGCAGCTCGCCACTAAAGCCGCCCGTAAGAGCGCACCGGCCACCGGCGGCGTCAAGAAACCCCATCGCTACAGGCCCGGGACTGTGGCTCTGCGAGAGATCCGCCGCTATCAGAAGTCCACTGAGCTGTTAATCCGCAAACTGCCCTTCCAGCGGCTGGTGAGAGAAATCGCTCAGGATTTCAAGACGGATTTGCGTTTCCAGAGCTCCGCTGTTATGGCTCTGCAGGAGGCCAGCGAGGCTTATTTGGTGGGTTTGTTTGAAGACACCAACCTGTGCGCCATCCACGCCAAGAGGGTCACCATCATGCCCAAGGATATTCAGCTGGCCCGCCGCATTCGCGGAGAGCGTGCTTAAACCCACGTCTTATTCAAAACACAACGGCTCTTTTAAGGGCCACATTAATCACTGAACGAGAGTGTTTCTAATGTAATTATCTTAACTTACGTCCAATGCAGTTAAGCGGATTGTTCTCAGTAACTTCCAGCTCTAAACAGTTGCAGTTCTTCGCCTTTAATCACTTAAAAAAAAACGAATGACTGGTGCGCATGTAGGGGAGGTGATTAACTACTGAAAGAAATGCTACGCTGATAGAGGATCAAAATACTCATGGAGTTTAAATGATTACATTTGGAGTTGACATACTGAAAGTATCTCACAAATAAATGTAAGTATTATAACACTCATTTAAGTGTAGCCCTTAAACGGGTAATGAGCACTAGAAAATATTGCATGTATTGAGTGAGTGCATGACAAATGAGTTAAGTTACCTTAATTGATATAGAGCTTTTTACAATTAAGAGCTAGCAAAACTCAACTAAACGAGACCATTTTATTATCAGTAAGAGTAAGAATGTGTTACAGTAACACTATCTGGGTTCCTGTTATTTTGTCACAAGTTACAATTAATATACTATTTCTGCAGAATCTTTAACTGCATTTCCAAAAACAAATTAAAGTGTTTTTTTACGAGAATCATATATATTGAAACTCGCAATAAGGTTTAAAATATCAGTGTCTCAATATATATATAAAATTTGTTTCTGCTAAGTATTTGTTTTTTTCAAAATTATATGAACGAAACAAAGAGCGGGAATTTAATAAAGGCAAAGGTTTTTAGTGTCATTCAAAACTAATGATGGGCGGAGCCAATATATAACGACATTTGATTGGCCCTCATTTTGCTCGTGATGCTTTCAGCTGTCCAATGAGATACGAGTTTATGGGTTTGGCCTATGAAAACAGTCAATGGGAAAATGCTGGCGTCTCTCTACATTAGCATATGGTAGTGAATAAAATCCTCTGTTTCGCCCCAGATCTCATACTGATTCTTCTACCCTAAGAGATCACATCATCATGCCTGAACCAGCCAAATCAGCGCCAAAGAAAGGCTCCAAGAAGGCCGTCACAAAGACCGCCGGGAAAGGAGGAAAGAAGCGCAAGAGGTCCAGGAAGGAGAGTTACGCCATCTACGTGTACAAAGTGCTGAAGCAGGTTCATCCTGACACCGGCATCTCCTCCAAGGCGATGGGCATCATGAACTCTTTCGTCAACGACATCTTCGAGCGCATCGCCGGTGAAGCGTCTCGTCTCGCTCATTACAACAAGCGCTCCACTATCACTTCCAGAGAGATCCAGACCGCAGTGCGTCTACTGCTGCCCGGAGAACTGGCCAAACACGCCGTGTCTGAGGGCACAAAGGCCGTGACCAAATACACCAGCTCCAAGTGAGAGTCTCCGACTCAATCACACAAAGGCTCTTTTAAGAGCCAAACATGTTCTCGGATTGAGGGTTTCCATTTATTGTCGGACAGTTCAACTGATACTTCGTTCATTATAAAAAGCGAGTTTTCCTGATATAAATGTCTTAACGGGGGACAGACATATTTATTAATTTCTCAATCCAGTAAATTTGATTAAGACTACATGTTTTCATAAGTTTTTCTGGCTTGGTGTCTTCCTTGTACTGCTCCGTAAAAACAAGAGACTGTTAATTGTTGTTTTTTAAAGTAAAACTTGAGAACAAATGTATAAAACTGTTCAAAGATCAAGTGAAGTCTAGACAAACCACATAATTTTATGAAACCGTTCATCTGCGTTGACTGAGATCCCGTGACTTTGGAAGCCCCGCCCACTGATGACGACATCTTCCCTATTAGCATAATCCCATGATCTGCCATATTTATGATAGATTTACATATTGAACATCATAGCGCTTTTGTTTTGGGCTGTAATAATAAACATCTGAGCCCTGATGATTTCAATGTCTAAAGGGAATGAACCTAATTCGCATATGCTTGTATGAGGGACTGTAAAGCACTGGATTTGCACAGAAGTTGATGATCCAACTACATATCCAGAACACGCAAGTGAGCGTTTGCAAAATGAGCTAATGTGGCTAAAAAGCTTGTGGTTTTCTGAACATTCTCACACTTGTATTACTTCTTCAAGATAAAACTAATGACGTAGCTTTGGTCTCTGTGAATACATTGGTAACTTTAGCCGTAGAGCCCGATAATAATAATAAAAAAAAACATTTTAAATAAAATACATGCGCTTTCATATTCTGGTTATGAAGTTGGACACAAAATTGAGGTCAATCTTTGAGGATTATACTCTCTGTGTGAGATTATACAGCTCATTTGCATTTAAAGGGGACAGACACAAAAGATGTGTTTTTGCTCCCCCCCAAATTTAACATGCTTTAAAAAGTTATATGTAAGCTAAAACTTCATACATATTCTGGGGACACAAGATACTTATTTTACATCATATAAAATATCCTCTTTAAACTAATAAAATAATGGTTAGAATTATAACTAATAAACTCACCTAACCCTAAATTTCATTTCACTATCCACTATTTCAATATGCATCTCAGAGAGTCTATGTGATTTGCTCATCTGTAATATGTCTCTGGGACCTTTCCTGTCAGACATTAAACATACATTTAGAAAATGTCTTTAAGATGTTTATGATTCATAATGTGTGTAAAACTGACATAGTACAGATGTTTGTACACAGAAGATGCTCTCCAGATCTTTAACATCTGTATTTGGTTCCCGTTTTATCAGTTCCCTATATGTTACCAAGCATTCCCTTGTGTGTTGCTATAGCTAACCTACTGGTTTATGTTCACCACCTGTTATTCCCCCAGATTAACACAAATTCATATTTTTTTTAATAAAGCTCTCGGTTAAAGCTTGCAAATACACACACAGCGATCATGACTGCATACGATCCCACTGAATGAATCCATGTCTTCTAAAGTAAAACTGGAATTTGAATAGGAGGATAATGAATACTTTGAGTAACATTGTAAATAAAACAGAGAACCGATGGTGAGATGACTGGTGCCGTGAGCAGTGACTCCAGAAGAGGGCAGTAGAGCGACGGCCAGACCCTTAAAACCGAATTAAGAAGAAGAACGAGGCGCCAAATTTAGTATCCATCTTCCGTGAATACAGTGAGAGAAATACATAAATACAGGAATGAATCATGAATATTAAAGGCAAAGGTGAGGATTATTTACTCATGTTATATAACGAGCTCGATCTTCTCGTACGATACTATACCAAATGTTTACATCTAATAAACAGAAGAGATTTGCTATTGAAGTCGAGTTCCTGTTTACTGACGAGCTTTGTTGTCGTTAATATTAGCACCTTGTTTACTGTAATATTGCTATTAATGTGTTTTTTGTTTCCTATGTAGCATCCGCGGATTCAAACACCAACAGGTACATAAATATATACACACAGTCAGTAAACAAACAAGATAAAAAAACAAATAAGTAAAATACAGTAAACATACTGCTAACTATAACAGTGAGCTCAAAAAAGATGAGTGTTTATGAACGAGATCATGTTTTATACCATTATATATACAGAGTTTGTTCATTTTTGTGATTCTATAAGGTAATTGATAAGAGTTATTTGAGATATACAGTTTATCATTTAAGTCTGTGGACACTTCCCTGATGTCACACATCATCTCAGAAAGTCTCTTTGATTTACATATGAAAGAAGTGTTTTTTACTGCCTTTGCTCGTCTGCAATATGTCTTGCAGGACACTTCCTGTCATACACGTTTAGAAAATGTCTTTAAGATGTTTATGATGTATAGTGGATGTCAATCTGACATCTTCAAGACGTTTCGCAGATGTTTGTAATCAGCAGATGCTCTCCAGATGTGTGATATCTGGGTTGTATGGTAGAAACAAATGAATTGCTCTTTGTTTGGCATTTCTTCCCCTTATCTTCACTGGTCATTATATTGTCTCTCCTCTTTTTGAGCATAGATCTGAACTATGATATGTGTTGTTCATGAACGCTTGGGGAAAACGCACCTTAGAAGACAGATTATTGCAAAAGTTATCACACACATTTGTACTGGTGCGTCCCTTTTACGCTAGATGAGGATCAAACGTGTTCACCCAAGATCCATTTCCTCTTGGGACACTTAACACTTATCAATATTATTGACTGGCTCTTCTAGAGCTGCTGTACAGCCGATACAAACTTTGTTGTGTTATTTTCCTGTCATCTCTGTAAAGCTGCTTTGAAACAATCTCTATTGTAAAATGTGCTATTGAAATAAAGGTGACTTGAGTTGTTAATATCATCATGCAGTGATGGAGATGCCATCAAGGTGTTTGTGCGGGTTCGGCCGTTGACCCAAGGCACTGGGTTAATGACAGATGGCGATCACAACTTATGCTTGACGGTGACCTCACCGCACACTGTCAGACTGCACTGCAAACCAGAACCTCGGACCTTCACTTATGACCATGTCGCTGACATGAACACAAGCCAGGTGAGACAGGGGTTTAGATGAGTCTTCTCTGGGTGAGGGTCAGTTGAGTAACCATCTCATCCACTGCTCTTTGTGTCTCTCAGGATGAGGTTTTTTCCAGCGTGGCTAAAAACATCGTGGAGTCGTGCATGAACGGATACAACGGCACCATTTTTGCCTAGTGAGTTCCCGTGTGGCTTGTATGAAGATGCTAGAGCCTAGTACATTCATGATGTTAACGTGTTTGTTTTTCAGTGGACAGACGGGCTCAGGAAAGACCTTCACCATGCTGGGTAAGTGCTGAGATCTCTTGTTGGTTTGCATGGCAAACTTGAAGTAGCTCCCGAAAAGTATTTAGACACTTAAAGCTACGCTTGGCTACAATTAAAAATATTTTAATATCATTGCAATGTATAAAATATCAAAGCAAGAGTTTTTTTTTTTTTTTTTATTAGCTCAAACACACTTTTCAAGCATAACATTTTTCACATTTTTGTAGTTGTCGAATGTTACTTGAACTTGGTTAATATGTTTTGTGGTGGACTTTAAAGAACTAATAGTATACATGCACTGCAAATCACAACAGCTGACACCAGCCAATTTAAAATGGCTAAGAAAGATGAGTAAAGCAACAGCATCATTTGATTGATCAGATGATATGTGATCTAATGCACTGTCGGTTAGACATTTTAAATGTAACACGTTTCCATTAGCTTTTTTTGGAAACCTCTGTATACATATCATATGTCTGTGTGAATACACATAGAAAGGTGAATGTATTTTGTGCAGGTCCCTCGGAGCTGGATAATTTTTCAGATGAGCTGCGAGGTGTGATTCCTCGCAGTTTTGAATACCTCTTCTTCCTCATCAATCGAGAGGTGGAACGGGTGAGACAAGTTTCTTTAAATAGTTATAAATTAGTTTAATGTTGCCCATTAATTGCACATTCGTTGAGGTTTCTTGCTGTTTAAATGGTGTGTGGAATCAAGAACCACTTTTCATGTTGTGTGTGTGTGAAGAAAATTAGCATACGGTGAACTTTTCTAGGAGAAAAAGTACAAAATAAAACATTTGGTACATGTTGGTACAACATTTCTTCTCTTCTATCTCATAATACAATTAGTGTTCACTTTAACCTCAGAGAAACACACTGATAAAGACGATACCAGAATAAAATACTTTTATTTTTATGTTTTGTATTATTTTCCTTAATTATAGATTAGAAGCATCCCTTAATCAGTGCTTTACTTTAAATGATGCAGGTACTTTAAATGATTTATTTACTGGTTTATTTGTTCTTTCTTTTTTTTGTGCAGTCTGGTGGGATGAAGAGCTTCCTCTGCAAGTGTTCGTTTATTGAGATCTACAATGAGCAGATTTATGACCTGTTGGACAGCGTATCCACCAGCCTGTTCCTGCGAGAGGACATCAAGAGGGGCGTCTTTGTAGAAGGAGCCGTGGAGAAATACGCAGCGTCTGCTGCGGAGGCCTATCAGGTCTCACACATGACCTAGTTATCACAATAGTTATTAAAAAAAACTGCTTAGAATTGCCAGTACATTAGACTTTAATAGATTTCAAACCATTGTTGATTTTCTTTTTTTTTCTCAAACCAACTTTGTTGTTGTTGAATCTGAAGGGTCCCATTCTTTTATTTTATAAGCAATGACTTTTACAGTAATTTATTATCTTATTGGTTTCAATAATTTTTACTAAATTACTATTTAGAAATTTAGCAAAATTAAATTAAAAATTATAATTTTTACTAAATTTCTACCTCCTATAAAAATAATTTTCCACGAGTAGAAAAATGTACATTATATTATTAAAAATAAAACATCAAAAATATATATACATTTATTTGTGGCTATTTAAATTAATTTAAGTAGGCTATTAATTTCCGTGACTTTTCCAGGTCTAGAAATCACTTTTAAAATTAGGCAATCTTACATGTTCAGATTTTCCATAACTGTGGGAACCTGGTTGTATATTATTTGTATACTGTTTTGCCAGTTGTATTGTGACCCTGTGCTATATTTCTGAATGTTTGTGTTTGCAGGTGTTGTCGATGGGATGGCGGAACCGGCGAGTGGCATCCACCTCAATGAACCGCGAGTCGTCTCGTTCACATGCAGTTTTCACCATGACTTTGGAATCAAAGGAAACTGGGCAGGAAGTGGTCAACATCAGGACCTCTCAGCTCAACTTGGTGGATCTCGCCGGCTCAGAGAGACAGAGGGACACGCATACAGAGGGTTCACGACTCAAGGTGCTTAAGTTGAAAAATTACCTCTCTAAGTGCTTTAAACCAGTGGTTGTCAAACTGTTCAGTTTTCAAACAAAATAAGCGTTTATGCTCTTTAGAAATACAGTAGTACCTCAAGATACGAAAGGCTCAACTTACGAAAAATCCAAGTTACGAAAGCTAAGACGAATAATTTTACTGCTCTACATACGTAAAGTTTTCAAGATACGAAAGGTTTCTGAAAGTCCGAGATTCGCCCCATAACAATTTTGAGACTCGCGCCGCACGCCGCCATCTTAGTTATAGTAGACTCGCCACCATCCTCCTGCTCTCCCATTGGTTCCTGATGCTAGCCAAGCCATGAGATCCTTCTCTCTAATTGGACAGCAGCCCTCCCATCATGCATCTTCTATACGTACGTGCTGGCGTGCTTTAGCTCAGCCACTCCGCACCCGAAACTTTCAATTTTTTCTGTGTTTTTGTAAAGTTAAGTGTACGTACGTTATCTGCCGTTTGTCCTCCTCCTCTGCCGCCACTTTCGGAGATAGCCTCACTCGAAAGGTAAGCTTTGACATTTTACGTTATTTCATTGTTTATTGGTCAATTTAGGTTTATTATGAAATTTAATGGTGTGTTTTTGGAGGGCTTGGAACGGATTAGCCATTTTACATGTAAAATGTGTTCCAAGATACAAAAAACTCATTATACGAAGGCCGCCTCGGAACGGATTAATTTCGTATCTCGAGGTACCACTGTACAGTTTATTTTTAAACTATGCTTTTATAAACAAGTTGATGTTCTGCAATCTTACGGTTGAAGTTTTAAAACAATTTCTTTAAGACATTTCTGTTATTCCTTTAAAAATAAACTGTAACCTTTTACTTGTGCTTCAGGAGGCGAGCAGCATAAACCGATCACTGATGTGTCTCGGTCAGGTGATCATGGCCCTGATGGATGTGTCCAATGGGAAAAACCGTCACATTTGCTATAGAGACTCGAAACTGACCTTCCTGCTGAGGGTGAGGGTGCTTTAGGACTGTTACTCTGAATGTATGCAGATCGAAGTGAAACTTTCCTGACTGCTGTTCATATTGTTAGGACTCTCTGGGTGGAAATGCTAAGACGTACATCATCGCTAACGTTCATCCTGGTTCCAAGTGCTTTGGAGAGACGCTGTCCACTCTGCAGTTCGCCCAGAGAGCCAAACTCATCAAAAATAAGGTTGAACGGCAGAATTATTCATCCGAACGTTTGTGATCTTGTCAGTACTGAAGAAATGTGCAGACTGATCTGTGTGTTTGTGTCTCTAGGCTATGGTAAATGAGGACACTCAGGGTAATGTCAGACAACTGCAAGCAGAAGTGAGGAAACTGAAGGAGCAGCTCGCAAATGCTCTTTCACAAGCGCGCATTGTAGAGCTTTCACCAACAGACCAGCAAACGGGTACACACACACACACACACACATTACAGAGCTCACACAGACAATCCGGCTGCCTAGACATTAGGGCTGCACTCCTTAAAGTAATAAGTTGCGATAAAGTGTGTAAATAAATTCAAATTATTTTTAGACATTGAAAATGAACCAAATTGCATGTTTCACATTCTTTTCATGTGGAGAAAGGATTCCTACAACTTCTGAAAATGAAAAGTAGTGTTTTACTGTAGCATTACATACAAATTTGTCAACCAGGCGGTTTTAGGGTTTAACAAAAGATAGTGTTTAATTTATACATTTGAATATTCAATGTGTAGTCTTCACTGTATGAATGAAATGTACACTGATTCTTTTGATTTAGAGTACTCTCACTTTAAAAGCTGCATGGATCCAATTTATTGTTACATGCGTGCTTTCACTTACCGTACCAAGATATGATATTGTGTGAAAATGGCCGTAAAAGCTGCAGAAGAGAACGGAGTTCTGAAACTAGAACTACAGTGAACTAATTCATTCATTATTTTTATTATATTTAGACTATTGTTTGTGTTGCAGCCGACTTTGACCCTGAGGTTTCCTATAAAACACAGTTCATTCAGGCCATGAAGTTCTGGAAGAAAGGACAGGAGGAGAAGAAGGTGCTATTTTATTTTTTTATTCTGTGTCTGTGATTTTAGTAATGTTCTACACTTTTTATAATATTCTAAGAGTGCAAAAAAAAGAGAATCAAAACCCTTCTTTCTATTATGATGAGTTTGCGTGTTCCTCCCATCATGCTCATTCTTAACCACATTTGCCACCTGCTGTTGTCCTTCTTACAGGCTCTTCAGCAGAAAGTGTCTCAGCTGGAAGCTGCCTGGGCTCAGAAGGAGAAATTCATCCAGTCCAACCGCATGATCCTGAGATTCAGAGATGATCACATCGCTCAGCTGAAGAAAGAGCTTCAGACAGGCCAGAGATCAGATCCTAAACAGCAGCACCTGGAGCTGCAGGAAGAGATCCGTCTGCTTCGAGATCAGGTAGACAACATAACAGTGGTGTTTGAGTCAACAGCATAGTCCAGAATTAGGAATCAGCATGTTTTTGATCAGTCAGATTGGAGTGGAAAAATGAACAGGACAAAACAAAAATGGCTTCTGGTACAATAGATGTACTTTTTATTTGACTAATTACAAAAATCACTCATCTTCAAAGCTCTTTTACAATAAACAATCATGTTGGGTGCAAATACGAATAAGATTGATAAAATGTATTCCTGTGGAGTTGTTTATACCAGACAGGTTTTATTTTTACTTGACTATTGACAAAATGTTTTAAGGTTTTATTCACATGTTTGGAGCCACTGCAGTTAAGCTTCTGTCTCTCTTTTAATCTTTCTTACTCACTGGGTTAATTTTGGGGGGAAATAGCGGCAAAAACCTTTGTTTGAACATATATTAGTAAATTGAAATAAAATAATCATTCAAAGCAGTTAAAAATGCCTTTCTTGGACAGTTTCTGAAACCTTTTCTTCTTTAACAGCCACAGAAGGCTTGGCTCTTTTTATATGTTAACAATGCAGACGATGAGCTGAAAAGCACACTTTAGTAAAAACGGCATGTTAATTGTTTAACGTTCCACTACTATGCTGGATGCTCCATCTGTAATTTTCAACTGGTGTTTGGCATCTTTAACGCCTTTAACGACCTGATTATATAGTCCTAGTAGTAGCTATATATAACTATGCAAACATTTTTCAAAAACTATATGTATTTTTTTTCATCAGGTGGAGCACCACCCACGGATGATGCGGTATGCAGCAGAAAACTGCGCCCTGCGGGAGGAGATTCGGTCCTTACATGCTCTGGATTCTGTCAGATCTGACATTAAGACCCAGGTTCAGTCTTTAACTGCGCTGGAGAACACCTTCCTGCAGCTGCTGGAGGCTCAGAGGACCGAGGAGACCACAGAAGGTGAGGAACGCAGACCTTCGTTTGAATTGTTTTGCCACGTACAGAGATGTAAAAAAGTTAATCGCATGATTTAGTTAAGCATTATTTTGAATTTGACATTCACAATACTTTTTGTTTTGGAAAAATGGGGAAGAGCATGGATGCATGAATTGACATGAATCTATACAACTTTCTAAATAATCAAAGAGCCATTAAGGTTTATTCCTTAAAAAACGTTAACGTGTTCGACCCCTTCTAGAGGCAGTTGAAAACGCATTCAACCAAATTGTTTTTTTTTTTAGTGTAAAGTGTCTGCCAAATGCATAAATGTAAATGAATGCATTTAAACCTTGTCAGCTGGAGACAAAAACGCATTAAGCACAATGTTCTCTCACCGTTCCTAATTTCTAGCACACGCACTCAGCGTTTGGCTGCTCTTGTGTTTGTCAGAGCAAAAACGAAAGCTAATGCTCTGTGTTTTTTAAGATTAGATTGAAAGATGTGAAAAAAACTCATGCGTTTACTCTCCCATTAACACTCTCCTCGAAATAATTCAACCTCCTCTACAGAAGTAGAGAATACAGAAGCAAAGATCTATCTTTAAATGTGATCACTTATATTACTACAGGGAGTGCAGAATTATTAGGCAAGTTGTATTTTTGAGGATTAATTTTATTATTGAACAACAACCATGTTCTCACTGAACACAAAAAACTCATTAATATCAAAGCTGAATATTTTTGTATCAATATTTTAAGTAGTTTTTAGTTTTAGCTATTTTAGGGGGATATCTGTGTGTGCAGGTGACTATTACTGTGCATAATTATTAGGCAACTTAACAAAAAACAAATTTATACCCATTTCAATTATTTATTTTTACCAGTGAAACCAATATAACATCTCAACATTCACAAATATACATTCTGACATTCAAAAACCAAACAAAAACAAATCAGTGACCAATATAGCCACCTTTCTTTGCAAGGACACTCAAAAGCCTGCCATCCATGGATTCTGTCAGTGTTTTGATCTGTTCACCATCAACATTGCGTGCAGCAGCAACCACAGCCTCCCAGACACTGTTCAGAGAGGTGTACTGTTTTCCCTCCTTGTAAATCGCACATTTGATGATGGACCACAGGTTCTCAATGGGGTTCAGATCAGATGAACAAGGCGGCCATATCATTAGATTTTCTTCTTTTATACCCTTTCTTGCCAGCCACGCTGTGGAGTACTTGGACGCGTGTGATGGAGCATTGTCCTGCATGAAAATCTTGTTTTTCTTGAAGGATGCAGACTTCTTCCTGTACCACTGCTTGAAGAAGGTGTCTTCCAGAAACTGGCAGTAGGACTGGGAGTTGAGCTTGACTCCATCCTCAACCCGAAAAGGCCCCACAAGCTCATCTTTGATGATACCAGCCCAAACCAGTACTCCACCTCCACCTTGCTGGCGTCTGAGTCGGACTGGAGCTCTCTGCCCTTTACCAATCCAGCCACGGGCCCATCCAGACTCACTCTCATTTCATCAGTCCATAAAACCTTAGAAAAATCAGTCTTGAGATATTTCTTGGCCCAGTCTTGACGTTTCAGCTTGTGTGTCTTGTTCAGTGGTGGTCGACTTTCTGCCTTTCTTACCTTGGCCATGTCTCTGAGTATTGCACACCTTGTGCTTTTGGGCACTCCAGTGATGTTGCAGCTCTGAAATATGGCCAAACTGGTGGCAAGTGGCATCTTGGCAGCTGCACGCTTGACTTTTCTCAGTTCACGGGCAGTTATTTTGCGCCTTGGTTTTTGCGCACGCTTCTTGCGACCCTGTTGACTATTTTGAATGAAACGCTTGATTGTTCGATGATCACGCTTCAGAAGCTTGGCTATTTTAAGACTGCTGCATCCCTCTATAATATATCTCATTATTTTTTGACTTTTCTGAGCCTGTCAAGTCCTTCTTTTGACCCATTTTGCCAAAGGAAAGGAAGTTGCCTAATAATTATGCACACCTGATATAGGGTGTTGATGTCATTAGACCACACCCCTTCTCATTACAGAGATGCACATCACCTAATATGCTTAATTGGTAGAAGGCTTTCCAGCCTATACAGCTTGGAGTAAGACAACATGCATAACGAGGATGATGTGGTCAAAATACTCATTTGCCTAATAATTCTGCACTCCCTGTATTACTGCCTTGATTATTAGCTCCTCCCATCTACTCCACCCCTGTTACCATGGAGACGTTATCATCAGTGTCCATGGAGAGAATGAAGGTTCAGCTGCTGCAGAAGCAGTCCGAGCTCACAGCAACAATTCAAGCCTTTGAGGAGTTTAAGGAGGTCAACAAGTATGTGCATGTCACATTCATGAATCTCTTCTCAAATGCATGCGTTGGATGAAAATGTAATCATTCTGACCACTATGTGAACATCATACTCTTCAGAAAACAAGTAGCTGAGCTGGAATCTGAGAAGCGCTGTCTGGAGAAATCCAACAAACATCTTGAGAAGATCCTAGAGGTCACTAAAGCCCACAGCATACAGGAAGTGTCTCAACTCAACAAGATTCATGCTGAGACCATTAAGGTAGAGGGACTTTAAGTCGAGTCAGTTTTAAAATGATTTCAAATTGAATTTCCTCATAATGACTGCTGCTTCTCCTCAGATCTTGACTACGCCCACAAAAGGCTATAACTTGCGAAATCGTCTGGTGCCGCTGTGTAGTCCAGAACATCTGAATGGCCAGGGTGAGGACACTGATGTTGATGACATCCAGAACGAACCGCCGCCCCCTGAGATGAGTGAGCTGGCCTGTGAAGCGCTTACTGAAGAGCTCAAGCAAATGCAGGTGCTCACAAACAACCACAACCATCACTTTTGATCTGTTTTTAGAGCTGTTTTGCAAAGTTTAAAAGCATCATACTTGGGCTGCCCCCTACATTTTACATTTACGGTACTTGATCCAAAGCGACTTGCATTGCATTCAGGAAACACATTGAATCAGGTCTTGCTTTCCCTGAGATCAAACCCATGACCTTAAGGGCCAGTCACACAGCGAAAACGCATGAATCACGCACAGATTTTAGTTTTTGCACGGAGCGTGCGTCGTATGCATAATTCGTCGGTGGAACGAACGTGGACCGTCAGTGATTGTAAGTGGATGTGCGTTGAAGGTGGTTTGTGAGTTATTTTGAGTTTTGAACGGTTCAAAATTTGTGCGTCGGTGTGCGTTATTCATGAGTCGAGTGCGTAGTTTATGTGTGACTATGCGCGGGACACGCGTCGGCCGTCAGTGCTTATGCGTTGGAACTGGTTCGAAACTGTGCACGTATCACGTTCATTCCACTGACTATGTGGATTTTGAAAGTGCTTGTACGTGGAACGTTCGCGAAGCGTGCGTGTTTGGACGTGCTCCGTCAGTGATTCGTGCAATCAAATTGCGAATATGCAAACCCAATCTGTGCGTGATTTGTGAGTGATTCGTGCGTGATCGGCTGTGTGACTGGCCCTTTAGCGTTGTAAGCACCAATGTTCTGAGCTACAATGCTTACAATTTGTTTACTCTTGGAGCTCAATTTTGATCTTTTGATTAGATTACGAAAATTAATATTTTCTGATGTCAAATTTGTTTGCAGTTTACTGTATATTGTAGGAATCTTTTTAAACCTTTTTTTTTTTCATTTGGTTTCAGGAACAGGCTCTTCATGTTCAGAGCCAGTTAGATGAGGAGGAAGCAAAAAACAGGAAACTACTTCAGCAAATCAGCAAGCTGGAAGAACAGGTTACCATAGCCACTGAGAAGTCCAGTTGCAAAGAGGAGGTGTGTTTGTAATAGTGTTAAGTTTTCCTGGTGTTCTGTTTCCTGTGCGAATGGGTTCGATAATGCTCTTTAACCGTAGATGTTCAGTGTGGAGCGACACTCCTTGCTGGAAAAACAGAAACATCTGCAGGAGAAAATCAGCACACTGGAAGAGCAGCTGGAAGATGAGAAGAAAGACACTGATAGTGAGTCTTGAGTCCTTGTTACATGGGTTCCCAAAGTTTTTCGTGCTGGGACCCACTTTGATGCATTGATGTGGAATGTTCACTAAGAGAGTCATTTGTTGAATCAGTAATTCAAAACCTCTTTTATGCTCCTAAAATGAGCCAAGTATACAAAATTAGGAATCAGTCTGTGATTGCTGTGACCTCTCTGCAGTGCTGCGGGTGGAGGTGCGAGACTTGCGTGTAGTATTGCAGTCCTCTGATAAAGAGCTGGAGACCACGCGGACAGAACTGCAGCAGCAGAAAGCAGAACACGAGAGAGAGACGACGCTACTGTCCAATAGCTTGATCAGCACACAACTGCAGCTGGACAACGTCAAGTACAAACATATTCACACATCACACACACACGATACCTAATTTACTATTGTTCTAAAAATAGCACATATAATTGAACTAAATTATGAATGAATCATGAATGATCATAATTCATGATTATGAATGAATGACTAGTGACTAAAACTAAATTGATTTAAACTATCCAAATCAAACCTATTCAAAAGTTTCTTCAGAGCAGCCAGTGTAACATTTTGTAACCAGTCTGTCTCAGAATACGTTCATACCAAGCATAACTTATGTCTTCGATTAGATTGATGTTGAGTATAATCTGTATGTCTGTCTCAGGTTGGAGTGGGAGCAGGTGTTGGGAAATCAGCGTGTTCTTCAGGACACGTATGATACATTGCAGGCTGAGTTTCAGTTTGAGTTGGATCAACACAAACAGCAGATGGAGCTCAAGAGCCGAGAGAGTTCGGAAATGCGAGCCAAGATTAATGTCAGTATTCATTTACACACTCCTTTTAAGGGCTTTTCACACTGTATATAGCTGTTCTAAACCGCTTTTAACCCCGAGTAGAAGAAAATCTCGCACTTATAATTTTCAAGTGGACTAGAGCCTTTTATGTACAGTGTAGTGTTGTAGTACTTGAGTTTTAGGACAATTTTTTGAATGTCTCACACTAAGAGGACTCTAGATTTTAAGACCAGTCAAGAGCGCAACTGTGAGGACATCACTAAATTGCCGATGCATTGTTATTTGCATTATATATTTGTTAACATCATTATTGTGATTTATTGTAAAACTTGCCGCCTAGAATGCAATCAATAACTTATCTCTAGTATAATTTATTTTGTTATTGTGGTGCCTTATTAAAAATCCTAAAATTAATATAAATGCCCATAAAATTCAAGATATGATTGCAAAAACGTACATCTATGAGATCTTGATTTTTTTTTTTATATCATAGGATATATTTAAGTAATATTATGAATATGAACATTTCACAAAAAAGAGCATTATTAGTAAGTTAATATTAAGTGGCAAATTTTAGAGATACATTTTTGCTATTTCAACGTTTCATTACTAAATGGATCGACTATTTTGAACAAGTAGACCTATTTATTTATTTTCATAACTTTTCTAAATAAAAATCTGAATATTATTTATGCAGGTGTATTTGTATATGTCTCCATTTTATTGTGTAGTTGAAAGCATTTACTATATAGTATGCTTTTTTTGTAGGAGTTGCTGCATACTATTCAAGAGGAGAAAGAGCAGAACAACAGTGTGAGATCCCAGCTGATCGCACACCAAGAGAGTGTGTCCAAGTGAGTGAGAGAGTCACGGCACATATCTGTCAAAACCCCTTTTTTTTTTTTTCTTTATTTGATTAATATTAAGCACAGACAGCAGCAGGTTTGTTAGGCTGCTGTAACTTTAGGGTCTGCCTCGTATGACACGTATGACAAATAACACACAAATATGTTATTTATTGAAAATATGGTCTTTCCAACTTGGCACTTCATAAATGTTGTTGGATTAGAAATAATAATAATAATCCTTATAATAAATTATAAATGATAATTTATAAGAGAAATAAATGCGCTTATCATTTGTTTTATGTGCACTGTTGTGGAATTTTCTATTTAATAATAAAAATAATAATTTTCTATTTAATAATAAAAATAATAATTTTCTATTTAATAAAAAAAAAAATTCTATTTAATAATAAAAACCTCCCTTCTTAATATACTGTTATCACTCAATGACTCGGGTGGATGTTTTGATAGGAAACAAATTGCTAAGCATGGGTTGTTGTGCACGAAGCATTAATTTATGCAAGCATAAATTCTAAGAATTTGTTTATCAAAAGTTAAGTGTCAAAAACCTTTGCGCCTGAGGCTGCTTTACATACTGACCACATAGCTTTCCGAGAAGCTTACCGTCTATCATCTGTCTACTACAGGCGCTTCTTTTACATTTGAAAATGTCATGAAAGACACATACACAATTACTCTTAATGCTGATGCAAATAAAGCATTCTGAAAGCTAAAAACAATTCAAAAGCTTAAGACAATAAATTCCTTCACAGCACCTATAGAAGTTTTGATGTTGAGTGTTTTTCAGAGAGCTTGTGCAGTCTGTAGAAGAGAATTCCTCACTGAAGAAACACATCACAGACCTCACTAACAAAAATCAACAACAGGTATGTGTGTCCATTAACTGTGTGTGTCTGTTTTTAGTCTTTTGTGGTTTGTAATTTGCATGATGATGTTCTGATGCTGTATTGCACAAACTTTGCGTGTATATCTGCTTAGTACTAATATATCTGCTCTGTGCGTGTGTGTGTGTGTCTGTGCAGTGTGATGAGATCAGTGGTCTACAGCAGAGTGTGTGTTCAGCCAACATGACTATCAACAGCCTCAAGCAGAAGATTGATCAGGACAAAGTGAGAATGCAACACACTGATCAAACGATCAGGAATCTTTCACTCACTCTAAAAATATCTATTCAAGTAAACGTATAACATTTTACAGTATGGTTAGGATCACTGGTTTACATAGGATAACTATAGTTTATGCATTGAGTATCAAGAAATACTGTCAATGCAAATGTGGAATGTAGAAATTAACAATTCTTATTTTAATCTGTTTTAATGAAAATCAAGTCTAAGTTTAACTGAATAACAGGATGTAGTTTTTCCTCAGTGCTGTGTCACACACGGTTGGGCTTTCACTCGGTGTGCGTTTTTGGTGTGCAGGATGTGGTACTGGAGTTTATGCAGGAGACCAGAGATCTTCGGAGTGAGGTGGCTGAGAGAGATCAGACCGTGTATTTGCTGCGAGGAGAAATCGCTGATATCAGTGTGAGTTGCCTTATCCATACACTACATGCTCATAATGCTTTAGGAGGGTTGTAGTGACATCTTGAGTATTGTTCGTACAGGAAAAGTACAGCACGGTTTGTACTGAGAAAGAGCAGATGAAGGAGAACATCACACAAATGCAGAATGAACTACAGGAGCTGCGAGAAGCTTCAGAGAGGCGTCTTGCTTCTGACCGTGTTGAGGTATGTGTGTAACTGTGTTTACGTTTTGAGCTTTTGTCAAAAGCCTAAACTGAAGTATGTGTGTGTCACAGCTGGAGCTGCTGCAGGAAGATCTGTCCTATGCTACAGATGAGATGGAGAGACTGAGTAAAGTGGTGGAGGAACAGGCAGCTTTATTGGAGAGTTCTAGGAACATGAACACAGAGAAAGAGAACAATATAAACACCCTAGAGGAACAGGTATTGCCACTTCTGCCTCAATTCAGGCTGCAGTTTTTAAGTTAATGTAGAGTCTGTCAGTCAGTCGTTATCAATGGATCTCTGCAATACTTGATTCTGATATTGAATAACTCTTAAACAGTGGTTCTCAACTGGTATTTTGCAAACCAAAAACGGGTCTCATAGACGGCAGGCGAACAATATGAAGTCCAAATAATAAAATGCAAGATATATTCAAGTGTTGTTAGGTTAACATTGTTTAAAAGGGAGGAGAAAATGCTTCCCATTTCATTTCAATCTCTACAGTATTTTGCTGCAAATCTATTTGTTCACACTGTCAGTCCATTCTTTATGTATCTCATGACAACAAAAAAATCACATGAAATGCGACTCATATCATTCATATTCAAATCACATTTCTGGAGATCCGTTTCCAGAACAAGTGTGCAGCTAAACTTCCAGTGTGAAAGCACCCTGAAGATCACAAGCTACTGAAATCAGACAAATGTCAACATAGCAGAATGATTTTTGATACACACATGTTCACAGGTGAAAAAGCTGAATGATCAGATTAACTTTCTGAGAGTGAGAGAATCTGTCAGTCAACCTTCGGACGCTGCCACACCCAAAGGGAAAATACAGGTGTGTGTGTGTGTGTGTGTAAGAGAGAGGTAGTGTTTGAGTTTGATTGTTTGACATCTTGAAATGAACTCTTTCTTCACAATGTCTTTTTTTTCTTTCTTTTTTCTCAGACACCTCAAACTCCCTGTGGCTTTGGCTCGAATCTGTCTCAGGTGCTGGAGAGTCAAGAGCGAGAGCTGGAGAGTCGACGCTCTTCAATGATCACCATGGAAATTCTGTTGAAGGAACTCAACGCAGAGCGTACAACCAAGAACCAAGAGATCGAACGATTAAAGGTTATGCACACACACAAGCAGTTCCCACTTTTGTTACAGGGTTAATCTCACAGCTTAATATGTAATTAAATTTGATAAATATATTTGTATTTATTCACTTGTTCAGAGGCCTTTTCTATCATACTCTAAGTGTTTGCCTTTGGATGGTTTTTCACCACCACAAAAATATCCATCTTTGAATTAAAATGTTTGTAGCAGTCTATTTGTACACTCTATTTTATTTTAAGTTTTCAGAATGTTCACTTTACATACAAATGTTTGCCTGTACGTCTGTAGGCTCAGCTGAATGAAAAAGAGATTGTGCGACTGGAGATTCAAATGCTGTTGGATAAGTTTTACACCCTCCAGAATCAGCAACAGCAGGGCAGCTGTACGCAAGAGTAAGAGTCATTCGCTCGCTCACTCGTTCAAACGTGTGTGTTCTGTCTATGAATTAATACCTTTGCTTTCTCTTTATAGAGATTTGAAGGAGACCGTACACATTTCTGTACTGAAAGAACTACAAGATGAGAGGAAAGTAAAAGTATGTAGGAGGCATATTATTTCCAATGATGTGATGCTAATTTTATAGATAAGAAAATGTAAGGAATAACTGAGGATATACTTGATATGTACATTCCTTTTGAAAAATTCAGTGGTTCAGAGTCAGTTTTTATCTATCACTGTTTTGGAAATACACTGTGTATGTTTGAATTCAGTAGCTACTTGTTTTATTTGAAAAATAAAGTGTTATTTGAATAAAAAAGTGTGATAGAGTGATGACGCATGTTGTTATCTGCGTCTGCCGCGGCTCTCAACAGTGTTGGGCAATGGTGTCACTACCGCTGAACTACTTTCATGTGGAACAAAATGTGAAATGTCTGAAAAAAAAAAATTTTAAGAACTAATTGCTTTTGGTTTTAATGTCTTTACAATTTTTTTTTGTAGTCAAATTTACTTTTATTTTTGACTAACTTGGTGAAAAGGTTGATTATTAATGCCATATTCCCTTTTGAACCTGTTTATGTGAATCTTTTTCTTTTCATTTTCTCAGAGCTCCCTGATGATGCAGTTGACTGATGCTCAGACAGAGTAAGTCTTTTTAATGAATTTTTTCATTAACTTTTTTATTAAACTTTTAATTAACTGGTTAACCATTAACTGCTAATAAAACTTTTGATGATTGTTGTTAATTATTGGTTAAACTGTAAAAAGAAATTTAAGTTATTTTTCAGATTATTGTACAAGGTATTATAAAACATTTGCTGCAAGCTTAAAAATATGTAACGCATATAAAATAGTTTTTCAGAGAGAAAAACAAAGTTGTGTGTAAGTCAGGTTTCATTATTACATTAAGAAATAGTTTAAAATAGCGGTAAATAGTGAAATGTTGCAATAAGCTATTTTAGCTATTTCCCCTCACTCCACAACATATCCTTCCAGTTGAATGGTATTCAGAAATTTGCTTCACATGGCCTATTCACAGGCTTTTCTGCAGTTCAAACAGTGTCAATGTCATGGGTTCGATTCCCATGGAAAGCAAGAACTGATTAGAATGCAAATGTTTCTTAAATCCAATACAAGTCGTTTTGGATGAAAGCGTGTGTCAAATACAGAAATGTAAATGTAAAAATATGTTTGAATGCTAATCTGTTATTTATTCTATAAACTAGGCCTTGTACTTCACTTGGGTTCCAATACTGATGTAAAACAACATCCTTCACATGCTCAGAAATGTGCTTGGCTTACACTTTACACTCGCAATAAAAACTAAATAATTGTGCTTTTGTAAAATAAAGAAAACAAACAGGATGAGCATCACAAAAAATGGACCGAAACTCAGCATATGCTACTTTGTCGCATAGTTTTTTCTTTCATTTTTTTCCAATATTAATTATGCATAAAGGCCTACGTATTCCTTTGATTCTATATTCATTTTATTTTTTGTCTTCTCCATTCTGCAGGTGCGTGTTGTGACGATATGTGAATCCTCATCTACTGTTGTTTGTGCTGCTATTTGTGCATGTAAAACTAACCAATTTTTGTATTTTTAATGCGTCACAGACATTCTTTTCAGGATTAATTATAATTTAACACAGTCTTGTTGGTTAACGGATCTGTTAGTGACCAGGTGAAATAACGAAATTAACTTCCCTAGCTTTGGCCAGTCCTTAACCCAGATCTGCACTGGAAGTGTTTGAAGCAGCTTATTTCTTTCAGTTGATGACCTGTTAATGTCATGCTGCAAAGCCTCTTCAACCTCTTTTTTCTCTGTCTAAAAGCATCAAATGTCAAACTACCTAACAACACTAACACCCTAGCCAACCCCCTGTTTGTGTGTGTTACAGACTCCAGCGTAAAGAAGCTACTCTTGCCCAGTCTCAGACATGTGTGCAGGAACTGACCACTGAACTTAGAAATCGTTGCCTGGAGCTGCGGGATCTGCGGCAGAAAGACCATGAACAAGAAAAAATGCAGCAGGTCAGAGAGAAAGCAATGTGTTGCAGCAGGACTGCATGCTGGCCTGGGCACTGAGCAAAATTCTTTCTTATATGGAACATAAAATACAAAACGTCATATGGACTTGGAACAATATGAGGATTAGCAAATGATGACAGATTGTTCCTTTCTGGGGAACAGTCCCTTTAAGTTCATTTAAATGTCTGTAAATGTAAGCTCTGTAATTGGAATCCTGGTTTTGTCTTTCAGGAAATTGAGGTTCTGAGAAAACAAGTGGACCATCTGACCGAAGAAAATGGGAAACTGTTGGGTCATCAGAACCCCAAGCAGAAGATTGAGTACCTGGTCAAATTGAAAAAAGAGATCACCAGACTACAGGAGGTCAGTATGAACGCACAGTTTTTAAGCATAAAACCAGCAACTGTATAATGCAGGGAAGATTCACACGTTTTTAAAAATGGAAAAATCACTACACTCAAAGTAGCAGCTGCAGTCATGTCTTAAAGTTTAAGAAGCCTTTTTCAGAAGAGGTAGACCAATGCTCAATATAGCCATCCAATTGAAGAGGAATTTCGGGATAAACGGGGGTATTCAATTCAAGCTCCAAAAGGCTTTTTTTATCTCCTTTTTATCTCTGCATTTCATTCCATTTAAAACATCCTATAATTATTTTTCTCTTTAGATGTCAGTGTTGGCAACCTTTTTTATATATATATATATATATATATATATATATATATATATATATATATAAAATCTAGCAACTTTTTGGACAATCCTTTTCAGATGTCGCCAGTGCCCGTCCTGCAAGCATGAGGTCTTGCTTTCTCACTGCAGTCACGTCTCTCTCTGTCTGTTTGTGTGTGTTCCTCCTCACACATGGCAGCTGACAGACATGAATGTGTGAGCTGCACACAGTAGCGCCACGAATCTGCTAAGAATTTAGCTTGACCGTTTTGGTTGCCATTCTTCTCGTGTCCTTCTCACCTAGGCCATATAACTCATAAATCACTAGCTCTCTGAATTCAGATCATTTATTTAGAGACTGTACATATTCAAACATGATAATAAACTAATCTGGATATTCGGCTATATTATATTAAAGTACAGTGTGTGAGCAAAGGAGATGGAAAAAGGACAGAATGCAAGTACGACGTGAAGTCACGACTATGCTAATTCTTGCATGATGTCATCTAACGACTTTTTGGGCAGGCTTTAGCTACTTTCCTTTAAAAATAGCTGTCAACACTGTATGTATGGCCGAGGATCATGTGACTAGATTAATGTGTTTGTGTTTGCAGGGTTTTCAATTTGACATCTGGAGCATTTTTATAGTGCTTAAAATCTACTTAACGTACGTAATCAAAAAGCTCTCATGAGTTCAAAGTAAACTAGTAATTTTGAAGTTTGAATCGTTTTTTCCTTGCCATCTACTAATAATTGTAGTATTTAATGCTCTTAATATGCTGATTAATAGGCCTAATGTAGATTAAAAAAAACGTCTTGTCAGAAACCTGTTTTGAACAGTCAAAGTCATAAATAAAATTAGGGATGCTCCTAATAGTCGAGACAAGGCCATGACCGACTAAATTTGAACTGGTCAGTTAGTCACAGTAAAAGGCTTTACTTGTCCATCGGCCTGTTTACACGATTTCTCTTCTGATTCAGTTTGCTTTATAGTTATTTGTTTTATTTATGATTACTGTTATTTATTGTTTGCTTTCTAATTTCAGGAAAGTTAATATGACGTTTGTCGGGAAAAACGCAAGCTTTATGTGCACGTTTGAGCACTGAATTTATATTAAATGCTTGGGTATTATGGTTTAGTAATTCTCCCGCCAGTAATGTCCTTAACAGGAGAGCAGCCCTAAAATAAATACAGATTTATGCTTTCCCTAAAACACTTAAGAAAATGAGAATAACACAAATGCTATTTTCATCTATCATACTTGCAGTATATGTAAATGTAGGTGTAGATGTGATCCCTGCTTACCCTCATTGTTCCACCTGTCCCTAAAATCCCAGGCAAACTCCGTTCTCACTCCAGCTCATACATACTAGCTTGTAAAATATTCCTCTTAGAATTATATAATTTTTTACACCTTGTTGTTATATGCTCAACATTTTCATAGATCACATTTATCTAATATGCATAAAGCATCTCTCTTAATGATGTTTTATTAACAAAGTTCGGGAGGAGCACGTTCAAAGGATTAACGCAATCAACACGTCATCAGCAATTACACCTCATCCTATCAGCATGAGAGGAAACATGTATATATGGTCATGTTCGACTCACCTACACCTCTTGACGGTTTACGGCATCCCTCCACCACCCCGACTCCTCACACTTAATCATTCCTATCAAAGTCAGGATACGGGGGGAGTGCTCCAGGTCCGTACTAAATACCGAGCTCAGAGCCCTCTCCTCGGACAGCACGCCAAATACGCATACCATTTACTGCTCCTGAATCATTTGTGTGAACTCGTGAAATACTTTCATACTCTCAAGATGGGAAAGAATTTCCAAAGTGGGTTGCTGTTGCAGGATTTTAATAAATCTCTCTCTGTGTTTTCAGGAAAACGGCAAACTCAGGCAGTGTCTTCATATGGAAGAAAGTCCTACAACAGGCCTATAACGTGCTCACCCTTGGCATGCTGGAAGTAAAAAAAAAACTACTTCCATAAGATTTTTAAGTCATTTTGGGATTTGTCTGATGTCTGTTTTGTCATTTATTCGTTTTCTTTTTTATTTGTTTTCTCTTCTTTTTTAAATTTGCCTTTCTGTTCTAAATGGTAGCTCTTTTTACACAATTGAATTGTAATTATTTTTGTGTATGAAATCTATTAAAGCAACCCTTCAAAAGACATTTTACACATGTAACTGCTTTTTCATTATATTTGTTCCCAGAAGTGATCTAAATCTAACAAAATTACTGAATTTATAATAACGGTAAAGTGTGGGATAGGGTTAGAATATTTAATTTACAACTAGCTGCATATAAAAACAATAGCTATTTGAATGTGGACTTTCCATAAACTGATACATGAAAGTTTTTTTTAGTTAAAACCAATAGCATTTCCCGTTTGTTTTTAGCTTGAGCATTAATGTTATGTCAAGAACATAAAATATGTTTTTTGGAAAGGAAACTGGGTTGTTACATTCACATGTATATGCAATGCTACATCCTCTGTGATCGTGGGTGGCTCTTAAAGAGCTTTTAGAGTAGTTGAAAGCATCACACCACACTTAAATGGTGGTGTAAACGGTCACGCAGCAGCAGATGCACAGCAGTCTGATAAAGCGGGTGAAGGTTTAAGAAAAAGTGTCAGCTTAATTGACCAGCTCTCTGTCCTAAGAGGCTAGTTTTTTTAAAGAATCTTAGCGCAATTCAGTACAAAAACAAAATTTGTCCTGTTCGTTTTCTATTTTCTCTCTTGCTTTATGAATGAAAAAAACAACACACTTAGTTTTATTCTTTATTTAAATTTTCAAATGCATATTAAATAGTTGGTTAAGATAACAAAATTGTATTCTATAAAGCATATAAAAGCACTGGATCCATCTATACACTGTTGAAATTCTCAAAACACAAAACCATATTGCATTGATTTTCCTGAACAACAAAAGCGCCTTTAAGAACAAATCTCTCTCTGTAAAATACTCACATTTTCTCTTTTGTTGATTAAAGAAAACAGACTTTCGACGACATACCTTTTTAATTATACCTAATTAAATGTATTTTTTATTAAAACTTCACTCTTTTAACATTATAGCATCCAACACAGCATTAAAATGCAATAGGTTTGCGTTAAATAAAGGGCAACAGCCTCTAAGATCAGCTTCTGTCATAAAATAAGCTTTTCTTCAGAGAAATTAATATATATGTAGACTCAATAACTATGTAAGTATTAGTTTTCTGTCTACATTCTACTAAATTGAGCAAATGTTGTTCAGTTGAATTTTTTTATTATTTATTGTTGATTAGGAACTCTAGAGGTTTGACTATAGGTGTTTAGGGAGCGCTCACATGGAAGGGACTTCCTGGTACAGCTTCATCCCCCCATTTAACAATAACTACATAGTTTCCTTTCTCCTTTACTGTGTAGGTTACATTGTAAAGCTTGTTTCCCATTTGTTTAACTGCCACATCTTCACATGGAGTTCTGGGACCATGGACACCAACCATTAGCATGTTTGTACCTGAAAAAAAAAGCAAAAGCAAAATAAATATCCTGTATAATTAGGTACTCTGTTGGTTACAAACCATTATTGACTTGACTTTTGGTTTTATTTTACCTGCTTTACTACAGTCAACGGAAAAACTGTTCTTCTGTCCCACAAAGGCTTTGGAAAGACCTGCTCCATGACACACAACCTTACTGGCGTCTGAAGTTGACTGTGAGCTGGACAGAGAGCTGTAAGCTCCGGCCATCTTAGAGGTTTTGGTAACAGTCTCCACAATGACTGATGAAGTTTCATGTAAACTGTGGCCACCAGACAGACGCATACCTAACAAGAGACAGACATGTTAAAAGCCATGGTAACAACTCTCTAATTGTGCAAATATTACATTGGTGAAGAAGAAGGGGGGAAAAAAATCAGGGAACATTCCTTTACTTCAAAGTACAAATTTCAATAAATTTGTGTTCATCCTACCTGTAACTTTTGCTTTGAAGGGACTGCCAACAATATGCTGTGGGCCACCATATTTGATGCATATGAGATAGTTGCCTGGTGCCATAGGTGTATAAGACACTTTGTAACCTTCTGGGCACTCAGTGCAGTCCATTTTGACCTTTGAGGGACCATCAATAGTAACCGATAAGGCACCTGATCCAGCCTTGCATGTGTTGACGACAAACTCAGAGGGAACCCCTGCAGGACAATAAGAACATACGATTAAAAGTGGATCTACTGGTGATTTATGACTGACTGAGCAAGACTATCTACATCAACTTAATGCTAAACACTTCAATATACCTATCATTACAGGTCACTCTTTATTGCACTTATTAAACAGAATAGTACAGTGGAGCAATACCTGTGCGTCCACCCTCAAGTCCTGGACCAAACGCAGACACCATTCCTGGATCTCCAACACTTTCTGCTTCTCCAACACGGACTCTGAATGGGCTACCTGGGATATGGCTTCCATTAAACTTCACATCAATGGAATGAACACCATTCTCACGGGGAATAAAGCGAATTGCATTCTTATCTGTAAAAAAAGGAGGGTATTATAATGTTGGAACATTTAAATGTTGCCTTTTCAATTAAAGTAACATTTCAATAAGAACCATCTTTTATCATCTGTATTACATAAAGTCCTATATAAATAAAGACAACGACTTTGAGAGCATGATGATGAATAGCCAATGTTCTTAAGACAAAATAAACAAGTCTACAACTCACCGCTATCCAGTTCAGTGACATAACACTCCTCTACTACACCAGAGGGGGCATGTACTTTAGCGTCTATGACACCTCTCGCCCCATTCCTCTGAACTGCAAATGAGGCTTCCTGATTAACCTTCAAATCCTTCTCCTGCAAATCAAAAGACAAATGAAAGTTTGAGTTCTGACTCCAAAATCCTCAAATACCCACCAAGACAGAAAGACAGATGGAAAAATCCAGTAGATGGATGGATGAAAAGATAGACATAGATGGTAGGTAGATAAGAATAGACAGTTGACTAGTTGTGACTAGTTTGGAGCTTACCTGAAGGCTTGTAACAGTAAGTCGACGTGCATCATCAGACAACGTGGCAACCGGGACAATGAAGGGGCTATCTGGGATATGCTCGTTATTGAATTTGATGGAAACTTCATAGTCACCTGAGAGGAGAAAGGGGGAATGATTTCAAGTAGTTTGACTATCTGATTGTAACTCAAATAAAGGTAACTTCTTGTAAACCTTACCTGGCTCTTGCACCATGTATATAACACCACATGATCCATCTTTTCTGTCTTCAAAGGAGATTTCAGCCTTGCTTGGCCCCTCTATAGCAATGGACAGACCGCCTGCTCCAGCCTCTCTTGTCCAAATACTGAATTCAGCTATCATAAATAAATGAAATGAGAGATGCAGTAAATGGAAGAAAAAATTTGATGTAAATTTGTATCATTACAGAAAACAATTTGTTTAAAACATACCAGGAACTCTCGCAACAGCTCGTTCTAAGCCTGTTCCTCCAGCCCGGACCTTGTGGGAACCTCCTTCCCCGAGGGGCCCAACTGTAAACTGGAAGGGGCTTCCAGGGACATGCTCACCCCTGTATTTGACGTTGACAGTGTGAGAACCCATTTCAACTGGTACAAAACGGACTCTGTAGGTGCTGTTCCCGCTATCTACAATCTCTGCATCTGTTACGTTTCCACCAGGGCTGGTCACCTGGGCTGTCATTCCCTGGATCCCAGTGTCACCTGGAAAGCAGAAAACAAGTAAAGGTGACAATGAAACAAGAGCTGTAGGTGGTGTTTTGATTTTCTTGGTGGTGGTGTGGGGAGTGTGGGGAGATTGCACAGCATAATATTGATGTATCCTTACCCTCTTGCCGAACTGTACCAAAGCTACCCAATCTTTCTCTTCCCAGGAAAGAACCAAACAAATCTCTGAAAGGGTCACCGCCAAGCTCTGTGCTCTCCTCTACGTGTACTTCCCGCTTAGTCTCACCACCATGTGACTTGCTGATTTCGGTGCGTTCTGTACGTGTGTAAGTGTGGCTACTACGTGTGAAGGTACGAGTTAAGCGCTCCTGCGCTGACATCATCTGAAACCAGTTTCCTAAGTAAAAATGAAGAGATTATTACTTTTTGTTTAATCAAATTTTAAAGATATTTTAAGTTTATCTTTATAGAGTGTGATAGATTCTAACTCACACAATCTCCTTTATTGGTATATGTTTTTACCTGGAATTTTAAGGTTTAGGTCACATGCGCTGCCTACTGAAGCAATAGAGGCAGCTTGCCTTTTCCTTGTTATACTCTCCTTCATCCTTCCTTCTCCTGTGACCTTCACTGTAAAAGGACTTCCTACGGAGTGGGCCGAGCATACAAAATCGTTACAAATCTCTGCCGTGATGGACAGCCTACATGATTTATCACCGTAAAGAAACATTTGGGAAAGTAACCTGGTATGTGTTTGTCTGCAAACTTGATGTTAATGATGTAGTTGCCTGGTTCAGTGGGGCAAAATGTCACTTTACATGTTCCATCTTCCATATCCTCACAATTGATATCCACTTTACTTGGACCTTCGATGGATAATCCAAGTCCACCATATCCTTTGAATCAAGACAGTGTGGAAACAAATTCAATTAGTTGTATTACACCAGTTTTGAATTTGAAATTATGCATAGGTGAATCATGCAAAAGCAAAATATAATAAGAGCAAAAAACCTATAAGAACATACCAGCATTTCTGGTGTCCACAAAGAACTCGGCCACTTCAAAGGTATGTGCTTCAACTAAACCTTTACCAAAAGCCTTGACTCTGCTGGCCTCCCCAATTTCAGATTGTCCTACCATAATCTTAAAAGGGCTGTTGTTCACATGTTTCCCACTCTTCCTCACGCTGACCTCATGCTCCCCCACTTCCTTTGGGGTGAAGGACAGACCTGAAGAGGCGAGGGGAGCAGAGATTAATCAAAGCCAATCTAGTATAGGCAGAAAGCATTTCATGGTCTCTTGCGCTTACCAATGTGCTGGTTGGGCAACCTCTTCAGTAGGCAAGGTTCATCCTTTCCTGATGGAGCTTTGATGCTAGCTGTCAGATAGCTCAGGTCTGTTTCTGTGATCTTCAGTGAAACATCTGCTGCTGTGCCAACATTCAGCTGAGATCTTCGGAGTGAATCGTCACCTACATGAACAGACATATTAAAGGTAAGGATGGTAAGTCACCATGGGCAAGAGTTTGGTTATTTTTACCAGATCTAATTTTTCAAATTGATACATTTCTTATCATACCAGTAATTTTTGCCGTGAAGGGGCTGCCAGGAATATGGCTGTTGTCAAACTTGACAATGATGTTGTAATCACCAGGTGCAGTGGGCAAGTAGGACACCGTGCACGTACCATCTTTATTGTCCTTACAACTGATTTCAGCTTTAGATGGACCCTCTACCGCAAGGGACAAACCACCTGTGAAGGGCAAACAAAATGGACTACTTGGCACACTTTTGATAAATATATATTTATATATTTGCTTTGCTACAAACACCTTTATGTACCTTGTCCGGCATTCTTGGTAACAACCGTAAAAGTGGCCAGTTTATTGATTATCCCATGACACAAACCAGGTCCATACGCTGTCACCATCCCACTGTTCATTACATCTACATAGAACTGCAAAGGACTTCCTGTGAACATAATTGCAGTCAAGATATGATTATGTAAGCTGCATGACAGTGTATCGTTCCACTGAAATCTGAACTGATTCAAATTAAACAGGTCTCAATATGTATTTGATCACTTAAAGGTAAGGTAGGCAATTGTTTTCATAAATGTATTTTGTTATACAGGTTGAAACTCTCTTCACATCCCAATCAATAATATAAGTGGTCTAAGCACAGGAAACAATTAGAAGCTATCTTTTACAGTTCCTCCTTAACCAAAACAATGAGCATTCCCGCAATGTCATAGCAATAATTACAAGATAGCAAATCGTAAAGTTCTACTCAAGAGCTGTTCACATCCTCAGACTCGAATTTATGTATTTCAATGTCAGTACTATCAATGATGCAAGTAAGCGCTCTTTAAGGTATGTTTATGCTACGTTTATGTTCATTTTTATTGTAACATGAGGTAATTGAATGCTGTCTCTCTGCTTTGTGTTTTCACATGTTTTAGAGGAAAACAATCTAGCTTCCTAGCTAACTAACTAGCTAGCTAACCTCCAGAATTGCCTACCTTACCTTTAAGCCACATAAAAATATAAATTGCATGTAAATTTAACAATCCATCAAAGCAACGTTTTTTAAAGAAAAAGCAGAAAATTTAAAGTATGTTAGCAAATGCCAACGAGTTTGATTTTGTCAAATAAAAGTTATACATTTTAAGTACATCTTGAGTGTCAAAATGCTTTTTGGGCCGTGTGAAAAAGGAGTCCAACCTGGGATGTGGTTGCCATCATACTTTATGTCCATTTCATGCAGGCCTCTCTCTGTAGGCTGAAATTGCACTGTGACTGTTCCATCTTTGTTGTCTCTGATGAAGGGACGAGCTGTCTTACCAGAGGGCATACGCACCTCCCCTGCAAGTAAAAAAAAAAAAGTTGTATAATTCTAACAACACCAGTAGTACAATTGTTGCTCTAAATGAACATGATTAAAGATCTTACCACTGAGCTCTCCTTGCTGGACAGTGAATGGAATAACTAAGTTCAGGGGTTGAAACATGGGCTTTTTGTCGTCTCTCGGTGCAACAGGCTGATCTGTAGCCTGAAATAGCATAAAAACGACAATCAAAAAGTTAAACAATGTCCTGCTGTCTTTCTTTTACTGCAGTACTATTTTAACTATCTCTTTCAAATCCTTTTCTGTGTCCATGTCCATGGTATTGATATCAATAGATCTAGCATGGCTTTATTAGGCCAGTGATATACAGTTCAACACACCTGTTCAGTATTATCACTCACCACAACTTGAAAAGGGCTTTTAGGAATGTGTTGCCCTCCAAAGCGGATTGTGATAACATATTTTCCCGGCTCCGGTGCAGTATAATATATGTCGAAGGTGCCATCAGGATTCTCTGCAACATCCATATCCAGCTCAATGCCATTTGGGGTCAGTACTGTACATGTCACTTTCCCCTTTCCAGCAGCCTTGGCATCCACAGTAATGAACGTCTCTTCTGCCTTCTTAATATTGGGCCCAAGACTTTCTGCTCAAATAATAACATTGTTAAAAACCAAAGAACTTAATTCAGGGATCATTGGTTTAATGGTAGAACATTTATAATGGTAGAATATTTCATTATAGAATATCCCACCATTACATAATAATTCATAACAACGCTTTAAATAAATTTCCTGGTTCCTTACCAACACCATGTCCTCCAATAGACACTGAAAATAAAAAGCAAGCAAAAACAAAAAATCAGTACAACCAGAGGTGAGAAAATAAAGCACAAGACACCAAGCACCAAAATTAAGAAAAAAAATACCTGTGAGCAGACACTTGCTTGCATCACCAGTTGGTAAGGCTTGGATATTGTAAGGGGAGTATGGAATGTTATCGCCACCATACTTAATGGTAATGGTGTAGCGGCCAGTCATATCTGGCACGTAAGATACAGTGTAAGTTCCATCTCTGTTGTCTTGAATGCTGGCTTTTTTCGGCTTTCCCTCTGGATCCTAAATGGAACACAATGTTTAAATGCACTGCTCTGGTAATATATGCCCTATTTTTAGGTTTTATATTTATACATAGAGAGAGAGTGAGAGACAGAGAGAGTGCTCACAAGAATTTGAACTGTCAGAAGGCCTTTCCCTGCATCACGAGCATCAATGGTAAACTCCACTGGTAGACTGGCAGCAACTCCTTTAGTGTCCAAACCAGGTCCGCTAGCCCGCACCTTACTGGCATCATGCGAGGGGGCTGAATTGACTTTGAATGGACTGTGTACAAGCACAAAATAAAATATATGCAAATTATATCCTGAAGTCTGAAGTCTTACTGTCATAAGTAACAATTAAATAGTCTAAAATGTATGACTTTATGATCTTACCTGCTAGGTACTTCTTGGTTGGCGTATTTGACAGACACAGTGTGCGGTCCCTCCTGTGCAGGGGTGTAGTTGACTGTGTGTGTTCCATCTCGGTTGTTTTTAACAACAACAGGCTCAAGAGTTCCTGTAAAACAGAACATGATCAAGATTTCATCAGTCAGAGGCAAATATGGAACATACAGGCTAAATGCAGAACTGCATACTAGTATACTACTCGTACTACTATTCTTATCATTCTATGACAGAAATAGTATGTCAACAATTCTTCTATAGTGCAGAAGTGCTTTTAAACAAGTTATTTAGTGTTAGATTGGTGCACAGCATATTTGTAGAGGACTGGAGGGGTTTATGTTATGTACCTTTTGGTCCATACAGCTGCACCTCTAAAGGAGCCAGTCCTGCTTTGCTGCAGTCCACATTGAAGGTTTGTGGAACATGTGCTGTAACTCTGTTAGCAAGTCCAGGACCCGAGCACTTCACCTTAGTGACATCTACCACATCTTTAACAAGCACCCGGAATGGACTGCCTGAAAACAGTCACCCCAAATATTATATTAAGTAGTTATAGAATTTGGAAATCTATAGATAATACAATAATATTGTATAGGTAGTTAACATCTTTATAGGTATTTAGGAAGATAATATTTTACCTGGAATAGGCTGGCCTCCATAAGTGATATTGACATCATAGTCTCCAGCAGTGAAAGGCACATATTCAACACTGCAACTACCATCTTTGTTGTCCTTACAGAACATTTTGGATTCTGATGCACCTTCAATGGTCAAGCCCAAACCACCTGTCCCAGCACCCCTATAAAAAGATAAGCATAGATGTACAATTAGATGATGATTTCTCAAATCTGAGCTTTAAAGCAAATGTGAATGTTTCTATTAAAGCATCAATGATGCTATAGAACAGTCCAGACCTTGTCTCCACTGTGAAGCAGTTGGGTTTGTTGACTAGCCCACCTTCCAGGCCTGGACCATAAGCTCGAACACGTGTTGGATCACAACCTTCTACGACTGACACTTTAAAGGGGCTCTTAGGAACAGCAACATCATCATAAAAGACCTCGATCAGGTGCAAACCTACACAAAGCAAATAATTACTTTACTTTGAAGAATTCAGCTTACTTCATACAGTTGTCTTGCACATATTCTTTAATATTATTGTAATATTTAGTTTACTGTATCTGTGAAAGAACCTTCAGAGTTTGACAGCTTTGTGGTGTTTGTAGAAAGTATTTGTAATAGGTTCTGTTTAAAACGTGAACTGCAGCTGTCATTGGTATTAATATAAGATGCATTTATGTACGGGTGTGCAGAGGGCCCTAATCAGGCACCCAGCCATTTAATCTCTTTTTACAATGCATTTTCTATTTATAAACTCCTTCTCTATCTGTCATGTTCTAATTCAGTACCCCTTTTTAAGCTCTAAATGTTGTCTATATATGTACCCCAGGGGTTCTCAACTCTGGCCTTCAAGGTCTACTTTCCTGCCGAGTTTAGCTCCAACCTGCCTGTAACTTTCTAATAATATAGACCTTGATCAGGTGTGTTTGAGATAGAGTTGGAGCTAAACTTTGCAGGAAAGTGGATCACAAGGGCTGATATAACTAATCCATTGTAAGAAATGTTCCTCAATCATCTTTACTAGATATCTCATGTGAAAAACGTAACATTCACTTAGCATTCACATGTATTTATATACAAAAACAATACAAACTCTTTGAAAGCTTAAACATACATCTCTTTTTTTTGTTGCTTAAACATATTTGTTCAGTGTTTGAGTAACGTACCATCCTCAAAAGCCGTATATTCCACTCTATATGTGCCGTCACCCTTATCAGTGATAAATGCATCTGTGTTTGCGCCTGATGGGTTGATGATGCGAATTTTAACACGATTCCCTCCTTTGGTCTTAGTCTGGGCCCGGGTATCCACAATAAAGTGTGTTGTCACCTCCTTGAGGACCCCTTTTGAGTGACAGAAAAATCAGAAAATAAGCTATAATTGATTTTTGCGGTTGGAAAGGTAATCACAGAAAGTTGTTGTTAAAATCTTCAAGTATTACCTCTGGGCTCGACTCCTGGTCCATACACTTTAATCCCACTTGTGTCCACAGATGGCTCCACCTTAACATGTATGGGGCTCTTGGGCACCTGCTGACCTCCATACTTAATTGTGATGGTGTGTTTCCCATGAAAGAGGGGGGTGTAGGTGACAGAGAATGTTCCATCACTGTTCTTTTGAATACAAACTTCCGCTTGAGCCCCTGAATCTGACATAATCTCAATAGTGAGTTCAGCCTCTCCAGCTCTACTGCAGTCCACTGTGAAACTGGCCACCTCACCAGCTTTAGCCTTCTCTAGTCCTGGTCCACTCACTATAACCTTGCCAGCATCCAGAGCTGGCTTGACAGCAGCTTTAAAAGGAGAGCCAGGGATATGAGCTTCCCCAAATAGGATATTGATGTTATAGTCACCAGCCTCTGGGGGCAAGTAGAAAACAGAGCAGGTTCCATCACCGTTGTCTTGGCACTCAATCTTAGCCTCACAGGGGCCTTCCAATGTTAGGCCCAGACCACCAGCACCTGCCCCTTTTGTGTCTATAGTGAATGGGGCTGGCTGACCCACAATGCCACCCTTAAGTCCTGGTCCATAGGCACGAACCTTGTGAGAAACCAGTAACATTAATTTATGGAGCTCACACAAAAATGTTGTAAAGTCATGCAACCTTTAATTCCCAATAAGCTATGGTCTTACCTTGGAAGGATCAGCAGGCATGAGTCCCTCCACAGAAAAGGGACTTCCCGGAACAGGGTTTCCATCATAGCTGATGTCCACCTTGTAATGTCCCTCCTCAGGTGGGATGTATTTCACAGAGGTGGCCTCTTTTGTCTTGTCAGATTCCAACTTACAAGGTATTGGTCTACCAGAGGGTGAGGTTATGCTCACTTGTACCATACCCTGTCCACCTGCCCCTTTTGTGCTTATAATAAATTCTTGGTCCTTTCCAACTTCTACTTCTGCAAAACATACAGCGGTTTAGTAAACATTAGAGCGGTGTGCATTTACAGTTAATAGTTCTGATTGTTAAGAATAATTTTAATAAAGTTATTAAACTTAGGCATAAGTTGTTTTACTGTTGAGTTGAAGCACTTACTTTCATTAAGGCCTTGAACTTTGACTTTGCCCAGATCGAGTGAAGGGGCAACTGTGATTTTGAAAGGACTTTTGGGAATGGGATCTCCACCATGTGTGACCATGATAGCCATCTCACCCTAGTTTGCAGAAGATTAGGCATTTATTGCTGGTGATACATAACCTTTCCAATCTTAATAATATTCATATTCAAAGCAAAATGGACAAGACGACAATGACCCCTGACCTGATGAAGAGCAGTGTACTTTACGGTGTAGGAGTAGTCATGATTATCAATGATCTCAAAATCTTTAACAGCGTTTCCTTTGACAGCAGTTTTGAACTGTACTTCTGGTTTCGCCTTTCCTGCTCCCTTAGTGAAGATGGTGAAATGGGTTGGAATATCCACTTGAACGCCTGTAAAGCAGAGTTGTGTCAATTGAAATTAATTTTAATTAAAATATTAGTTAAGGTCTTAATATTGCAGCTCACCCACCTGTCTTATTCAGTCCAGGACCTTCAGCTCTGACTTTACCAGCATCATGAGAAGGATCCACCTTGACTTTGAATGGGCTGCTGGGGATTTCCTGTTTTAAGCAGAGAACAGTTTGAGATATTCACTTAGAACAAGTGTGCAATTGGGCGCAGGCAAGAAGAAAGAAGTTTGTTCAGTGCTTTACCTGATCTGCAAAAAGCACCATGATGGTGTAACGGCCAGGACCAGGGGGCGTGTACTTGACAGTGAAGGTGTCGTTGTCATTTTTAATGATATCAAAATCTATATCTGCCTCAGCTGGACCCACCACACCTGGGGCACATTTGATCCCAATGCTGATATCACCTAAGAAGATATAGTCAGAATGATTAGCCACATTAAATCTCTTACTTTGTCATATAACAAGAAAAAACAAACTCATTTTGCAAACCTTGGCCGGCTTCACCACAATCGACAGTGAAGTAGGTGGGCTCATTTGCCTTTAGGCCAGTTTTCTCGACTCCAGGCCCATAGACCTTCACTTTGTCAGGGTGACAGCCTTCACCAACAAGAACCTTTAAAAGCAAAGTTTTAAGTTATGGTCTATAAAATCAGCAATGTGTGAAATCTCAAAGAAAACGATGACTTATCTATACCATTAGTATTAGTAGCTACCATTAGTACCATTACAACACTTGGAATACTCACTCTGAAGGGACTCTTTGGTACGTTGACCTCCCCCCAGGTGATTATTATGGTGTGCTTCATCGGTTTGGTAGGAACATACGTACAAATAAAAGTGCCATCTCCCTTATCAGTAATCTGAATGTCAATCACACAGCCATCGGCATCCTAGAAGAAAAGCCAGTTTGCAGAAATATAATCATTCATATTTGCACGTATGTGTCTTTGTCCTCTGTTAACTTTGAACACTGATTCTAATGGCAGGACTGATATCTGTTACACAAGGACAAACCTGAGCATAGATCTTCAGACTGCCTTTTCCAGCTTCTCGAGCGTCAACAGTGAATTGTGTTGATTTGTTGACAATTACTCCGGTGGGCTCCAGGCCTGGTCCAAATGCTTTGACCTGCACATAAGATAAATCAGATCAATAACACTGACCCTGACAGCAAAAGACAATAAAATGAATTTTATTTGTTGTTTCCATGTGTTAACTACCTTCTCAGGGAAGACATCATTAACTGCTGGAAGGATATGAGCCATGAATGGACTGTCTTTGATATCTTCATCATCACAGATAACATGAACTGCATAATCTCCAGGTTCAGTGGGCCAGTAACGCACATCACACGAACCGTCACCTTTATCATCACATTCTATCTTTGCTTGAGAAGGGCCCTCAATTGAAAACCCTTTAAGGTGAAAAAATGGCATATAAAAATTTGCTGGATGCATAAAATAAATTATCTTAATTATTTTCTTCCTTGTATAGAATTACGTACCTAGAGTTCCTACTTCTGTACCAATAGCCTCAACAACAAAGTCAGCTGACTTTCCAACCATACCAGTCTTCAAGCCAGGACCCCAAGCCCGCACCTTTTGTGGTCCAGCTTCCTTGCTGACATCCACTTCAAATGGGCTAAAATAATAATTTTAAACAGTGCTGAGATTGGACATAAAATATGATAGAGGACACAGAGGAAGGGATTAATGTGATTTCTCCAAGTAGAACATGTTCCTGGATCAACATCCTTGTTGATACAGAAAAACATCTCAGTCAACCAATCAGATTTGAGGGATATGTTTTCAATTAATGTCAATAGGGTTCAGGTTAGGGTCTTCTACACCCTTCTTATTCACACCCACCAATCATTTCCCTCTGATTTTAGGGATGCATTATGAGCAAGGTTAGGGTTAGGGGTAGGGACCGGGTTAAGATGTTTGGACATGAATGTTGTTCCACAATTAACAACACATGAATATATTACTTGGCAAAATCACAACGACCTTGGGGATTTTTTGCATTACAGTGGTTAAATAAGTTGTACAACTAGCTCTCACCTGCGTGGGATAGGTTGGCCTCCCCATGTGATATTTACATTATATTTTCCAGGCTTTACAGGGCAATAATCACACTTGAACACTCCATCACCAACATCGCGTACTTTCACTGGCACATCTACTCCTCCTGAAAGCATATGCATACAAATCTCAGCATTTTCTAAATGTAGTCACATTATTTCATGAGCAAAGAGACTAAGAATTACAGCAAGTTACATGAAGTTTATAGATGACTCACCTGGCCCTTTCACAGAGACCTTCAACTCTCCACTTCCAGCTCCTTTGGTAAAAACTGTGAAGTCCGCCACCTCCTTAACCCGGACGCCTTTAGGCTGCAGTCCTCGGCCAGTTGCACGACAGGCATTGGCATTGCTGGCTAATGGGGAAAAAAAAAATGAACAGATGTCCCAAACTTTCTTAAATGCACAGACTGAAACACTGTTATTTGGACCAAGCGAGGTGCTGTGCTTCTGGTCAGTTGCTCTGACGACAAACAGGAAAACTGGACAAGTAAATTATGACAAGCAAGGACATCCATAGAATACAATAGGATATTCATGTAATACAATTCAAAAACATACCAGTATTTCTAGATTGTTGGAATGGTCCTTTTTATTACACCCAAGCCAAAAGCTTCTTTTTTTTTCAACATGGCACTCATGCAAATGAACATCTTTAGAATTTAACACAATGTTCAGTTTATGTAGTTCATGTGTTCCTCCAATACTAACACACTATCTTTGGTTTTGCCCCTTTCCTACCATGACTCAAATTTGGGTTTTGATGTATGGTAGGAATTAAGCTGCTGCAAACAAGCAAGAAGCTAAGCTTTAGCCCGCAGAGGTATGCGCACCTTTCTTTTTACGAGGGGGTATCTGCTTCGAAGGCACAGCAGAAGGTGTAGGGTGGGCTACAAAATAAACAATGTTTTTGGTGTGGGGGACGATTCTTTGACTTTATAAGTTGCCCACTGTTCAAATATGGCTGACACATTTAAAGACATTTGATTAATTCAGCAAGATATCTAAGAAAGAAAAATTATCAGATGCTTACCCTCAGAGATGTGAACTTTAAAGGGGCTGTTGGGTATGGGCTGCCCAGCAAAGGACACATGGATGGTGTGCGGCCCCTCCAGCAGAGGTTTGTACGTGCAACGGAAGATGTTATCACCTTTGTTTTCTAGAATAACTTCCACAGTGTTGTTTTTATTCTGAGGGTCAACAATGACTACGCTAACATCTCCAGCCCCAGCACCTGAAAATGAGTGAGACAGAACCATAAGAGCAACTTCATATAGAAAAATCCTTTCCAAAACACATTTTGTGCATTCTGCTTACCTGCAGTATAGATGTCAAAATAAGTAGGCTTATGGGCCACATTGCCCACTGGCTCCAGACCTGGACCTCGAGCCTGAACTTTGCTGGGATCACCCAGAGCCTTTGCCACATTCACCATGAAGGGGCTCTTATCAATATCCTGACCAGCAAAGAGTACCTTCACCTGTGATATAATAGAATAAATAAACAACAATACCACTGGAAGCAAACCAGTTTATATCCTTAAATGGACACTGTACAATCAAGCATGTTCTTGTACTGATGTTTACCTTGTGGGGTCCCTCAACCTTGGGCACATAAGAGACAGAGAATGTCCTTTTCTTGTCATTGTTGGCGACAACTTTAGCCTTAATTTTAAGAACATTAAAAGAGGAATTTTAGTTGAAATGTCATTGATGGTTTGTTTCTCATTGATGCAATATTTACAGAATGTTAGAGAATTATATCTGTCATATCTCACTTCCTCGGTGTAACCCTCTGGGTCCTCTATATATACAATCACTTCACCAAGTCCTGCCTCCAGTGTTTCTACAGTAAATAGAGCTGGCTTCAAAACCATGTTCCCCTGAGGCTCAATACCTGTTTGCAAGAAAAAAGAAAAAAAATGGTCATACTTGTCCATACCAATCCGCATGTATAAATTGCATACTTGATTACTGTATTCAACACACCTAAATAAAGCAAAATGATCTCTTATTTTAAAATTAATTTGACTAAATTTGTATGTGTCGCTCAAAAACTCTTTATTAGCTTTTGTGCTGACAAGGCCCTTTTCGTGACATATCAACTGCATTTGGAATATGAGCCTTAGTTTGCTCACCTGGTCCATAGGCCTTGGCTTTTTTGGGGTACAGCTGCTTTGGCTTGAGAGGGGCTCCAGGCTTCAGTTTAGCTTTGGGGAACTGAGAGAGGTATGTCATCACTGAATGCTCATCCACATCTGGATCCACAATTTCCTCTGGAGCTATCACCTAGAGATAAAAGTTCATAGATGTCAGATGAGAATTGCGTATACAGGGCCTCATTCACAAATAACTGCTTGCAAGTTTTCATTAAATGTGCTCAGGATGACTGAGATAGATTGGAGAAGTAACTAGTGAATTAGACAAGAAAGCCTGTTCATGATGAGATAAACATTCCCTTCCAGCATTTTCTTTTCACCGCCATGCTTGTTCTACCATCACAAGGTAGTGGCAATCTCTTCAGATGCTATATTTATCCACAGAGTGTTGAGGTTTGAGAGCGGCTTTCAACAATGCAAGAGCAGGATTTACAAGGAGTCAGACCCCTCCCACATCCCCTCAACAGTCAGCATGAAATTCAGCCCCAAGAATTTATGACACACTTGCTAGACCATGCATGGAATCTCACACTTATCCCATGAGGATAATGGAGCAGGCAACACTATGTGTCGAAGTGCAGAAACCACTAACATTTTACACAAACATTTTACACATGACTAAAGTAGAGTACAAAATTCATTGACTGAACATGTGGTGATAGTGTTGAGTGGATGTTCACCTGTGGCACACCGAGCCAGTCATCAGCCTGTTGCATGGCCTCACGAGCATTTTCAACAGGTTGGTTGGGGTCCCATTTTTGCCAGTCAGGGCACAGACCTACAGAAAGAGGTCAATTGATATGAGTGAATGATTTTATGAATATTAGCGAAACATTTAATTGAAACAATAATGCCTTAACTTTAAAAATCAGTTATGATGTCAGGCCTCCATTAAACTTGGTCTGCTCTTCAGAAATTGTTTGTAAAAAATGTCAAAAGAAAGATATAATGTAACCTAAATATATAATGATAATGGTAATGCTGTGATTTGTCAAAAGCCAGCAACACCCTGTATGGTCACGACTGTCTCACAGCGACTGTTTCATATCAGCTACACTGAAGTAAACACTTTAGTTCACTACCCCTCTTCTCAGTACCATGTGAGCAAAGAATGGCTCAGAAGGTCATGGAGTCAGTATATGAAGCTCTCGTTCTATAGTTTCTTTACGTTGATCCATTTATCCTTTTTTTAATACTACACAGGTCTTTCCTTTTTTTATTATCACCATGTTATTATTTTTGTTCCTAATGACAATAAAATGGGTTGAGCTCTCTAAATGTAAAGGGGGACAATGAAGATATGCAGAAACAGACACACAAAATTATTCCAAACTGTATTTACTATTTAAATTAATGCATTACGTCATTCATATACTTTACTCATTTTATATTGGCACTTAACCTCAATCAATTAATGCTATTTATGACAATGAATGACCTTGTGTTCTTGCCCTTTTGTCTAAAACAACTAAAAAGAAGTTATTAAATATGGTCAAAACACTGTGTATAGTGCAAGAAACCAGAATCTCTGTACAAGCTTGTTAGCTAAATCTTCCTCACCCAACCACAAATACCTGAAGTTAAACCAAGCAATCGGCTGTACCTGATAATGTCAGAATGTGTACTTACCGGGGGCGCAGTTGTCCACGAGGGCACCAAGGGCCTTGCCATCCCTCCAGTCCTTGTTAAAGTTGTTAATAGGCAGCTCTGGAACCTTGTTCTGAATCCAGCCCAGCAATCTTTGTTTGGGAGTGAGTTTCTTAACCTCTTCATCATCCTCATCATCCCACATGGGCATGGAGATGGAATAATGGAGAATGAGTGTCCAGATGAGACCCAGAATCAGCTTCAGGTTCCCATCTACAATGGCTTTGCTGTCTACACAGGTCAAAGACAATCACAAGAAAACTGGTTTATCAAATGGACTTTAATGAACTTTTGTGACTTTACAAATTGACGCTGGGTTTAATAAATCACAAATCTTTGTAGGTGACATTTCTTCAAAATGCATTATCACTAAAGGACTACTCATTTTTCTCAGTTACTTCCATATTATGAACGGCTAGAAAAATTAGGTACACATTTTGTATAAATGGTAATTCCACCTCAGTTTACCTTTGCACCTCAGATGCAGACTGTTAAAAGGTTAGTTCACCCAAAAATTAAAACTCAAAGTCATCTTTTACTCACCCCCATGTCATTCCAAACCCGTTATATATCTGTTCATCTTCAGAACACAAATAAAGATCTTTTTGATGAAATCTGAGAGCTCCCTCCATTGACAGCTACGCAACTACCAATTTGATGCTTTAAAAAGTTCGTAAAGAGATAGCAAACCTAAACATTCATACATTCACACATCAGCTGTGGTAAATGGAAGCTCAAGCATGTTCGCTTGACAAGAGAGAACCGTTGAGGTTTGTGTGTCAAAGCAAATATGGTTGAGCTTCTGTTTGTGTTTTAACTGATGTTTCTATGTAATTAAAAGCCTAAATTAAATCTGTTCATCATATAAAGTGAATGAGTCTCTACAAAAAAATAAAAAAACAAATGCACTAAACCAATCAATTCATCTCTTTATGAAGCTCTCAGATTTCAATACAAAGATACTCATTTGTGTTCCGAATGAGTCTTGGAAATGATATGAGGATAAGTAATTAATGAGATCATTTTCATTTTGGAGTGAACTAACCCTTTAAGTAGTCGTCTCCCCAAAACGTCCTCACACCACTGGATTTACACAAAGTGTTGTTTTTTATCTATCAAAGCAACTCTGACCACTGACGAATAAACTGCTATATTTTCTCTGTTTTCATCAATACTCCAAATTACTACAGCATTTCTATACAGATAGATGTATCCTTTCACAATTATTCAACAAACAAGATGTAGAACTGTAGCTATTTAGAACTATTTTCCATTTCACTGACACATGGCAGCCCAATGCGCACAAGACGCTGAAATACTACTCCCAGACTCTGAGATGACATCTGAACTTTAGAGAGGATAAAAGAAGAGATCTGATCTGACTGCTGATAATGTTTACGGGCAGGCTTGTGTGTGAGAGAGACATTTAACAGTCAACTTTACCGAAGATACAAAACTATAGGAACAAATATAGAAAAAATATCAGCTACATTTATTAGTAAATGATAACTCAGTTTCTGTTAATGATTAGTTAACAAAATAATAAGTCATGTTTACTAATAATTAAAAATATTTAGTAACTTTAGTTTAGGGTCCAATTCTCTCTATTAACTAGTAGCATATCACTAGAATATTGGCTGTTTATTAGTACTTATAAAGCACATATTAATGTCTTATTCTGGATGACATTATTCTACAACCCTAATCCTACCCAACACCTGAATTTACAACTACTGTACCTTACTAACTATTAATAAGCTATAATTAGGAATTAATTGAGGCAAAAGTCAAAGATAATGATGAGATTTGGACCCTAAACTAAAGTGTGACAAATATTTCTATGTTAAACAGATTGAAGTTGTTAATATTAAGGAGTTATATTAAATGAATTGTATTGCTGTAATCTAAAGCTGGTATATTCAGTCATAACCTAGTGTCACCAAAACTGGGGCAATCTTTGCAACTACTGTAACTACTCATTCATATTCACTACTAACTTGTTGCTTATTAGCACCATGTAGTAAATATTAAAGCCATATTCTGCATGACCATATGACCCTATCCCATCCCTACACATAACCACTACAACAACCACCTTACATACTATCAATAAGCAGTAACTAGGAGTTAATTGAGAGAAACTTACCTATTGACACTAATTTGATTCGCTCTCTTTCCAGAAACTCCAGCGCCACCGACACGTTCTCCAGTTTCATTTGTCTGAAATTTGGTCTGACGTTATGCTTTCTGTACATTCTCTTCTGACTGAGGACCTCCAGAAGCCCGATGAGCTTGAGCCCATCGCCCAGGTCTTTCTGGAGGTCAGTGATGCCCTTATTGACGCATTTGAGATGTTCATTGCACCATCTGGTGAAGGTGTTCTGCTGGATCTTCTTCCACGGCGCGTCCTCAGCCAGATCTTTCTCTGTTGCTGGCATCTCGTCCTCTTCCTCTTCCCCAAGGTCCGTGCCCTGGTAGTATTGAGGCGGCAGATCGTCAAAATGTGTGGAATTGCTCATGATGGATTCTTCCTCTTATACCTCTAATGCGGGAAAATCACAACTCGTCGTGATAGAGGCGTGCGTGAAACAGATCAAAACTTGGGTTGAAGTTTAGAAAAGAAAAACACAGGCTTTCACAGACACTCGTGAAAAGAGATCTTCTGTCAGGACGATGCTAGATTATCCGATTTATGGTTTACAAGGCGGCCGGTCCCCGTTTTTAATTCTCAGTACCCTGACAAATGTAGTCGCAACTTCTTAATGGGCACTTCGCGTTTGAAGAATATCACTTTTTGAAGAATGGAAAAAGTCACTTTGCTGCTCCAGGAGTGAAACTCGGTTTGAAATGAAGAGAGGGTGAATGAAGGGGGTTTAAATGCGCCCGGGACCCCTGGGATTACATCACACTGATGTAATTTTGTATACTGGAGTATGACGAACTAGTTATCTGGGGTCTCTATCATACATCAGATTGGTCGAAATGAATGAGACAGACTGTGATTGGCCAGTTGAGACACACTTATTTCTGGACTATCGGAGTAAGTGTCCTCTCATTTGTAAACTGTGCAGTCACCAGCCCTGTATGACAAAGTCATAGCAAAAATAGAGAGTGACGAGGGCAACACTTTACATTAGAGCGTGTATGTCACATAGGCTGTGTATGTTGTTATGATTAACGTATGAAGAACCATATGTAATAACAAACTCTAGAGCCCTTACAACAGTTAATATATACTTAGTGGAATGTGGAATAAATGTTGTACATTAAAATAGGCTTAAGTCAAACTGGGTTATTCTATTCTATTCTGTTCTATTCTATTCTATTCTATTCTATTCTGTTCTGTTCTATTATATTATATTATATTATATTATATTATATTATATTATATTATATTATATTATATTATATTATATTATATTATATTATATTATATTATATTGGAAAGTAATACATCTTATACATTAGATTACACCTAAAATATTTTTTACTGTGCATGTGAAATTCATTACATTTTATATTTGTATATTTTCTGATATTCCAAGCATAGGTTATGTTTATATATGAAACATAATTTATATACGTTTGCAGCCAGATCAATCAAAAGTCTTGTTCCCTCAGAGTCAGTTATCTTTAATAGAAAAGTTGTCAACCCAATATTTAAATGGACCTTGGGGTCCCTCTGTCCCTACTAGAACATAGCCGGTATCAGATGTCACATGACAGAAAATCCTTTCATATTTAAATACAGTCACAGGAGTGCTCTTCCACTCCACTGTGTTTTGATATTGTGAAAGCAGTTGATAATGGTAAGTTTAGGGAACAAATGAGTACCAAATGATCAAATTAAAACATAGTGTACAGCCTAAAACATCATATAGTCTCAAAGGAATCAATTATATGTTTTTTAGAAGAAAAAAAGTGCCTACATGTAGCAGATTGAGTGTATGTCTAGATTTGTTACTTCTTTATGATATGTTCTATGAAGGTCAATGTTCATTTATAGTTTCTGATTATAGGTTACAAAAGTTGCAATAGTGTTGTGTTCACCAATGTTTATTTTGGTCTGCAAAGCAATGACCAGACAAAGTGACTCATCATGGCAGATTTAGATAAACACTTCTGACTTACGGACACATCAGTGTCACACCAAATGATTAACCTGCATTCCACAAATCTGGTTTGTAACCTAAAATTAAGTAAATAATCAGTGAAAGTAAAATATCACATTGTAAGATACGATAAAATAATAAGATCAGGATTTGTTTATCTGATTATTGGGTCAGCACACTGGCTGAACGCTCTTCAATGTTGATACACAAAAGACCAAAGTAACACACAAACAGTTTATACAGAGTGATATCATTATCATCACAGTTAATATCATTAATAAGACAGAAAGATCCTCCAGAAGCAGCAAAACCTCCAAGAAGCCCTGCAGCTGTTAATTACACTTTGGCAAGCTTTGGATCACACCGTCCCACAAATATGTTTTGGTTTATCAATATTTCTGGGTTGCTCTGTTTGGATCATTGCCATGTTGCGTTGCATCACTCATCCTCTCTAAAGCTTGAAGTTATGGATTGCTGTTTTGGCATTTTCTTGTAAAATGAGTGTATTGTTCCTTCAGTGATTGTGAAGTGTCCAGACCCTGAGGTAGCAAAGCAGCTCTAAACCCTGATTCTACTTTCCCCATGTTTCACTGTTGGGATGAGGTGTTGGTTTTGGTGTACAGTGTTCTTTTTCTTCCTTTAACAAAGAATTCTGCAGTTCCCTTTCATGTGAGCTCGAGCTACGTCGATACGCTATAGGGGAATGCCTTGGCATGTAGTCTTGTGAAGCACTGTGAAATCGATCAAGTAGATTGTCGTCACTCGTTACCCTCCCCCCACAAAAAAATAACAGGGGGTCGGGCCGACATCAGAGGAACGTCCTACTACAGAGTAGTACTAAAAAAGTACTGTTTGTGGGTTATTAGATTAGTCATATTGTGTTTTATTAGCACATTTTATTAGCAACCATGCAGTGCAGAAATCTAGATGTTTCTAAAGGGTTCATAAACACAGATTCTTGCAAATGTAGTTTAAAGATGGTTCATAAGTAGCTCATCCTTGTTGGGAAAAAAACACCACTTCCTAACCATTCCTGGTCTCAGCTGGTTACTATGGTCTTCAACTCCACAAATTGTCTTTTTTACACCTGACCTAATGTTCCAGTAGAAATCTAAAAGAAGAATCTGAGTCAACATAGCTGGCAGCATGAATTCTTGGCTTGAAGTTAATATGACAATTTATGACACTGAATTCTAAGCATATAAAAAAAGATCAGAGTAAGGAAAGAGTGTCATCCAGAAAGTCTCAAATTTCGTTTGAACCTTGACGAATGCAATACCTCACTTTCTAATAATCTGGTGCTATTTTCCAGAAGATACCTAAGCCTAAAAGAAAGACTTATATTTTTCAGTATCATTCACATATACTTTTAACACAATACTCAAATGAGGGGTTGCTATAAAGTCTTCTAAACGTTTGTTTTATTAGAAGTTATTACTAGAGTTAGATATCTCTATTTGCCACAGGAAAATCCTGAATGTAAAACAATTCATATAATTTTCTGTAGTGTTAATTTTAACCCGTTTTTTTTTGTTGTTGTTGTTGAGATTTTCATAAAAAATCACAGAACTTACAGTTCATGAGATGTTGTTGGCTTATTGTGGCATAAACTTCTTTAACCACAGCAATTTTCCATGCAATATTTCAACCACTAAATCAATTCTCAGAGAACTGTCATTGTTTGTTTAATTAGTCACCTATTGATTCATTAATCACCTCATTAGTCTTGTCACCTGTGTCTCATTTCTTTGATTAGTCCCAGTGTATATATATACCCGGTGGTTTCCATCAGTCTGAGACTGTTCTAATCTATGGAATGTTGTGTTCAGGGGTGTATTCGGTGCTTTATGAGGGTGTGACAGGTGTGGTGGGTGAGTATTCGAGTGACTGTGAATGAATGGGTGATGCTGACGGTGTGTTGGTTGAATCTGTCACGTGACCCACACAAATCCAGACTATGATATTTGAGTATGTCTGTGTTAACAAGTTAGCAAGGGAAGTTTGGAAGTTAGCAAGGGAAGAAAAGAAACAGCCAGGGTTTTCTGTTTTTTTTGTTTTTGTTTTTTTTGTGCACCTGTTCTTCATTTAGTTGATTGCTTTGGTTATTTAAACCCTGTTTCTTTCAGGTCATTGTCTGCCCTTATCTGTGTTTTATGATTGTTCCGTTTCAGTTAATTTGTGTTCAAAGTATTTTGTGTTGACTTTCTTTGTTATTAAACTTTAAACTGCATTGATTATATATTTTACTTCTCAATAAATGCAGTAAATGACAGTTTAATGCTGCATTGAAAATATGTGTATTGTAAAAGCATTACAAGAATACATTCATTATTTGATGATTACTTATGATTATCATGATCATATAAACAAATGTGCACGTGTGTGGGTGGGTGTTTATAATAATATTGTTTATAAAAAAAAATTTAATACTTGTCCCAGGTCATAAAATCATTAAAATATAAAAATTCATTGTACAACATTACATAAAAAAATATCTAAACACAGAGAAACATACAAATTATTGAAATTACAAACCAAGTTTATTGTGTGAAAATTACTTGTATAATCTTTTACACAGATTAATATACTGTTCCTTAGTTGAGGCATAATACCACAATCAACAAGTGCAAAAATATGATTACATTTAAGATACAAAATGAAGTAGCCTTTGTAAATGAAATTGTGTGACGTTTCAGGGGAAAATAACAGAAGTATTTCATATTATTATATAAAAATCACAAGAGAATTTGACATAGTGTACAAACGAAATGTGAAATTATGAAAAATGTGTTTAAATAGTTTATTTTTTAAAGTGTCCACAGCGCCAAAAGTATTTCTAGAAACACTCTTATGGTAGATGTTTCGGAAGGATGGATTGTTATTCAATTTGTCTGTCTTCATCAAATGTAGGGATACAGTGGAATTCAGTTCATTGTAAATTTAACACCACATTAATCACCATTAAACCTAATGGTTCATCTACTTTATACTATTCTATGTATACAGAATTTCAGAAATTTTACATATTTAAATACAACTGTTTTGGTACCACTGTGACGAAACAAAAACTACTACTATTTATAATGATAATATTTCCATTTGTTGCTAGGCTCTGATAATCTCAGTTGACCTTTGGCTGACTCTGTTACTATTGGAACCTCCATTCCCTGAAGGAGGGAACCAGACGTGGTGTCGATGACTGACACAGGGCTGCACCTGGGAGCTCCAAACACCTTTGATAGGTGGGAAGTGCTTTTTCTCCTAAATAAGAGAAAAAACACTATGAAGACCACATCCTCCCATAAGAGAGGTTAGTATGTGGAGAATACAGCAGGAAAATGCTAAAAAATAAACCAGGAAGTGCCACACGTGGAAAGAGGTCCTGTGGTAGAACAAATGCAGCAACAGGTGGCAGAGACGACACTCTGAGAGTGGAGATCTAGTGATGATTGACAGACTTCTTTACACACGACAAAGGCATAGAATGCCATCTTAAAATTGCCTTAATACGAGCCAAGTCCTATCAGAAGTTTGTCCTAATCCAAAACCCTGAATCATTTAAGCCATGTGACATGTTATCTATTTATCTGGTAGCTCCATCAGGCACAATGTGCAAGACGAGGAACAGGAAGTCCGTGGGGATTGACCGCACTAATCACCGCAGAGTTCTGCATCACAGAAGGACCGAGATGAGCAAGGGGAACTTTTTCGAGAAAGACCACTGCAATGCAGAATCACACCAGCAATTCGCTTCCTTTCCAGTGAATGAATGGATTGAATAGATCACACTCACTTGGCTCCGAACAACAAATCTGAATGAGCGATGCACACTGTCTCCCTTTTATATGCATATGTCTGGGGGAGTGGCAAATAAATTCCATTTGGTAATTCACTTTGGCCTTTCTTAAACTATCAGATGTGTTTGGGGCTCCCATGTGTCAGTCATCGACACCATAACTCTCACAACTCTCTAAATCAAGATGATCATCATCAGAAACCCCACCTGCTCTGCATTGTCATCTGACTATCAATTCAGTCACAATACTAATCTATCTTTATGGAACAAATGGTTTGAACAATCAAGGTCATTGATAGGAAATGTAAAAATAAGTGAACTTTTTTAATTTTGATCACAAAATGTGATAACCTGCTCAAAATAATGTCATTCTGTTTAGATGACTTTAGAAAAAAAGTGTTAAAGTTTAATTGTCTGGGAAAGGTCCCTCTGTGAATGGCCATTTGTAGAATCATCTAGAACATGCAAGTAAATTTACAGTAGGTGACAACTCAACAACTCAAACAACCTGACCTCTGTTTTATTCAATTCATGTAGCCTGACTTCTTGCTGAAGTCATTTCTCTATTGAAATAGTTACTAAATATGAGGTTACATTTATCAGTAACCTTGAGAGTTTATGAACTAAATTTTGTGCCACAGATAATTGAGGGACACTGCTTTTTTGATGTTCAGTTCACAATTTACGGAGAGTACATCCAGAAATCCAGATATTTTCAACAGAACTTTAAATGGACATTTTGTTGTAACAACACATTCTTCTTATCAGTGTACAAATCTAAATACAATCATCTATTTGGCACTATATTGCCTCATGCAAGAACATGCATAAAAATATAAAAAGAACAAATTGTAGCAGTTATTGCAAACCAATAGCATTGTGTAAAAATTCATAAAATAATATATAGGGTAAAAAATTACTATTTTAAGTATTTCATTTCTAATTTTTCTTAAAATTTTCACAAACTTCAAATTCTACTACCAATTATGACCTCCTTAACTGTTTTGGCCTGTTCCGAAAAATATTCATATACTTTTTTGCACGAGGAAGAATTCATCAATGTAGACTTATCATAATATTAAATCTATTTAAGCCTACAACACAACACAATCAGTAGCTAAACTGTGAATAGATGAAAAACTAAAACTTTTCTAAACTAATATAAAGTACGTGTGAAATATTATAGGAAGAATGTAACAGATCTGAGCGGTCGCTGCTTTTGAATTTTACCAAGAGCAGTCATGTGCAATCCAGAACAGGCTGAAAAAAGGGATCTGTAGTGGGAACTGTAGTCTTGATTATTATTGCAAAAAGACAAAAGGACACAATAAAAACAGAACTCCAGATGTTATTGTAGAGGCTCTGATGAGTGCTGATCATATTGATTTGTTTGAGGTTGTCATCAGGGGAGAAAACAGGTAAGAAAAAAGTAATTACCATGTTAATAATATTGCACACACAAAACACAAAAAAAAACACATTTCTCATAGATCATTCTGACTATTACTAAAGTATTTCTCGCAGCCAAAGAAATTAACTGTCAACAAAATAAATAAATAACAATAAGGCATTAGAAAGCATGAAGTTTGTTTCTACAAACAATATTTATAAAAAGACCAAAATATGAATAACGATATGTTAAAGTTTAATGTTACCTTTTGTTCTCTATACAATATGGTTCAGACCGCCAACAACAAATCAATGGTTTTTATGAGCATCATTCCTGAAAAGGAAAAAAGAAACTGGATGATGATAGATCTCGTGGAAAGAATTGACACGCGGAACAAAAGTAACGACTGAATGAATAGTGCACTATATTAAACAGTGAATGTCGACTAGATTATAATATTAAATCATACACATGTATTTATTTATTGGTTTATTCATTCATTTATTTTTATAAAACAGATTGAATGATTAATACAGTTCTCCAGCCATGCTAAAACAGTATATAAAACATTGAATGTTCACGTCATGTATGTGCAGAATGTACATCTGGGATTCAATATGTATATTTTTGCACTATTTCTACAGCAATAATCAAATTTGTGGCAACTAAAAAATTTTCATTCTAACACTGATAAACATAAAATATTGTCCCACATTGTTTTAGATGTCTTTAGCTGCAATGTACTTACATAAAAAAATTAATATTGCGATGGAGTCTGGCACACTTTTGCTGATATATGGGTAAGGTTAGGGACAGGTTTGGTGGTATGGGTCGATTTAAGTGTGGGTTAAGGTGTAAGGGAAGGGTGAAAGTGTAATGAAAGATGTAATTACATGCAAGTATGTTAAATATATATATATATATATATATATATATATATATATATAAACGTATGTACACAGTAAGTGCAGTGTATCAAATGATTAACTCACATGTTAGAGCGTTGTAGTTGAAGACACCTAATATAAAGTGGGGGCCAAGATGCTTTTTACTGTGTTCTCAAATCGTGCTGGCCGATTTGTCAGGTTTTGTCCATGTCAGCACAAGTGCTCAAGGGACATAAGGGACACATAGGACATACTAAATACAGAAGCTAAAGGGCAAAGGTGTCATTGACCTTAATGTTTAATCATGTGGTGTGCTGAGGTTGATAACATGTGAAATGGATTTATAAAAATAGCAGAGAAAACAGGTGGAATCATCAGCCTATTGGTGAGTGATGATTATGAATAACGACCGTCGATCTTATTTCTTGTACTGTTGTTTGGTGGACACGCAGTCATGTCTAAACGAACATGGTTCATCTGCACCTGTCACATCCCACTGCTAACGTTTCATTGAAATCATCACTTGCTGATACATTGCTAATGATTTCACTCGCTCTGAAATTTCATTTCACTCTTTGACACATAACCTCCAACTATCTGACCGGCCCTGCGGGTCAATTGTATAAAGGGATGGGGTTCTGTTCAAATTAATATTTAATTCAATGTGGAGATCGAAAGAATTTATTAGTCAAATATAGTGCAATTATTAAAATTGTGGTGAAAGAGTGTCCACAGGGCCAAAAGTGCCCATATTTGTAGAAACACCGATTAATATTTAGGAAGCATGGGTGGGTTAACGTATACAGTAATCCCTCGTTACTTTGCGGTTCAAGTTTCGCGGTCCTCAGTGCATTGCGTTTTTTTCAAAAATATTCATCGAAAAATAAAAGTTCAAAAGTACTGCTATATCGCCAGCCTTGTTGCGGAAAGCAGCGTTGTTTTATTGTGATGCACGAGAGAAACGGTTTCCCATGATGCCAGACAAAGAGAGAAACTCTCTCAGAGGCTTTGTACACACATACGGGCACTCAGACAAGACACGTGATTGGTTCCCGGCGCGAGATCGACAAATGAGAGCACGAGTGGATGTATCCCGTTAGCTGATTGGCTGATCTTACTTCGCAGATTTTCACCTATCGCGGGGGGTTCCGGTCCACATTAACCACGATAAACGAGGGATTACTCTATAAATACTGTATATATGCCCACTATTATATAATCAGTATACCTCTTTTACGTCAGCAGCCCTCTCCAGCTCTTCCCTGCAGCGCAGTAACTCTAGCTCCAGTTCAGCTCGCTCCTTCTGACTGGTCTCATACATTTCCCGCAGACTTTCTAGTTCATTCTTTATTCCATCACACTAACAGACATAATTAAGCAAAATGTAGAGAACATATTCTTAAGAAAAAGTTGGTATTTGAAAACAGATGTGATAAACGGAGTGTATACCTCTCGCTGCACGTGTGTGGCCTTCTCTTCTGTCTGTTTGAGTTGATCTCTCAGTGAGAGGATCTCTGAAAAACCTCCTGTCCAGCTGGTGGGGGTGATAGGTTTGCCTTCAAATGATATATTCTTCTGGATACCTGCATCCACCAGCCTGCAGTTGGAGCCCAATTGATTCATGCTCATATAAGAACCTCCAGTTTCCGTCTCTGTTCCACACTGCATGTATTTTTCCTCATCTGTCTCTTCCTGTTCTTCTTTTAGAGATACGTAGGAACTGCCTGAGCTGTGAAATGACAGCCAGAACAAGATGCATAATTACAGGAGAAGGACTGCAGAGACTTATGGTAAGGGTTACCATACTTGGCCTTCACATGTCATTTAACTTAACTTTTCACAAATTCCAGATTTCATAAAAGGCCAGAACTGGAGACAATTGAGTATGAAACGGTGTAGTTGCTCACCTCCTCTTTTGTAGCATCTGCAGTCTATGACTCAGTCTTGTGTTTTCATCTAGCAGAGCATGGCATTGTTCCTTCAGACTCTTACATTCCTCCATCAGTTGACCCACATCACCTGATCAAGTAATGCAAGAAAATAGAAAGTGATGAGCTTTACATGCAACAATACCCATGTATACTCACCAATGTTAATACAGTACTATTAAAATACTATATAATATACTTTATAATACTACTATAACTAATATGTAGAAATAGACTACATCATCAAAGCAACCTACAAGAAATTGCATAGCAACATACTGAAATATGTTGCATTTGCTTAAAACATTTGTACACCAAAAACAGGACAATAAACCAATAATTGTTTTAGTGAGTGTAAGGAATATATTTCATTATTTTATTTATTATTACGCATATGTGAGAGGTGTTTACAATGCTTACCTGAAACCACCTTATTTATATCTGCTAACCCTATACCTGCAAATAACAATTTGGTTATTTACAACACATCTCCACAATGCTTTCACTCACATTGTGACCAATATATAGTACTTTCTTTCACCCCTTTCTTGGCCTTATATTGACTGGAACAATCATTCCATCCAGTGGGATGGATGTAGTCATCCAGGCTCTCAAATGCTTCAGTGTCATAGTTTACTGCATCTTCACATAACAATGACAATTACCCACACCATCTGCTATTCTGCAGGAGCTCTTCCCCACTGGACAGTGAGTGCTGCAAACGTTTCTGAAATGCTTCAGGGCTCCACCCTTTATTAAAACTAATGTGATTTATGGTCATCACTGCAGGACTCTAACCAGCTTTAGAAATTGAGTAAATTTATCATGCATTGATTTCAACATGATGTCAGCATGGACATTAGTGGATGTTTCAGACATTGTCTTTATAAAAACATCACCATATTACATGGGGAAAAATATTGAACAGATTGTGAAATTGGAATTAAAAAAAGTGTTAGAGTGTCTTACTAAACTCGTGTGTTCCACATTAATTGTAAGTAATTACTAACCTGTCAATTTTAATTAATGCTTGTTATAATAAAACACTTTATTATGTTGTAAAACTAGCAAACTGGGATATAGTTTTCCACCAGGGATTAGCTTTTTAATTGGTAAATACTGAAATTTCTATAAGAAAAAAAGTCTATTTATATATTATCAAATTTTTTTTATTGAAACCTGCATAGCCTGTTTTAGATTGGATTCATAACAATGTTGTGTATGTATGTACTGTAACTGTCACAGTCCTGTTGTGTCACTCCACACTTCCTGTTTCCTTCCGTGTGCTTCCTGTGTCATTTCCTTTACCTGTCGTGTCAGTCACTTTCTCATTAGTCTCGTCACCTGTTCCCAGTCTCCTCCTGTTCCCAGTCTCCTCCCCTCATGTTTTCTCTAGTCTTTGTCAGTTGTTACTAATGTTTCATAAAGTGTGGATGATCCCCTGTTCCCCCTGTTAAAATAGTATTTTAATTTCACTATATTATTTTAACTGGTTATTGGATGTTAGCTAGTAACAGATACACTTATTTTTATAAAGTCTTATAAATATTGTATTTAAATGTATGTGGTTCTATCATGAAACTCATAGGCATGCATAGGCTGATGGGTCCTTTACTTACAATCTGCTAAAAATCACAGCATTTACTACATGGCACAAACTGATTGGCCTCTATTCAACCTGCAGCCAATGAGATTGCTTGGTTCAGTGTTCACTGTAAGCTGGTTCCTCTGAAATCCTCCACCTCCCCCAGCACCACCTGCTTAGATCCGCTATGGGATTTACCTCTATTTATGCAGCAGCAGCATATCTTACACACTAACAGTAGTGTGCCTGCCTATTTATTGACAGCAACAAGATCATACTTGTCCATACCAATCTTAACCCTAATTGATGCATTTCAGATCTGTTCCACCAAGACTTAAACACTTTTTGTTATATAGATTAACATGCTAAAACTTGTTTGTTACTGTTTTTGTCAGTTCAGTTGTTACTCCTCATTTTCCCTTAATAATTCTATATATTTTTTTCTCTCATTTGTTTAATGCATTATGATTTTTTTTTAATCCACTTTTCGTCTATATCTTAAATGTAGCAACCTGAAAATCTGACTAAAAAGCTCTTTTAGTCTTGTATTTCATTCTCACCCTCTTTCCTCTGCTGTTGACGGAACTGACTCTTCATCTCTATTTCCGCTCGGAGCGTGACGATCTCCAACTCATACTCCTGTCCCGTGTTCTCAAGACGTGAGATTTCAGCCCGTAAACGGCAGAGCTCCTCCTGCAGACTGGCGATGTCATTCTCCCTCTCAGCCGCAGCCTCCTCTGCCGCCTGCTGCAGAACCAGCACCTCCTCCTGTGCAGTTCGCAGTTCCTCCTGCGCTTCCAGAAGCTCGCTCTCCTTCTCCTCCTCTAGACTGTCCATCTCTTCCTGAACAGAACGAAGCTGGGCTACAGGGGTTGGGAGATCATTTTGTGATCTTGCTTCCAAATATTTAGAATGAAAAGTGTGCATATGCTTTGATATGGTGTTATCTAATGCAGTAAGCAAATATTTATTTGGGTCAAATTCATATCATTCAGCGACACTGTTACCTTGCAGACGCTGGATCTGTCTTGTGAAGGCCTCTGCCTGATGAGCACTAGCTAAACGTTCCTCCTCAAGAAGACCTGAACAGGAATGGGGAAAACATAATAATTTGGTAATTAGAACATTAACTCAATTATATAAACAAACTATATCACAAAAGCAAGAGTGCTGTTGTATCTAATAACCGATATTATCATAAAAGTGTGTGAAGTTTATATGAAATAATATGTGGTTTTAATATGTGAAAACTAGTGAAATATGCAGATGCAGTCAGGATGGTTTTCACCGTTATACTGATAAATTTGCACCATTCTTTCATTTAAACTGGGAAAGAGAAGTAATTGCATCAAAAGACCTAGAGGAGGATCATAAAAGGTTATGAGTACCACTCATAAAAGGTTTGTCCACATTTCTGTGAATTTTACCAGCAGCCTTTACCCTTAAAATGTATTTTATTAATTCTTGACTTAATTTAGAACATACGTACTCTGAAAGCATGTAATTCCAGACACAACTCGTGTCTACCTGCAGTGTTTTGCCTTAGAGAAAATGAATAAATATATTTATTTATATCACAATTTTTCTTTATCAGAAAATTTTCCAGTTTCATCATGTAATGTACTCTGCCTTCCATTCAGTTTCTCTCTTCAGAAAAAAGACAATTATAAGTTTAAGAAATTACACACCACAAAAAGATCTACTAATATTTAAAATGTTCGTCACCTCCTTCTTCCCTGAACTACGAACATTTATAGAGGAGGTTTTGTCCCTCTTAATATCAATGGTGGCTATGGTACTGATTAGATCAGAAAGTCTAATTTCTGTGTCTTTATACTATGTTCTGTTTTGGCCGTGATAATACCGTTATGAAGTGCGCAACTCAATATACTTGGAACCGCTTTTGCACAACTTTAGAGAGTGAGACTGATCTATGCCATGTCTGTGATCATGAATAAGCAGGAACAGCAGAGCATGGTGACTGGAGACTATCCAGGAATAAAAGCATCTGCTGCCTTAGAGCTGGTCAGGACATCCCGTCTGGAATCTTCCCTCAGCACGCAGCTGTCATGCCACATGCCTGTCGTGTTACACACAAACAGCTCACAGTCACAGACCCCCGCACACCAGGATCATTACCAGAGTCCCAGGAGTCTGTCTTCTATAGCAGGTGACTCATTAAAGAGCTATAAAGGGCTATATATAGAAACTATTTTACTGGGCCTGTCATTGAGTAAAACAGCTCATGGAGCTAAAGACACAGACAGTCCACATTGAACTATATCTCTGACAAAAATCTCAAACTTTCTTTTTATTGTTTTCCTGTGACCACTGTAAAGCTGCTTTGAAGCAATCTCTATTGTAAAAAGTGTTATATAAATAAAGGTGACTTGACAAATAACTTTCAGAAAAGAAACATCTCTTTTATGGTTACTATGAGTATTAGTCATTTGTGCAATTTCATTACAACTATTAGAGGGTCAACATTCTGAGTTTATGGTTTACATACTATGAATATGGTTTACGCAGATAATATAAGGTAATATAACTAGTTGTGTACAAAATATGTAGTTTATTAAAAATAATTCATTAATTCAATAATTCAAGTTACAAGTTTGACATTTAACCATTCATTGTATTATAAAAACATTTTGGAAATCCCATCATTCTAAACTCTTTTTTTATCACTGAAACCACCATTCTGTTTTTCTGCAAGTATATATAGTTATGTTGATGCATAAAGCTATGCAAAGAAAAAAATAACATAAAAAGTATGTTTTATTGTAAGGCCTCTTTAACTGTAAGGCCATTACAGTGTTTTTCAGGCAGTCTCACCTTGCAGCTCTAGAAAGCTCTCCTCATGTTTCTGAGACGTGTCTCGAGCTTCTTCCAGCTCAAGCAGGAGCTGCAGTACCTGAGCCCTCAGCTCCTCCAGCTCCATCTCCTCCTTCACACCTGTCTTCTCGTCCTTCACCTCCTTCTCCTCGTCTCCATCATTCAGGACGCTGCGCTCTTTTTCCGTGCTCATGACACTCCTGATGTCAGATCACTCTGTCACCTGAGCAGTAGAAAAAACAAACAACGTTAACAACTAATGAATAATCAACACTATTCTCTCAGTGTCTCTATGTGTCAAACTTCTAAACTGGGAATTAATTAATTATCTTGGTTTTGGTTTGGTTTCGGCTGTGCATCAAAGCTAATACATATTAAAGATGGTGAATAAATAAATATTTTGAGAAATTAATAAATAAAATTATAATAAAATAAATATTTGTCCACAGACATGCATATTTTAAAATAATATCTAACACAGCTCTTTTAATCACATTTTAATCTTAAGATCACTTTATAGTCAATAGTCATTTGCATACCTACAATTATACAAAACATGCCTCAAAACAACCTAATTATTATAGATGTTGTCCATGAATCATCACCACCGGTGTTTTAAAAAGTTTCAAACTGATGTTTAAATTAAAATAATAATAATAATATATATATATATATATATATATATAAGATTTATTACATTTTAGAATGTGTTAGCAAAGATAATCTGGTTAGTTACTCCATCTTCTGGCAAGGATGGGCATGCAAAAGAATCATCCTGTCTTTGAATGGGTGTTTCTACAATGTAGATCCCCTTTCACGGGTAACAAGAAGTCTTCTCTGGCTCTAGAAGTCACAAGGGCTTTTGGTAAGCTTCCTGGATAGACAAGGTGGAGTTATAATAAGCAACTTTATGTTTTAGCTAATAAACCCACCACCACATATGACAGAATCAAATTTCTTGTTTCCTCTGATCCCTTGCTTTAAGTTTAAACAACTGTAAATATATTTTTATGATATTAAAAATAAATACTTTCAAATTCTTCTAAGCCCGTTTGTTAGATCGAAGTCTGGCAATATTTCTGAGACCATTTTAATATGGGCATTAAATGTCAACAGAGAATCAAAAATAACAGCAAGGCTGCGCACTGGAGATGATAGAGACTGTAGTCAGAGTCAGTAAACAGATTGAGATTTCTACATTTATGCAAAGCAAGAGGCAACATATATATATATATATATATATATATGCTAAACAATAAGGGCCCTAATACAGACCCCTGTGGGACACCCTGCTGAACCAATTTTGTTCAATCAGATTTGTCATTCCTCAGACTTACATGCTGAAAACGATCGGTGAAATAAGATTTGAATCATTCAAAAAAACACCAGAGATGCAAATCACACAACCTAATCACACAACCTATCTAGAAGGATGGTATGGCAGCTCCATTAATGTCTAGCAGAAATAATATGCTGCAAGCACCGCTGTCAGCAAAAGTAAGAAGGTGATTCATGACCCAGACAAGAGCAGTCCTGATATAAACCCAGACTGGAAACGTTCTAGTAGATTGTTTGTGGACAGATATTGCTGACCAACAATGACCCGTTCGAGGACCTTAGCCAGAAAGGGTAGGTTTGCAATAGGCAATAGTTAGATTAATCTTCAGAATCAGAGCCAGGCTTTTTAAGATCTGGTGCAATACCGGCTATCTTAAGGGCCAAGGGAACCTGCCCAGTGGCTAAGGAATTGTTCATAATTACAGTAATAACAGGATACAACCATGTTAAGCACTTGTTTTGAACCTCAGCAGGCAAGGGGTCAAGAGAGTATGTGGAGGAGCTCAAAGACATGATCTGATAATAGTATCTATGCAGATTAAAATTAGAGAAGGAAATGTCTGGAAAGTGAATTTTTAAAATGAGTCTCAGTAGACAAGCAAGAACAGCCAGAAGCTATGGAGCTATAGTATGTAAATCTGTATTTTATTCTGTATATCGTGAATGAATTGAAGAGTCAAATTAAAGAAAGCTATTGAAAGTATTAAAATCTTAAATCTTCAATCTTAAATCTTAAAATCTTCAATCGTCTTTTCTGCTAGTAATTATGCACTTAATGTAAGATGTAAGATAATGGGTTTTAAGGAACACATCCAGTCAAACATATAGTTCTGACGTCAGTCTGGGAATATTCTCATCCATGAAGGGATTAATCTGTCGCTTGGATGAGAATGTTTCATTAAAGTTTGATAGAGTCAAGTTGTAACTGGGAAATGAAGTGATACATCAAAGGAAGCACAGTGTTAGCTCTGAAGAGTGACTCATCCATGGTACAGTATGAGCCTTATTTCTTTTCTCTGTTTTGGCTTGCGGTTTCTAGTTTTAACTTCATTGAATTCATCACAATATTTGAAATGTATATATAAAATCAGCTTTCATTTATTACAGCAATATTCATTTACATATTTTTCTGCCTGAAGTACAACGATAAAAATGTCGTTTTCTTTGCCTTAGTGAAATTGCTTTGCATTTCTGAAACATTTTTACTGTATATGCAATTTTTTCACACCATTTCCTGACTTTGTTATTATTTTATCAAACAGACACGTGTATGTGTAGATGTGTTAACGTGTGTTGTGATTTGGTGACAAAACTGTCTACCAAAGGAATTGGAACATTGTTTCATAAAATAAAGCAAATGTTTTTTTATTCTAAAAGTACACAAAAATGTGTCTAATGTTTGTTCATATCTTGTATTTGTGTAGCAGTGTAGGCGTCCTTGAATAATCTATGCCACCCCCTCCGTGATTCTTTGAAGTAGCTCCTCATGTTCACAGTAACCCACAGCAGCACATCAAAAACCCTTTGAGCAACAAAGCTGAGAACGAGAACAAGATAAAAGCAGATACAACTCATTTAGATTGACAAAATCATAAAGGAAGAAGTGATTCACACCTTCTGTTCCTATGGCACTGAAAAAACCTTGTCTTTTTGGTAATAAAAAAAATATGCTTGTAGCATTACTGTTTTCAGAGAGCAGCACAACATCTATACTGTAAATTTTTACAAAAAGCACAGGCAGAGATCATTTAAATCATCATGCTGGCATTCAAGTGTACAACACTATCAAAGTGCAACCAAAGGCACATTACTATAACAAAAACAAAAAACAACAAAATTATGTTCCTGCATTAAATTTCAGCTGAGTCATAAATGCCCCCTTCATGTGTTACTTCCATTTCTTCCAGACCTCCATGTTGAGGTCCTGGAAAAAACTGTATTCAGATTATTTGAATGTGGAAGTGCTGTGTGAGCAGGAATATGTGAGAATGCCCCATGTAGAACAGATGCTTGTGTGAATTTCTCCATCCTGGTCCCCATGCTTATTGAAGGCTCCCGTATTGCTCCCTATGTGTGTTAGACCACCTCCCAGCTCGTGAGCATGGCATATGCAGTGGCAATGGAACCACGTACCATGGTTCCATTGCAGGCATTGGTGTTTTCTACTGAGGCAGTTCTAAAGTTGCGCAGAGCCACAGATTCCTCCAAGGAAGCCAAAGCAAGACCTCAGGGAGGTGAGCAGGAGTGTAAAAAAGAAAATACACTCAAGTGTATGGGGTGTGGAAGGTTAAACAAGTGGTGGCCCCCTAATCTGCTGCCAAATTCATCAGATTGGGATTAAAGCAGGGTTACATGCTCCCTTACGTCATCTCCATATCCCACCTGTAGCATTCACTTGACAAATGATGTTTTATTAACAAAGTTCGGGAGGAGCACGTTCAAATGATTAATACAATCAACACGTCATCAGCAATTACTCCTCATCCTATCAGCAGGAGAGGAAGTACGTATATATAGACACGTTTGACTCACCTACAGCTCTTTGACATTTTTCGGCAGCTCGACAGTTTACGGCATTGTAGCTCCGCCTTCTGGTCGCCATACACCCGAAATCGAGCTCCACTCGTTAGATGGATTCTCCACGAAAACCTCCGGACCCAGTAGCGATCCTCATCCGCTCAACACCATGCTAACTATATTATATCACCCTCAGCAATAAATCACGGGTGCCAGACCAAACAAACGGGTCCTAAGCAACAACAAGCAACGCACAGTAAGACTTGAGGCCGTTCTCGCCACCAAGTAAACATCCGTATCCAGCAGCTCTACATCGGCTTTTAATCGCTCCTGCCATTGAGAAAGGACGATAAAGCTGGTCGAGCTACAAGCTCGACTCTCAGGCTATGCCGCTTTCTTCCTGCTAGCCAGGCCGCCGCCGCGAGCCTCAGCAGACCGCGCTGCAGCTTCAGCTCACACTCTCTCTGTCCGTCAGCTCACACAAACAAGAGCAGCCGTAATCCTTCCCGGCGCTTTTATTTCTGCATCGCTAAATCACGAGCAGTTGTGCCTCTCAATACTACTGTTCCGGGGAACCCACGTCTGAGATGTGATTGTTCTAAAGTAACGCGCTGCTTCCTCGCAACTCAAGCAGTAGCGCGCACCGAAGCCAGATCGCGCGCAGTACAGTCCGATCGCACGCGCCACTTCAGATCGCGCGCTCAGCCGCCCACACAAGAATCAAGCACTTATTGCCAACGCTGCCTTGTTGTTTCAACTTAATCGGCTATTAAGTGGACTCGCTGAAAAGAAACCATATGCACTTTCTATTTCAAAGTAATTCTTTGCCTTCACTGTTTCAATCCTTTAAGTCCAAGATAAGCTTTATAAGTCTATGATATTTGGATGAACCCCTGCTCAGGGTTTACTCAAAACCAATACGTTTGTGAACTTTCATAAACTTTGATATTTCGATTTCCAACAGGTAAGTTTGTTTTGAAATTAAATATGCAACATGCATCTGATATAAATTCAACTGTCAATATGATAATTGAAAGGTTTTACTTACGGAAATCAATGTTTTACAAACCATATTGATTGTTTTTGTTGTTGTTTCTCGCGTGTATTTAGACGTCTGTAACCAAAATAATTCAAGAGATTGAAACACTGAACAGCAACCAGCTTTGAGCGCTTTCTCTGGCTCAGCGCCAGCCAATGTGTTCAAATTTAGCAGGCGATCATGTGATGCCCCGCCTTTCGCCACATTGTCCAAGACCAGGGGCGGCCAACCCGCATGCGGCTCTTTGACTGCCCTTTCGCGGCTCTCATCCGGCCCGCTGAGACCTTTTGTCTACAAAAACATAAATTTACATGTATCCTGCCAAGGTCAGCCGCCGCTCACGTGGACACGATGTTTTTACCGAATTCAAATAGAGGCGCGCAGAAGCGCGTTCCCTTTCGAGAGTAGGAACGAGATGTTTAATGAAACGCATTTGGGAACTCCTCCCCTTTACGTCATTTCTGAAAATTTATGGATAACAGCAGTTGACAACTGGCCAATCGTAGCGCGATGCAGATCCGGCTGCCAGACGGTATAAATATCTTAAATAGCATTTCCTTCATACTTCTCTAAACGGAATATGATTAAATTACAGAGGTTACGATAGTAACCGGAGACGTTTTCCAACCGATCACTACATTACCAAGGCTGCTTACTTTTATACTTCCTGTCACCGTCAATGAGATGATATATCGTTTTCCCGCATATATAAGTCACAGACGCATTGTCTCCGCATGCTTGTATAGCTCGTGGGGTGCCATATGTAAAAAAAAAAAAAAAAAAAAATGAGCGATATATCTGCGAGACCTTCTAATGTCAAAAACCCCATCAACAAATGCGAATTTAACAGTCTGTCATGCGGCTCTCCGCAGCCATGAGCTTATTTCGAGGCTCATGCTGAACAGGTTGGCCACCCCTGTCCAAGATTGAGATGTACCAGTTTCACGATAAACTCTTCCTCTCAAGTTCCTTCACTGTATCCCACTGTCGAAAGGAGCTCATGCACTCAACAAACACTGCAACCGAGCCTCCAACAACACCACGCGGTCGCCAGCTCTTCCGCTCCGTTGTCACACCCTATGACGCCGAGGCTTGCCTTCACCTCCACCATCAAGACATCCACCTTCTTCTTGCCCAACTTCCTACGACACCTCAGCACTCGTATCAATAGTAAAGGAGGACGACCAAAGCAAATTAACTAGAATAGGTCTCGCTCCAGTCAGCTGTACCATCTCCAAATCAACTCTACCTTCAAAATGTCTCAAACGTACGTTCCTTAAATCTTCATATCTCTCCCTTGCAAATCCAGATTTCCAAGCGTTAAGACGCAGCAGCACTGCAGTTTTCCAGCACTGCACCTCACATGCCAGCACCTAGCGACAAACGCCGCCCCTTAAGTGCGAGCTTGCCTCCGCCAGCGGTGCAGGGTTAGCAACGGCAGCACGTACCTAACCTTTCCCATACGTTAGGCCTGCAGCCCGGCCTTCCGATCCTAGCGTGAGGCTGCCTCCGCAAGTGGCTTCGCCCCTGGCCTTTCCCACCTAATTCTCTCCACCATGCTAATTCTCCTTTCATCCCGTTCTCTGCTATGCCATTCCACAAACACTGCTGCTTAGAACCACCTCTGTCGCCAACAACAGTTGAACGCAAATCCCAACTGAAGTTAAGGCTGCTGCCACCAGAGGTGGACCTATTCCCAACCAGTACATCAATACTCAGAGTTGATATTTATCGACGCTAAACGTTCATTCTTCAAGCTTTCGCTTCAAACCACTCCCTCGGAGGATTACATGTGGAGTGGAAAAGTTAAAGACTTTCCACTCCACATGTGGTCTGCTCCTCATGGTCTCTACCCACTACCACCGACTCGTATTGCATTCCAATAACACCAAGAACTTCCAAGCCAGCTTCACCATGGGTTACCTAGGCGAAATCTACTTCTCACTACCGAAACCTAATCCTCTGCTCATCAAAGGTATATCAAGAACGCAACCCACCAGCTCAGACACCAGACAATCAATCATGTTGGAAATCCGTACCCCTACTCTCCGCCAAGGATTCTACCCAAATGTCGTCCGACCACTCAACGCCATGGTCGAGCCATATAGATTCCAGTTCCTCTGATTCTATCACATCCAACCTTAATCCAAATCCGTCCATATTCTGACTCGTCAGCGCCGCACAACGAAAGTAAGAGAGACCAAGCTGTAAGGCTTTTACTCCAACAGCAACAATCCTTCGTTGCCAACCTTCATTTAAGAGATCAGGCCAAACTCCCATCCGACCCACTCTTCACAGAAGACTTAAATCACCCCACCACATGCCGCGTCCCAAAACCTGCAGATCCAAGCACTGGGTCGCAGGTCATCGGAAGCTTCAGGAGTTACATTCGATCAAATCAGTCTCCCCAGAAATGGCTTTCACCGCCACAAGAGACAACAGAAGTCGAGGAAATGGACAATCTCCAGAAATGGACAATCTCCATCATCCAACTCGCGATTAGTTCAGAGGAAGTTCTCCTTTCCCGCTGTAGTGATGCACCTCCACACTCCCGCATGAGCTCAGTTCAAATGGAAATTATTCCACTGCCGCCTCCATTGCCGCAGCAATGATGTTCCCCCACACTCCCGCAGGAGTCAGCAAAGGGGGAAGTTTCCCACTGCCGCAGCAGCGAAGCCACGTTCACACTGGCTTGGTTACCTCAGATGCTCATGACTCACCATCACATCCACTCAGCCTACTTTCATTTCAGAAACTCGCAGGCTACACTCCCATCCGTCCCACTCTCTATAGACGATTCCACCCCATTACAAATTCCGGTTTCAAACTTCTTAAAGCTACGCTACCCCAAACCGGATTCCCAACAGACCATTCATCCAGCCATCCTTTTCGCATAGGTGCAGCAACCACGGCCGTGCAAAGGCCTTTCCCAACAGTAAATACAAGCATTGCGCCGCTGGTCTCCAGAAGCTTTCAAGAGCCACATCAGACCAAACAGACCGCACATTCAAACAAGGTCTTCTGTTAAGCATCAGCTCCTCCCCACTTACAACTTCATGGCCACTGCTTCCATTGCCGCAGCAGTGACGCTCCCGCAGGAGCAAGCTCTCTCTAACTCTCACTGCCGCAGCAGTGACGCTCCCGCAGGAGCAAGCACTCGCTAACTTCCACTGCCGCAGCAGTGACGCTCCCTCCAGGAGCCAGCTTCTAATTGCATATGATATAAATTCAACTGTCAATTCATAATTGAAAGGTTTCTTATGCTTTTACAAACCATACTGATTTTGTTATTTCTTGAGTGTATTTAGACGTCTGTAACCAAAATAATTTCAAGACATATTGATTTTGTTACTTCTTGAGTGTATTTAGACGTCTGTAACCAAAATAATTTCAAGAGACTACAACACTGAACAGAACTCCCACTGCCGCAGCAGTGACGCTCCCGCAGGAGCAAACTCTCTCTATCTTCCAGCTCTCTCTAACTCCCACTGCCGCAGCAGTGACGCTCCTGCAGGAGTAAGCTCTCTCTATCTTCCAGCTCTCTCTAACTTCCACTGCCGCAGCAGTGACGCTCCCGCAGGAGCAAGCTCTCTCTATCTTCCAGCTCTCTCTAACTTCCACTGCCGCAGCAGTGACGCTCCCGCAGGAGCAAGCTCTCTTCATCTTCCAGCTCTCTCTAACTTCCACTGCCGCAGCAGTGACGCTCCCGCAGGAGTAAGCTCTCTCTATCTTCCAGCTCTCTCTAACTTCCACTGCCGCAGCAGTGACGCTCCCGCAGGAGCAAGCTTCTAATTTCCACTGCCGCAGCAGTGACGCTCCCGCAGGAGCAAGCTCTCTCTATCTTCCAGCTCTCTCTAACTTCCACTGCCGCAGCAGTGACGCTCCCGCAGGAGCAAGCTTCTAATTCCACTGCCGCAGCAGTGACGCTCCCGCAGGAGCAAGCTCTCTCTAAACCTCCACTGCCGCAGCAGTGACGCTCCCGCAGGAGCAAGCCTCTAATTTCCACTGCCGCAGCAGTGACGCTCCCGCAGGAGCAAGCTTCTAATTTCCACTGCCGCAGCAGTGACGCTCCCGCAGGAGCAAGCTTCTAATTTCCACTGCCGCAGCAGTGACGCTCCCGCAGGAGCAAGCCTCTAATTTCCACTGCCGCAGCAGTGACGCTCCCGCAGGAGCAAGCCTCTAATTTCCACTGCCGCAGCAGTGACGCTCCCGCAGGAGCAAGCCTCTAATTTCCACTGCCGCAGCAGTGACGCTCCCGCAGGAGCAAGCCTCTAATTTCCACTGCCGCAGCAGTGACGCTCCCGCAGGAGCAAGCCTCTAATTTCCACTGCCGCAGCAGTGACGCTCCCGCAGGAGCAAGCCTCTAATTTCCACTGCCGCAGCAGTGACGCTCCCGCAGGAGCAAGCTTCTAATTTCCACTGCCGCAGCAGTGACGCTCCCGCAGGAGCAAGCTTCTAAATTCCACTGCCGCAGCAGTGATGCTCCCGCAGGAGCAAGCTTCTAATTTTCCACTGCCGCAGCAGTGATGCTCCCGCAGGAGTTTCAGTTACAGGATCGATGTGCTTTCTTACTCCCAAGGGAGCCATTCTTTCAATCAGTTCCACCACCACAGCAGCGACGTACCTCTTTGGTCCTGCGGCGGAGGGGTTTTTTCGCTGCAGTGTTGGCGACGTGCCTCCTGCTGTCGCCGGGGCCCCGAGGGGTTTTCTCCTGCTGCGACGCTGACGTGCCTCCTGCCGCTTCAAGGGCCCAGAGGGGCTTCCCCTGCTACGACGCTGACGTGCCTCCTGCCGCTGCAGGGGCCCAGAGGGGTTTCCCCTGCTACGACGTTGACGTGCCTCCTGCCGCTGAAAGGGCTCAGAGGGGCTTTCCCCTGCTACGACGCTGACGTACCTCCTGCCGCTGCAGGGGCCCAGAGGGGTTTCCCCTGCTGTGACGTTGACGTGCCTCCTGCTGCTGTGGGGGCCCCGAGGGGTTTCCACTGCTACGGTAGTGACGTGCCTCCTGCTCCCACAGCGGCCCCGAGGGGTTTCCACCGTCACAGTGGCGACGTGCCTCCTGCTCCTGCAGCAGCCCCGAGGGGTTTCCACCGTCACGGCGGCGACGTGCCCCCTGCTCCCACAGCGGCCCCGAGGGGTTTCCACCGTCACAGCGGCGACGTGCCTCCTGCTCCTGCAGCAGCCCCGAGGGGTTTCCACCGTCACCGCAGCGACGTGCCTCCTGCTCCCACAGCGGCCCCGAGGGGTTTCCACCGTCACAGTGGCGACGTGCCTCCTGCTCCTGCAGCAGCCCCGAGGGGTTTCCACCGTCACGGCGGCGACGTGCCCCCTGCTCCCACAGCGGCCCCGAGGGGTTTCCACCGTCACAGCGGCGACGTGCCTCCTGCTCCTGCAGCAGCCCCGAGGGGTTTCCACCGTCACCGCAGCGACGTGCCTCCTGCTCCCACAGCGGCCCCGAGGGGTTTCCACCGTCGCAGCGGCAAAGTGCCCCCTGCTCCCGCGACAGCCCCGAGGGGTTTCCACTGCCACGGCAGCGACATGCCCCCCGCAGCGACCACGGGGGTTTCCACCACCGCGGCAGCGACGCACCACCTTGGTCCTGCAGCGGCCCCGAGGGGTTTCCCCTGCTGCAACAGCGATGTGCCTCCTGCTACTGCGGGGGCCAGAGGGGTTTCCCCTGCTAAGACGCTGACGTGCCTCCTGCTGCTGTGAGGGCCCCGTGGGGTTTCCACTGCTACGGCAGCGACGTGCCTCCTGCTCCCACAGCGGCCCCGAGGGGTTTCCACCGTCACGGCGGCGATGTACCCCCTGCCTCCCGCAGCGGCCCCGAGGGGTTTCCACTGTTGCAGCGGCGATGTACCTCCTGCCTCCCGCAGCGACCACGGGGGTTTCCCCTACCGCGGTGGCTTCATACCTCCCTTCTCCTATGGCAGCCAGGGGAGTAGTTTCAGAGGTACCCCTCATACTCCCAGAAACAAAATTACACCCAATTCTCTTTCTGGCAACAAATTGAACAACAAACCCAATGCTAAAGCCATATCATCCCCTCCGCACCTCAAGCCCTCTACAGCAACATTCATCTGCCCTCCCGAACTCACAATCTACCCCCCCAGCTGTAACCTTGCAATTCTTTGGGGGGTCATCAAAATCTTCAGCGGCTGTCCGACTAGGTTGCAATTTTTGGGGGGAGTGCTCCAGGTTCGGGCTAACACCGAGCTCGGAGCCCTCTCCTCGGACAGCTCGCCAAATACGCTTACCATTCATTGCTCCTGAATCATTCGTAAGTGTGAACTCGTGAAATGATGTTTTATTAACAAAGTTCGGGAGGAGCACGTTCAAATGATTAATACAATCAACACGTCATCAGCAATTACTCCTCATCCTATCAGCAGGAGAGGAAGTACGTATATATAGACACGTTTGACTCACCTACAGCTCTTTGACATTTTTCGGCATCCCTCCACCACCCCAACTCCCCACACTTAATTGTTCCTATCAAAGTCAGGATACGGGGGGAGTGCTCCAGGTTCGGGCTAACACCGAGCTCGGAGCCCTCTCCTCGGACAGCTCGCTAAATACGCTTACCATTCATTGCTCCTGAATCATTCGTAAGTGTGAACTCGTGAAAGTACTGTGGATTATGCCTGTGAACTCCCCAGATAGCTCTGCTCTCAGGAACTGCCTGTCCTATAGAGGCTACGGCTGGCCTAAAGCTGGAGTTTCCTCTTTCAGGTAAGTATTTTAAAGAGCATGGCAGCTTTGGGGTCTTCCCTGGTGCTGCTAAGCTTTAAGCTGTCTGAGAAAGTGGGGCTATTGTACTATGTCACCTAGGATTTGTACAAACTGAATGTTGACACAATTATACTCCAGGCCCAGGTCCATTTAAGTTGTTTAGTTCTCAGGCTCTACAAGATTGTACTTGGTATTTTTTCACAGCTTGGTAGAGATGGGATTTGTTTGGCATGGTGCAGTGGTTGTTAGTGTTCCCATACCTGTCAATAGCACAGTGCATAATCAAGTTCCCTTGAAATGGAATGTCTTAGGGTTACATATGTAACCCGGTTCCCTGAGATGGGAATGAGATGATGCATTGTCATGATCAGGGTATGCCTGGGCATCTTCCTTCAGGCAGATCAAAGTTGATCATGTCTAATGCAATGCCCTTTTACATGCACAGACACTCCATGAGACATCATAGGACTTCCATCAGCCAACAAGACTAGCATAATTTCACACATGCTTCAGACACTGGTGCATAGTGAAGCATTTCCAATAGTGTCAAAACATGGCACAGCATCCTGTTCCCATCTCAAGGAATCAGGTTACATATATGAACCTGAGAATTTTTCTTTAGAAAAGTGAGGAGAGTAATAATTAGTATGGGAGATGCTAGAAGGACAATTATAAGCAATGGCTCAAATACTCTAGATTGATTGTCAGACTAGAACGTTAAGCTCCTCCTGAACCAAATTTCCTTTTTTTTCTTTTTCTTTTTGTTGCCAACTGTGGCAAAAGGAGGAAGAACAGAAAAAAGATAAAGTGGGCTGGGATATTCCAGTAACTCACAAACATCCTGAATAGGTTTGCTGTCACAGCCCACTTACCTAACAAGTTTCTCCAAGACAGCCCATTTCATGGCCAAGACATCTTTCTATTGTAACTGCATTTCTGCAGGGGACAGCTTATGACAATAACAAGATTACCTTGTATTGCCTCCTTACCTTGTATTGTCTGTGAAAGGATAGTCTAAAGTCGAAATTCTGATGTGTCTGTCCAAAAGATGAAGGGTTGGTTGAAATTTGTATGCATGTAGAACCGCCTCTGGATTTGGCTCTTTGAGAACCACAGTCAACGTCCTGTCACTTCTTTGTCAGGTCCTTTAGAGGTCAAGCTATTGAGGAGAAGTTAAGAATGAAACAAACAGTAGTATCTGGACTATTTTGTCCACAAAGGTTTCACATATATTTGTTAAGACTGCAACATCCATTAATCTTTTGTAGGTGCAAGATGCCCAATACAAGCCAAAGGGAACCACCGGTTCTATCCCCAGAAAAAATGAGCACTATCTTTTTCTTTTACTGAAGCATGATGACACATTAGTTCAATCGCAAACTGACTTTCGCAGCCCTCTTGTGAAACTTTACATTATAATCAATGAAGCTGTCTTTACTGGACAAAGAATATAGTTTACATTGTGTCTACACTTTGTTTTTTGTTTGCATGCATACAGAAATCCACACTGAACAAAAGCTCCAACAGTTTGAATTGTATTGAGTAGAATCTGACTAACGAGTGTGGTCAAGAGATCAGCATATGTGTTTATGATTGGTTACAATGCTCAATGCTACAAAAACACATAGAAACATTTGACTCTCCAGAGAACAGATATAAATGTGCACTGACGCTTTGCCAACTCTTACTTTTTAAACAGATGGTGCTCTTGCTTTCATTTGAGGGTGCTTAGCATCCTCTAGCACCCCCATAGAACCAGGACCTCCACTGAAGCTGCCTTTTGTAAGGTCAGGTTTGAAATTAAACTGCCTATGTTGTCTAAATCATAGGGCACAAAAGGATGTTTAACTTTCTGAAATCGTTACAAAACTGCACAGTGTGGTCCAGCTTATTTCCCTCAAATACGGCTAGACCTATTTGAGGGAAAGATGAAATGCCCTAGGAGTTCTTTCAGCTGCTCTTTCTGGGTCAGTGAAAACAGATTTCCCAGTAATGGCTCTGTCAGGGTCTCCGCTGCAACAATTGCCAACTGTGAATTTAGATACACCCACTTCTTCATGAGGTTTATATGATAACAGCAACCATCTTCTTCCCCTGAAAATGTGGTTAACTGCTGTAAATAAAGGCCTATGTTATGACTGATTGAATACCTACTGGTCTTGGCAAGGTGTAAAGAGAAGCACACACACACAAAGTTATTTATTATTGTATTCTATTTTTATTTTTATTTTTTTCCTTTTCTATTTATAAAAAAATGGTCTAAACCTAAGTGTTTGTTTAAATTTAGTTGTTTAAATTCTGATTCCTTTAAATGAAAGTATTTGTTAGAATTGAATACTTTGTTTGTTATTTTTAAGTTGCATTGTAAAACCCACAGAACCCAGATCAGACATGTCTAGGGATGGAAAGTCAGAACTCAGTAGTTCAGTAGTTTCTTGTTCCTTAATTATTTCCTTAAACAAATCATAATACAGTATAAGGAATCAAAATCCTAAACTTTTGACAAGAGGTCGTTATGTTCATACAAGTAACTCCAACTCCTCCTCCTCCTCCTCCTCCTCCTCCTCCTCCTCCTCCTCCTCCTCCTCTTTTGTGTCACTTTCGTGTCATGTTCTGTGTCCTCATGCATGTGTTTTCACTGCTGTCTCTTATTATACTCATTGATGAGGAGTTAGCACAAAGATTGACTTGCTGCACTCAGGCTCATCTCTCTCTGGGTTATCCTGCACTGGTTTCCCTTCTGTTGACTTTTCTGTTAATGTGTCCGTTGGTGTCTGTATCGGACACACAGGAGCAGCCTTTCGGGGTCTACCAGTACCTTTGTCACATAGACTGTTTTCTTTCTTTCTTTTTTGCAAATAAACTTCACATTTATTCACTGCATTCTGAGTCCTTCATCTGGAATCCCGTGACAGAATCAACTGACCATGACCATGATGGACCATGATGTGCCAAGCCATTGCCCAACAGGGCATTCTTTTGGGATGGCAGTAGGAGGGAAAAACGACTCATTAAACTATGATAAACCATTTCTTTCACAGTGCTCTCTGACTTTTTCACTGCAGCCCTTCTGCTTTTCAACTGAGAGGTCTAGGGTGGCTTTCGTTATCATGCACCTGGCCGAGCTTGCGAGAGAGTGGGGAACCGCAATGTCAGATAATTAGCGTGATTGCTGGAGGTCATATGAGGACTTCTCAGAGGAGCTTCGTAAGGTCTTTGACCACTCAACATTGAATACTGTGGCGGCACAAGCTTTGTTACAGCATTGGACTTTGTCCATGTTGGAGTATTCCATCAAGTTCTGTACACCACTGGAATTACCCCCTTCTCTTTACGGATTGGTCGATCTTGCCATCTGGGTAAACAATCGGATTTCTATCCCTTCCCAGCATCGAAGAGCAGATTTCTGTTGCGTGTCATCCAGCAATGCATCAGGTGTGAGAGGTGACACTTCACAGCATTTTGGGTCGCCTGAGGAGAAACCTATGCGGGAGTATCCATCTGACTTCCATGAAACGGTGTCATCATCTTGCCAAAGACTTGTGCCTGTACTGTGGAGGGTAGGGCACATGGCTGCTACTTGTCCTGACAAGAAGCAGTGCTCACGTTTCAGGGGAGGAAGCTCGGTGAGCGTTACTAGCACGCTGCTTCCATCTGGTGGCCGTTCTATCCTTCTGGTGATGCTGCTGTTGGAAAGGGCAGTCCATCGAGTATCTGCATTGATCAATACTGGAGTGGAGGGTGATTTTATGGACATTGGATTGGCTGAGTGCTTGAGTGTTCCATGTGTTCCCCTGTCTAAACCAATTTCAGCCAAAACACTGTGTGGTACTCCACTTACCAGGATTACTAATTCCAGCAGTCTGGTCAACCTCACCATTTCGGGAAATCCTGTGGAGATTTGATTTCTCCTGATACACTCTTCTTCTACTCCAGTGGTCTTGGGACACACCTGGCTGGTTAAACATAACCCACACATTGACTGGGATCATAATGCTGTGGTGGCTTGGGGTCTCTGCGAACCTGTATAGATTGTTGGGAGCTTAATGACAGAATAGCCATCCTTTGTCATTGATGTCTTCAGCTTTCGAATTATTGCAACCATTTTTACGAAGTTGGACGCAATGCTTTTCACTTAGTTTGGATTAGGGAGGGAGACAAATAGAGCATTTGGTTATGCCCTTTGGACTCTCTAACTCCCCGGCGGTCTTCCAAGGTCTTGTCAAGAGACATGGTCGACCGGTTTGTATTTGTTTATCTCTGTGACATCCTGATCTTCTCCCAAAACGAATGCAAACATGTCCAGCATGTCAGACAAGTGTTACAACGGCTACTTGACTCGACTGCAAATCTATCTTCCGGATACTATCCGCAGACTAACAGTCAGGCCAAGCGAGCAAATCCAATTAAAGATGAGAAGGGAAGGTTGGGCTGTACTTACGGTATAGAGTCCAGAACGCTGTAGACTTTCCATTCAGTCATTGAATGCTGACCTATGTTTTTTATTGATATGCCCCAGTGCTTGACAGGTCTGCTTTAACTCCCCTGCAAATCTCACTATGTCACGCTTCTATATCCATTTCACAGGGCTTTGCTGCTCCTGTTCATTTCTTGTCACAGTCAGTCCTGCTCCATTTCCTGCCACAGCCTCCGCATTGCCCAGAGGCTCTGATCCAGGCCCGCAACTGCTCAAAGAGCAAAGTCTGTGTCTGCCACTGTACAAATGTGACTGCTCCCTGATTCAGGTCTGGGTCAACCACAACTCCAAGACCCAAGATCAGGTCCAAAATTGTTTCAAGGCTAAGACTCAGATCCACCACTGCTCCAATGCCCATCTCCGGGTCTGCCACTACTCTAAGGCCCAGGTTCAGATCAACTGTGGGTCCCTCCACAACCAACTCTCAAAGTCACTTGCCCTGATGAAAAATTCTGAATTGCTGGTCACCAGCATAAGGTATGTTTTACAGGCTGGAACTAGTATGGGATGCTGGTTGGTGACCCTAGCATGGGGATTGGAAATGCTGGTGAACCATCTACACCGGCTTCGTTTCTCTTGAGATTAGCATGGCAATGCAGGCTCTAACCAGCGTAAACCAGCCTGGACCGATAAGGAATTCACGCTGGTCTGTACTGGATTTTTTCAGCAGGGTTGTTTAAACATTACAAAATGCTACCAAGGTTCCAACACCTCCAAACGATTTCAAATAGGGCACTTCTCATCTGCATAGTGATGCTCTTGCTTCTCTCTCTCTGTACTAGAGTTCAGGAAGAGCTCATCAGTGCTGATGGCATCTTTGCTCTTTTGCATTATTGTGGTATGGTGTTAATGTGTGTGTGTGGGGGGGGGGGCTCAGGGCATTAGTGTGGATGGGTGTTAGTGGGCGAGAGTATGTGTGGGTGCTGCGAATTGGCAGGTACAACAATGTGCTGTGTGGGCGAAACAGAGAACTCTTTGAAAAAATGGAGCGACGGGGTGAAATGCAGCATTGAATATGGAGGAGGATCAAAGAAAACACATTAATTAATGTAAACGAGAATATATGCATTATTTGTTTCAAAGACCACTAATGAAAATAAACGGTTTGAATGTGCATTACCCTGCATTTTCACCAGAGATACAGCTCTAATCAACACATGAATGATAAACAATGAATTCATTATCAGTTCAATAGTAAAATATCAGCTCAACGCACTTTTAATTTTCCAATTTCATCATGCAGCACTCTTAATACTGTTACTTCCATTGATAGGATTTACCTTTACCTGTCCACTTACAACAAAAGGCTCTTTTTGTTGTGTTTCTTCATTCAATGGATACGTGTTATGAATATTGGTGTCCAAACCTTGCTAGCATTCTGTATAAGCACATTTTCGTTTTGTGTATTTTCATCACATCATCAAATGACACGCCACTTCTTGTAACTTCCTGTTCATCTTTGCTCCAGATCCAGCAAATTCATTTGGTTGGCAAAATCTCAATGATTTACTGTTATTTATATATGTGTATATATATATATATATATATATATATTTGTGATAAGTGAAAATATCACAAATATATGTATATCTGTATAAGTGAAAATATAGATTTTATATATATATAATCTGTATTTTCATTTTATCTTTTAATAAAGATATTTTATTCATTTTATCTTTTAAAACCACTGAAACACCTTAGGAAACTGCAATTTTACATGCAACGCATACTCCTAATATGTCATAAAATGCAAGTGGATTCCTTTTATTAGTTTTATATAACTGCTAATGAAAAATATTTTACATTGTGTTAAGAATAAAAACAGCTACTGACAGAACAAAAACAAAATTCAGACAAAAAAACCCAATGCAATTATATAATCTACACCAAAACATTCATCCGAAGCTTCAGTATAACCTTAAACTACACAGAGTAACAGTTTTTTTACCTGCTGATATGATGATTCCATGTTCATGGTACCCACAGCAAAAGAGCACACAGAGTGAAGAAAGAAACATTGACACACTCTTGCCCTCGCTCCCTTGCTCCCTCCCTCCCTCTCACTCTCGCTCTCTCTCTCTCTCTCTCACCAACAAATTATGTAATGGATAACGTACACTCCGCCAGTCATAACCACAAAATAAACCCGACAAAGCAATCAAGACGCCTACGCCAAGCAGAGCCATTTATTACACAGCTACTCAATCAAATAAATTAATAAATGGACATTAAATATTTATATAAATTAAATTATTTACCATGTGAGAAGAAAAAGATCACAGAGTGTTACGAGAGACATGAAAATGGTAGAGAAAGAAATCTTTTGCCTGGGTGAACGATCAGTTATGGATTGGTTTCACAGACAGGGTTTAGATTAAGCTAGGATTAGGCAGTAGCTTAATTAGGACATTTAAGTAGCTTTTATAAACATTAATTGGCGGGGGGAGACTTACAAATCATTTTTATGATGTATATGCCGTTTATGACGTTTTATGACGTACAAATCATTCATATGACGTATCTTAAAAATCATTTTTTAAGATATGTCAGTGCAAATTGCATTCAGTTAAAACATGCAAATTATCTGGGACTAGCTTAAGCCTGGTCTACGAAATATTTGTCCACAGAATGCCACAGTTAACCAATCAAATAACCACAGAGAGCCATATAATGCATTTTAATAATGTTCCACATTTTAGAACATTTTAGGCATTTGATATTTTAGACATTTTATTTTTTACAAACTAAAGCCTCTGTAGAGTTCAGCATGCTAGTGATGAGGGCTTGTAAACAAACCATCCACTGCTTTATGTGATGTGTGTGGGTGTGTGGGTGGGTAGAACAGGACTGGAGACACACACAAACACAAACACATACACACATCACACAAACACATACACACATACATTCTCATGCCTTGTGGCAATATAAACTGGTTCAGGAAACTGATCTTCTGTTCCAGTGTGGGAGTGCATGGGGAAGATACCAGAAATATATAAATACATACATATAGAAATAAATACATATAGGGCCTGTCCTGGTAAACTGATTTAAAGAAATAACTCACCATTTTTTATTTGAACAAAATAAGAAGTCATAATTTTTATGAAACACCATGTCACTGGAATACAAGAAACGATTCTTTTGAGTTGGATCTTTTTCAATGAATCAGCTGACCAATTTTTCAAAAACGGTCTACTTTGAGGATACTGTAATGGTGCTTATGTGAATCAACCAGAATATTATTCAAAATTTATTTTCCATTTTAATGCTTGGTGTGTTCTGTGTGAATAGCATTAGATGTGTGCTTATGATGCAGTGCCATCCGTTCAACGATTTTTGTTTATTAATATTTATCCAAATATTTTTGTCTTAAACAGGCATAAGCTATTTGACTTGCTAAGTTAACCTGATAAAATTATATATTCAATTTATACATTTTCTATCCTTTTCAAAATGAAGCAGTAATTCCTCTCATCAGACTTTCCTCTGGGTAGTGCATAGTTGCTAAGCAACTAAATGGAAAATGTACAATAGAAATAGGACAGTGTGAGATTATAACACAGACAGGAAAAGGCACATACTGGTGAGGAATATGACAGCTAAAAACTATTTACTCACTGCATCATTACCTAGCACACTGTTTTTCTATCATTTTGAAATAAAACCCTTTATATTCCACATGAGAAGCTTGTAGAAGTATTTTCCAATAAATGATATCACCAGTTTACAAAAAAAAAACATATTCATAGCGACCGCCTCTTTTCTTTATAACCCCATGTGTCATCTCTGTTAGTTGTCATGCCAACAAATAATGAAATGCAAAAAGCTCTGACCACTGTATGTTTGCCCTACATTTTACATAATAGCATTATGCCACTGATAAGTTTATCAGTACTGAAGAGTGGCATAATGATACTTTGGAATAAATAAATATATAAGCACTACTTCTAAATCGAGAGTGTTTGGCAATGAGATGGTTTTGTGGCAGTAACTGGATCAGTTATGGCTTCTGGGCAGCTTTAACGTTATTAAATATATATATTAAATATTAAATATTAAATATAAATAGATATATAATATATTATATCCATCCTTCTTTCATTGAAGACAATTCAAAGTCAATATTTAGGAGAGGGTTTTTCTGGTGGTGAGGAGGTGGAGCCAAATCCCCCCTTTTAGGAATACTTCCTGGTACCAGAAAAGCTCAAAAGACGTTGTTGGTGCGAAGGCTTATAGGATCCACATTGGACTAAAAGATGACAACATGGAGAACTGATGAATTCACTGTTCTAGAGACCAAAGCGCTAAGAGCGAGGAAGGGTTGACCGAGATATTATTATTATATTATTAAATCAAGTTATTTCTAATCCTGGCTTTTTCATTAGTTTTTCTTAATGTTAGGGGCATCTGCATTAAAAATAAAATAAATACTTTTTTATTTGTTCTTTAAAAATACACATTTATTACAAGAAATGTAGGCTACAGCTCAAGGACTGAGCCAGTGTGGCAGGACATTTGGATTGAGTCATGGTACAAATAGATCAGCAGGGGGCGCTTTTCTCAAAGGGAAATTCAGGGGGAAATTGTTCACAATGAGAGTATAGTAATCTCGGAAACTTCCACCTGAACCAAACTATGCACAAAGATTTGTATAAAAATTCTCAGCTGTGTTATTAAATATATTAGAGAATGATTTGATGTACTGTTTTACTTTACAGTGTGTAAAAGTGGCCAAAAATCAGCTTTATACAGATACATATAGAATGTATCTATTCGTTGTCTTGCAAATTAATATGTTCTTTGGGAAACATATAATAAAATAGAAGTAGCTATAATAATGAGATTAATAACTTTCACATAATTTTCATAATATGTAATATTTCATAGAAATATTGATACATAATTTATTCCCTATAATGTCTCCCTAAAATGCCAGATCAGTATGCTTTAAGTCCTGGTGTGCTCTGCAGTGGATTTTAAGTGTTTAAGATTTCAAGTCTTAAGAATAATTGGACAAAATTTTAAACAGGGTTTAATTATTACCCAATATGGGCTGAATTAGGATCTTATGAAATAATTCGAGGATCCATTCAAATTATTGCCAAAAATAAACGGGCCAAAATGTTCTTCCAAGAATGTAGTGTCCTTTGTGATAAAAATCTCATAAAATTACGAAGGGATTTAATTAAAATATTATGAGGGTAAGGCAAAAGGTCTACTAGAGTATCTATATACCTGTCCAAGGCCTGTCCAGCAGCAGACGTTAGCATGGACGTCTCCACTGGTCCTCACTGCCTGTTCTTCCTGCAGTCTCTAACCTTCTGCCGTCAGCAATGTTGGGCAAGTTACTTCCAAAATGCAATACATTTTATATTACTAGCTACTGTCATTTCAAAGTAATTAGATACATTAAAAATATTGTTGGCTTTGAATTACACTACTTTTGCATAATTTTTGAGTCACTTTCACCAAAATAACCACAGAAGTATGACTAGGCATTCTAAAATGCTCAGTGTAGTTTATGCTGCAGTGGAGGGCAATGTGGCATAGCAGAATGACTGTGTAGCCGACAAACCTACTATAACAACACAAAGCCAGATTAACAAAACAGGGCAAATTAGTGTGAGAGCACAATTCCAAAAAAGCACTGATGGGAGTGGAAAGTTCTGTGCATGATCTACTGACAATGTGCAAATAAATGAAGACAGACACAACCAGATCATTTCCATAATGACCAACACAATCCACCAAGAACAACACAAATTAGCATCTGGTTTGAAACATGCTTTTTTGGGGCATTAAATAATGGTGCAAATACCAGAAAACTGACTAGCGCAAACCTTAGTAAATCTCCTTGCTTGATTCATTTAAATACTCTCCTCCCATAAATTTTACATCTGGTAGGGAAACTCCTAAAAATGCATATGCAATAAGGTCAGAAACGTAATTTCAAGAGAAACTTTGCAGCTCTCACATTTAGCTAGCGTTAGCATAGCACCGTTCCAAGTGTTTATTCAAGTTACTCGTGCTATTTATCGATGTAGAGAGTTCCCTTGGTGTCACATAGATTGCACTTGACTATTACATTCTTGTCTTTTTCTCTGATGAACTGAAAATAGCATGTCCATCTCACAAATTCTCACAAACATTACTGCAGTCATCTCAACAGTCAAATTGCCGCAACAGGAAATAGCCATACTATTTTACCCGTATAATATAATTTCAGTTTAAAATACGTTTGTAATATGTTACTCAGATTGTAATGGCTATAATATTACCAAAATGTTATTAGTAATGCAATACTAAGTAATGGTTTATATTACAGCATTAAGTGATATATCACTGTAATGGCAATACCTTTGTAATACCAACTTCAGCAGTAGCCTATAGCTGTCACAGTTCAGCAAGAGAGACAAGACTGTAGACAGGGTAAAAACAGTAGAGCAAGGCAGATCGCATGATGACAGGCATGGAGGATGACCACTGAGACCAGTCCTGGGTGACAGTGTGCTTGAGGACTACAGAGGAAGAGGAAGCACCAGATGGAATGGTGTTGAGGAAGACCAGGCGGGCTTGATGTTCTATTAGATGTAGCACCAGTCTTGTTGCCAGGCAAAGGTTCACAGAACAAGAGGCTTGATGCTTGAGAAATAGACAGCTACACTAGCCCTGCTGTCAGGCAATGACAGTCAGTGGGTGTAGGACAGGGCCAGAACAGAACAGACACAAGACTCACAATGAAAAAGACAAGTTAGGTGCTCTGGGTTCAGGCAGAAACGTTCTGTTTTCTAATGTTTCCAAACCAATCGAGACATGGAAATACGTGTCCTTCAGGTCTATTGCCGCAAACCAATCCCGCTGGCAAATGCAAGTGAAAATAGACTTCTGTGTTAACATGTTGAACGGTAGCCTGTACCAGTGTCTGTTTTTTATATGATGAAATAAATTCTGTAGAAACCTGTCTTCATCTTGACTGGAGGGACAGTCTCTGTTGCGTCCTTTGCCAGGAGGACTGCAATCTCTGTATACAGGACAGGGGCAACTTTCTCTGCCACTGAGGCAAATAGAAAGCTACTGAAACTGGGTCACATAGCTGATTTTAATTTGTCTTGAAGTGCTTACCCTGTGTCCTGCAGTCCTGATGAGTGAGTATGTGTACCTTCCTGCGGGAGGCTCATCGCTGAGGGCTAGGGCTACGGTGGCACTTGTGTGGGTGCAGACGGGGTACGTACCTTCGGCGTCTTGAAGGTCACGCTGGAGGCAGGATGTGCTTGATAGCCTTTGTCTGCATCTCGGTTAATGAGATCTGCTGGTAAAAGTCCTCAAAAATGTCGCCGAAGAGGTAAAATCAGCTAAAATGAGAGCGTCAAGAAAGTGAACTTTGTCAGTGTCCCTCATCTCAGCATGGTTAAGCTAGGGATGGCTTTCCTGGACCACTATGGTGGACATCTCCTAACAGCTCAGAGAGCTTAATCATTTGCTGAGCTCAGTTCCTGCATCAGTCCCAGTTCAGAACTGCCCGTGTGCTTTGGCATTATGGGCCTGAAGAATCGCAATGGCAGGAGACAGCCTGTCCAGCGGCACTGTAAGCCTTCGCCACTAGGGACAAAGTAAACCCTGGATGGAAGACAGGGATGAATCCTCAAGGTGGCGATGTTTTGCGGGCATTAATGCACCGCAATGAAACACTCATCGCAGTGTATGCCTTGGTCACCCTACCATTGAGTGTAGTGACGGTGGACAAACCCACAAAATGAGGCTGGCGTGGGACAACTGATTATTTAAAAAGTGACAGACCTGAAATGAAAGTCAGATCTTTTGTGCTTTTGTGATTTAAGACAAGATTGAGTGCAATGTTTAAGCAGCCAGTTTCGCTTCTGATTCTTCAAGGTGTTTTGACTGCAAGTTCATTTTGCAAAGTATAACATTTATTATTAAAGCTATTATTTTAATATTATATTATTCTAATATAATTTAGAATAATATAGCTTGTTTTGTGTTTGTGTCAGTGAACTGACAAATTGTTGTCCTTTTCAAAATTATTAAAGCACATGTTCATCATGATGATTGTGTAAAATCTCAGATCTGGTAATCGAAACAACTCGATTATGGTTACTTACCTACTTATTGATTATTAAAATATAATGAGATAAACTGAAAAATTACCTGGTGAGTTTTTATGAGTTTAAATTTTTTTAAACTTTTAAAACTTTTTTTTAAGCCCTAAGATTTACAGATTTCAACGAATAGTAAAAATTTCACCCAATTGAATTGAATAATCCTCACATATTATTCATATTATAAAATAAGAATTTTAAATGAATAAAAAAATAGAAATTAATGAAACATATAAACCTAAATTTGATTAGATTTTTCTTTTTGATTTATGAATACGAATCACATAAACTAAATGTTTAATTCCCTCATTCCATTAAGATTTATATTTTAAAAAATTGTTAAGTTCTAGTTTGTTTTGTTTTTTTACTCATTTAAAATTCTTAAATCATAATATGTAGGATTATTCTATTCAATCTGATTTTACTATTAATTGAAATGCGTAAATCTTGAAAAAAAGCTTCTTTATTGGTTATGCTTTTCATGGGAAATGCACACGCTTAAATAAATCGCCTCGCAATTCAGTCCATTAATAGTTTTTGTTGCATTCGGAAGGAAATATCAGACTGTTTGTGACTGGTTATTGAACTGAATAGGTTCAACATTTCTAATTTAAAAATAGAATAAAATATTTCATCAAAGTCAAAACATTGGGAGCCTTTTACTACAAAAAGACAAACAAACAAACTATTTGTTTAAACAGTTAAACAAATAGTGAGATAGTTGTGGGTTTGATTCACTAAAGAGCCGAGTCATTTGAGTCGTTCATTTAGTAATGGTTTTAAAAAGAACCTGCTCATAAGAGTCATTTGATTTCGAATCGGACTGAGCTGAACTGACTGAACTGTTCACCCTGCAGTAGCTGTGTCGTGTGGTGGTGCAGGTGAAGAAGTAAGACTATTGCGAACTGCAGGAGACTCTGTCCGTCTATTTAGCGGTCTCCATTATATATCCGTACGTTTCGCGAGAAGAATGGAGGCGAGAAATTCCTGAGAATGAGTCTGTTCTCGCGGTTCCCAAGTCGGTTCACCCGGTGATGTGACCTTCTGTGGATACTTGCGCACTTTTCAGACGCGTCTGCGATATAAACATTGGATCTTCTCACAGAAAGAATTATTCACACTGAGCAACAATATTACAGAGAGATTCATTTCGTTGCGTGATGGGGAATGGGCTCTGTGCCGAGAAAGCAGGTTCCCCCAGGTAAAATGACCATTATTTATAAGCTTTATGTCTCAAAGTAACGGCAGTAACCGTTTTAAAATCTCCATTTAGTAATATATTTGAATTACCATAATTAAACTGCTGTATAAAATATTGTTTGTCCTGCTGTGTCAGCTTAATTAGGTTAATCTATAATGTTTTTCTTCTGACGTAAAGTTCCCTTTAATCCAATTTAAAGGAGTGTGATTAGAGAAAAGCTACACAACAATAAAACAGTTCACAGAAGAAACTGTTCCATTAGTTTGTATTGCTTTATGATCATTTAATGTTAATTTTGTGAAATATGCTCAATATATATGCTTTACATTATTATCCTTTTTTGATCAATACTCATTGAAATAAGCAAACATTCAACAGTGTGATAAATATAGGGCTATATATTAATTCATCAGAAATGTTGACGAAGAAAGATAAACTTGTGTATTTTTTCATCCTCACAGTAGAGAAGACTCTCAGCACTGATTCATCATCATCATCATCCTCACCGCCACCTTCATCGTTAAATAATTCCGGGGTGCCACTGATCATCATCACAGCCCCATCTCGGGAAAACCTTTTGGAAAAGCCAGTGTGTCTGAAAATAGAGGATGCTAATAAAGAGCCGCGGCCCATGAGAAGTCCTGTTTTTGTTGGTCGAGGTCGTTTTGTCACGGGCTCAGCCTGATTTAATGAGGTATGAAATGAAGAATAACTCAAATTTTGTCTTGGTGGTAATTGTTGCTCAGGTAATGACTGTGTCCACATAAAGTTATTTTTCCTTCAGGGGAGCTGTGAGTTTCAAAAAGCAGAATTCTCCACGTGAAGGCATTCGCATCTTCACAGAACTTTTTAAGTCACTTTTGGCATTTGTACTCAACTTTATAGTCTTCCATATTCATTTTAAGGACTGGTACGTTTGAAAATCCACCTCCACAATTTCCATAAAATGAATACAATACAAATCCAACCCTTCTGAACTTAGCCAGGCTGGTCTTTGCTGATCAAGCCTAAACCAGCTAAAACTAGCTGACCATCATCTAAATTCAGCTTAAACCAGTTAAATACCAGCTAAAACCAGTTTGTAGGGAAATTTACAGTTAAAGAAGAAGACCAGGAGTCAGAAGTGCAGTCAATTAAAGAATTTTAGTGAAAATGGTTTGCAGTTTCATCAGCAGAAGCTTTAAGTCTCTCTAGAAGTTCGCAGGCCGCCCCACATACATTCACATTATTAAATCAATTATATTCTAACAGAAGCTACTAACTACCATTACTGAAGATTAAATTATTCTGATTGGCTAAGAAAGAAAGAAAGAAAGGTAAACAAAACTAGTAATTTCAACACAAGAGCAGATAGTCAGAAGCATATATTCATCGATCACATGGTTGGCAACAAGGCATCTGGTTTACAAGTTAAGCTCCTTCCTGGAAGGTGTTTGTTTTAGAAAGCTTGATAGTATCTAAACCAGAATAATGGAAATGTCAATCTTTAATAAACATTAAATTGATAAAACACTTATAACATTATGAATGACATTATGATTTAGACATACCTTCTGCCCCCCTCCGTCCATTATATACACCTTACTTAGACAAATTTCCATCCATCCCATGTTATTATTTAATCAACAAAAAGGTCATGAGATAATAAAATATACAAGTCCTTTCAATCTAAATCAATTGCAAATACTCTTCATCTTCGTCACTTCCCTGATACCACACGATCATCTCAGAAACGTGTATTTGATTTATATTTTGGAGGCGTATTTTTTAAATGCGTCTCTGTCGTTTCCTGTCAGATGTTAAACAGACATTTAGAAAACGTCTTTAAGATGTTTATGATAATAATGTGTGTAAAACTGGCATCTTTAAAACTTTTCTCAGTTGTTTGACACAGCATTATGTTCTCCAGATCCTCAACAGACGTCTAGCAGACATATGTTTGATTTCTGGGATATTTATCCAGTATCTTGTGGTGTTAATATACTGTCTTATCGCCAATATCAGCATCTTATATATTTATATTTTCACTTGGCAGATTTACTTTTATGCTGCCTTCACGTGCTATCGGAAAGTTCGATTTCCCACTTCTGAAGTCGAGTTTACGAGCTCATAGCATTCAAATGATGACTTGAGAGGACTTTCATGTACAGTTATTGTTTTTAACTGGGGAACTATTAAGAATATTTTCGAAAGCACGTGTATGCAGCGATAGCGATAAACTCCCTGAACGCTAACGGTTGTCCACCCGAGCGACCGTAAGCTTTCACGGAGTTCCTCTTCAATCTTGTTGCTTGCGATGTGCTCGATTTGATCTTTGTTTACGTGAAAACTTATAGTAATGCTACAGTAAAGTGTTACATTAAACATCGGAACGAATCTGGAGTGACTGGAGATGGAAAGCACAACAGAAACTGATCTAGAGCCTTTAAAGCTGAAATCTTTAAAAACGAACAAGACGTTTGTAATCCCGCACAGAGAAAGGGTGAGAGCGGCTGTATGTATGTATGGAGAACAACATGAGCATAAACATGTTACAGTGTCTGTGTCTGATGTGTGTAGTTGGGGAAATGCAGGAGTGTGAAGGAGTATGAGAAGATGAACAGGATTGGAGAGGGAACTTATGGAATCGTCTGTGAGTCTGCATCTTTATATCTGTAATGTGTCATCCATATATGCCATAGCTTTCTTGATTGATTGATTGATTGGTTTGTTGTGGTTTTACAGACCGAGCACGTGATACAAGGACAAATGAAATTGTTGCACTGAAGAAAGTGCGAATGGATAAAGAGAAAGATGGTCAGTTTGAGAATTCATTCATATTTCTTATTAACCTATTCACTCTTATGTCGCTTCAAGCTTCTATGATTTTCGTTTTGCATGGTACACAAAAATAGATCTTTAAGAACTTCTGCTCTTTTCCATGCAAGTGAAAGGATGAGCATTGCATCCCTGAAATCCAGTTTGTCCAAATAGGGAAAAGAAACTGTACAGAAACTTCACTGGCTCTTACATGTGTTCAAGTCTACAACTTTTCTGTAGTTCAGACAGTTGTGTATGTGTGTCTGTCTGTCTGCCTGCCTTTGTGTGTGTGTGTGTGTGTGTCTGTGTATGTGTGTCTTTGTGAGTGTGTGCACACGTTCGCTTCTTGGATGGGTGAAATGCAGAGGACAAATTCCAAGAATGGGTTACCTACATGTCACTTAATTAATAATTAAATTAATAATCCTGACTGTGAATCCTGACTAACACTGATGCGGCTTCTCAGCAAAAAAAGAGATTTAATCATGACTGATTTAAAAAATATATATTTGATATAAATAGGTTTGATGTTGGCCTTACCAAGAAAACTAATTCTCCAGGATCAAGTTAATTATATTCAGGATCATGTTTTCTTGGTAATTGGTTTTATGCTGTGTGTCATAAAAGAGAGCTTTCCTGTACCTCAAATAGTAGAGTGTGTGCTTGCAACACCAAGGTCATGAGTTCGATTCCCTGGGAAACCAGAACTGTTTAGAATGTCAACGTGCTTCTTGAATGCAATGTAAGTTGCTTTGTATAAAAGCATCTGCCAAATGCATAAATGTTACATGTGGATTACTAAATGTAATGTCTATAAAAGATACGTTATTACGTTAATAATTTTCTATTTATCAGTAAATATTGAAGCATTTTTATCAGGAAGCCACAGTAGTGTTTCGGTATTTTTATCCCCCAGTTATAAGTTGATATTTATGCCATATATAAATATATATATATATATATTATTTTGGATCTTGGAAACACTCTATCAGCTGCATTTTTAACTAAATGGAGTTTATTTATAAAGCTTGCAGAACATCAACATAATAAAGCATTACGATAGTCTTAGCTTAAAGAACACATTAATTGATGGTTTTACAGTGTGATTATCAAACATAACATCCAGGTTCTTCGCTTTAGAAGATCAAGTGACAAATTATATTCTAGCATTATATGTGATTGTGTTGAACATCTTCAACCGGGTGAAAACACTGAACCCTGTGGCACTCAGTTGTGTTTGGTCTGGCATCTCTTTGTTACCGCAAATAATTGACCAGATTGGTAGGATCTAAAACAGGGGTACAACACTGGAGTTCCTGGAACAAAAGTTCCTGGAGGGCCACAGTCATGCAGAGTTTAGCTTCAATCCTAATTAAACACACCTGATCCAGCTTATCAAGTCCTTCAGTCTTATTTGAAAACTTCAGTACATTTGTTGTAGTTGGTTGGAACCAAACTCTACAGGTCTGTGACTCTCAAGGAACTGAGTTTCGCACCCCTAATCTAATGCTTTTCAATCCTGGTCATGGGGATCCACTGCTCTGCACATTTTGCAGGTCTCCTTTATTTAGCATGACTGATTCAGATCATCAGCTTATTTGGTGAGAGCTTTGCTGTGTTGTTCCAAGTTCACATTGAATGATTTTGGGCTGTCCCATTTGATAGATGACCAATTGTAGTGATTTCTGTGGCCGTGACTTCTAAACGGTGGTCTGGCGCTGTGCAGTGAGAGAGGTTCAAAGACGGCTGTTGTCATGGTCTTGATTAACTTTTTCTGACAGTGTCAGACATTTAGGATGATCATATTTTGTTGATATGACCTACATATTCTGACTAGCCAATAAAAACGATCAATGTGACATAGCTCTAAAACATATTTCCTCAACATCGGCATGCCTAGTTGGCCTCTTTTCCCTAGCCACGTTTAGAGAGTGTGTGTGTATATATATATTTTATATATTTATATATTTTTTTCTCCAGCACACATAAATCCACAATTGCCAAAGTTCGATTCACTTGCTCTATGTGTTTACCATGAGCGTATACTGATGCTTTTAATTCTTCTTTACTAACTTGTGCCTGTGTCTACGTTGTCATCATCATTATTAGATCCATGTCGTACACTGATTTGTAATGATCTTATAGGATTACTGAAATCGCACAGTCTGCAGCAGCAATTAGAAAAGAGAGACACAGAAGATATGCAGAGCTGTGGTTACCCAGGACCAGGATTGAAAGTCACTGATCTAAACCATTAGTGTCCATGAATCTAATTCTCAAGCCTGTACAGAAAATGTTGCAGTCATTGGTTTTACAGAAAGATCTTCCAGTATTAGATGGGAGACGCAGCCAATAAGAGCATAGTCTCTACTATGATGAGACATGAATCCTGACTAAATTACTTCACCAATGCTGTTCTTCAGCAAACAAACAAAAAAACGTTTTTGCGTTTTAATAGTTTTTAAATAAATGGGAGGTTTGAGGTCGGCCTTTCCAAGAAAACTGGGTCCTGGAGAATTATTCTTGGTATGGAAAAGAGCAGCTTGTACATTTAGCTAAAATTCACCATGAGACCAGTTATTTCACATGTTGAAATTTTTATAAAAATATCAATATAGCCACTCACAGAATGCGCAAGATGATACTCTCCAAAATACAACACTCCTAAGGAAATGCCTGAACTGCATTTCACGTCTGTATTTATTTTGTTTCTCCATGTTTAGGGATTCCCATCAGCAGTTTGAGGGAAATTAACTTGCTGATCAGACTGAGACACCCAAACATTGTAGAGCTGAAAGAGGTGGTGGTGGGAAGCCATTTAGAGAGGTGACTAAACACAATGTACATTCACAGATGTGTATGTGCTATTAAGTCTTATTATACCGTGTCTTATTTCGTCATACCTTGTTATTCTGAACGTCAGCCTATTTCTGGTGATGAGTTACTGTGAGCAAGATCTCGCCAGTCTTCTAGAGAACATGCAGTCACCTTTCTCTGAAGCTCAGGTGCGTTTGATTAATCGTTCATCTTCATTCACAGTGTTTTTCGGATCTCCACTAAAATGTGACCATTTTCAGACCGTTAGTTAACTTCTGGAATGTTTGATGGGTCAAACCAAGATGTTTGGTACAGTTATCATTGGAAATGCTGTCTCTAATTGAATGAATCTGTTATAGATGTGGTACTGTTGTCTTTGGTATTGATATTTGCCTTGCTGTCCACAGGTGAAGTGTATAGTTCTTCAACTGCTTAAAGGACTGGCGTATTTACATCACAACTTCATTCTTCACAGGTCAGAGCCCGCTAATGCCAATTAAAGCTTGTTCTGCTCTTTAAGAGACGTCAGGTCTATTACTGAGTGAAAGATCCTTTTCTTTCCCACATTTAGTGTACAGAACCTGTCAAAAGTTTGGAAATATAAAAAAATATATATTTTATGTTTTTTATTGTTTTCTAAAGAATCATGTGACACTGAAGACTGGAGTAATGATGCTGAAAATTCAGCTTTGATCACAGGAATAAATGACACTTTACAATACATTCAAATGGAACCAGCTGTAATAATATTTTTCAGTATTACTGTTTTTACTGTATTCTGGATTAAATAAATGCAGCAGAAGAGACTTCTTTCAAAAACACAAAGAAATTATAATGCTTCTGAACTTTTGACAAGTGCTTTATTTCAAAGAAGGTTTGATGTCAGCCTTACCAGAAAACTTGATCCTGAATATAATTAACTAATCCTCCAGGATCAAGTTCTCTTGGTAAGTGGTTTTATGCTGTGTCATACAAGATAGAGTAGAGTGTGACGCTTGCAACGCCAAGGTCATAAGTTCAATTCCAAGGGAAACCAAGAACTAATTAGAATCTCAATGTGTTTCTTGAATGCAGTGTAAGTCGCTTGGATAAAAGTGTCTGATAAATGTACATATGTATAGTGATTGTCTAGTATGAATGTGGAACTTTAATGATGAGTTTCATTATTTCACATGTTGATGCTGGTGATTTTTATTAAAGGGATTTGAAAGTGTCCAATCTACTGATGACAGACAAGGGCTGTGTTAAGATAGGTGAGTGGATAGAAATAAACTGTCCTAAATATGAGATGTAGTGAGATAGAAATGTGATTTAATTGGCATTGTTGAATAATATGAAAATGCTTTTGCAAGTAGGCTTTATTATCTTTCTTGATTTTGGGCTAAACTATATTACATATTCTGAATAAAGAGCTCAATGAGCTGCTCTACATGTGGACTTGTCTTTCTTCAGTGATGGACGTCTGATTGTTTTTTCCACAGCTGACTTTGGTCTCGCGCGTGTTTATGGTATCCCTTTACAGCCCATGACTCCTCGAGTAGTTACTCTGTGGTAAGCAGATAAACTTCATGCCGATTAGTCTCTCTATCATCCTGATAATCCGTCAAATCCCTCTTTCCATGACTGACAATGTTTTCTTCACAGGTATAGAGCACCAGAGCTCCTCCTAGGGACCAAAACTCAGACGACTGCCCTGGACATGTGGTGAGAACTGCTAGAATAAAGTCTTATGTAATCAGATTTCCTTTTCAGATTTTAGTCGAAACCGAGGAATGGAGGGTTTGTTAGACACAAGCTTTCTGGTGTCTGGAGCCAGTATTTCAGATAGACAGCCATCAGTGGAACTGAAACAATTGGTCTCGGAGTTAATAGCAAATAAGGCAACAAAAATAGAGATAAGGAAAAAAATATGTTTTTATATTTTTGTTTTAGGTTTGTTACCTACTGTACCTGATACCATTATATACATCAGCTTTGATAATATTAGTCTAATTGCTATTATTATAATAGTGCATCTCTATTATTGTCATTTTAAGAACATAATATCACTGCAATGAAGCAAATTAAATTTATGGCATCTATTTTAATTAAGGTGAGTGATATTTCTTTTGTGTGATGATTTCTGTATAATCAGATGGGTCATCCTGTATTTTTTCGAAGAGATGGTTGATTTGTTTTGTTCGTGACCCTGTTGACACGTTGTATTAAGATCTGTCTCGGGTGATCTGACTGCAGGTGGCCAGCATTCCTTTTAGACATGGAGATGTGTCAGAAACACGTGACTTCCTGCCACCTACTCGCCTGTTAGTCAACCAGGGGTGTGAAGTAACGAATTTCAAATTGATAATGAACATAGATATTTTATGTACAACAATGCCTTTTTTCATACATGGTTTAAATTTTAAAATGACGGTGATTATGTATTTCCTTGTGGTTTTAGATACATTTTATCCCTGATAAGTGATATATTTTAAAAAGTCAAAATTAAAACTTGGAGGATATGCAGTGGTTTGCCCCGCAAACGCTTGATTGCAATTGTTGCTGTTAAGGCTCAACTAGTTATTAGGTTTAGGGGGCAAACACTTTTTCCCACAGGGCCATGTAGTTTGGATTTTATTTTCCATTAATAATAACAACCTTCATTTAAAAACTGCATTTTGTGCTTGCTGTACTATTAAAGCTACTCTTTTACTCAAGTAGATTTTTGAACATGCACTTTTACTCTTCTTGCAATACATTGTTTGGAAAGTAACAGTACTTTTATTTGAGTATATTTTTCATTACTCTTTCCACCCCTGCAGTCAAGCACTGCATTAAAGGGCTTTAAAATCACTGGATACATTGAAAATGAAGTGCACATATGCTTAAGACTTCAGATATGGTGGGGGAAAAACACAACTTTTCTTTATTTTTTTCTGCTTTATCAACACACTGTGACATTTGCAGTCAGACACCGTCTCCTCGAAATCTGATTAGAGAAATTCACAGAAGAGACATTTGAGTTGCATGTTACTCTTGCAGTGATTTGTTGTCTGCTACTTGTGATCGGATCACCCAAGAGAGATCTTAATACCAAATGTAAGCAGGCCGTGTGTGTGTGTGTGTGTGTGTGAGCGAGAGAGAGAGAATGACTCAGCTGCAGCACTTTTGACTCCAAAAATACCCTTTCCATCAAAACAAAATGTAACATCGTCATCTTTTGTGGAGAGTGACACATTAAAGTTATCAACGTTTGCACTACAAATAATCTTCCACTTTAAAGTCTAGGTTCTAGATCTTCTGTCTTGCTCTGTTGTTTCCATCAGTGCAATGTGACATTGATATCACAAAAACTTCTGTAGCTTTTAGTCTTGCCCAGCGCTATGTTGTGTGTTCTTGGACTCCCACAAACCAGAGCTGAACCTTTCAGTGCTTCGTGAACGGATGTGTATGTTCTCCTCTTGCAGGGCTGTTGGCTGCATCTTTGCTGAGCTTCTTGCCCATAAACCTCTTCTGCCTGGAGCTTCAGAGATCCAGCAGGTGGATTTGATCGTTCAGTTGTTGGGAACGCCCAACGAGAGCATCTGGCCGGTACAGAGTTTAGCTTCAAAATGAAACTTTAATGCTTTCCTTTAGCTCGAACAGTAGAGTGTGGTGCTTGCAACGCCAAGGTCATGGGTTCGATTCCCAGGGAAAGCAAGAACTGATTAGAATGTCAATGTGTTTCTTAAATGCAATGTAGGTCGTTTTGGATAAAAGCGTCTGCTAAATGGATAAATGTAAATGTTATGAAAGTTGATACTACAAGCTATACGTGTAAATATGAAGTTCCTTGTGAATTTTAGGGATTCTCGCGTCTTCCTCTGGTTGGGCAGTACAGTCTGAGGAAGCAGCCCTACAACAACTTAAAGAACAAGTTCACCTGGTTATCAGAAGCTGGTTTGAGGCTGCTCAACCTTCTGTTCATGTACAACCCACAGCGCAGGTACAAACACACGTCTCGCATATAGAGAGAAATATTGGGAAAACTGCAGTGTATTTTAGTGTGCTGTATATGTATTTTACGTAGCTTGAATCTAACTGACAAACAGCAGATGTTTATGATCCCTTGACTAAGAAAAATATATTCTGCTATTTAATATTGCTGTTTCTTATAGAGCCACTGCTAATGATTGTTTAGAAAGTTCCTACTTCAAGGAAAAGCCTTTGCGTAAGTACAATATACGAAGCTCATTTAGTTTCTTAGTTTTACACTTTCTCTGTATTTTGTCAGATTTTGCGGTGAAGTTTTCTCTGTTTCACTCTGCAGCATGTGAACCAGAGCTGATGCCCACATTCCCTCATCATAGAAACAAACGAGGCGGTTCTGTGAATGAAAGCCATTCCAAAAGAAGCAAAGTTTGACGAGTGACGGCAGTCACAGATGATATCGTTAATGAGTTTTACTTTCCAAATGGAAATGCGTTCTACGAGATATTTTGTTAGAGTTCAGACTTACAGACACAAGATACATTGTAAATAAATCCTAGTTGAGCCAGTTAAACTTAAATTATGCAGCCATTTTTTTTGTACAGATATTAAAGAAACTGTTCTAAATACAACGTAATGTCTTTTATGTGATTCATTTATATAAAAATGTCACTTTTGCTGGGTTTGTTGTGGGCTCACCCTGCTTAGTATGTTTTGTTGGTTTATGAAAACCAATAGCCTAGAATGAGACTGAAAAAGTATTATTTGAAATGTACGGTTGATAAGTGTACGAGAAACGATGGGGCCTGGAAACTTTATTCTCAGTATTAGTTGGATATATGCAAGGTATTTATCTGATAAACCTGGGCAGAAAGTAATGAGGGAACGACTTGCTCTGATTGCTCTTATGAATTTCAAATCAATGCTTTCCAGTATGTATGTATGTGTGTGTGTGTGTATATGAGCACAACGTCAGTAAAAAAACAACATATCCAAATTGGTTGCCACATAAAATTAATAACTGTATAGGAACACTAAATTTAAAGGGATATTTCACCCCAAACTAAAAATTCTGGTTAAATATTAAAACTAAATATTTTTTTAATAAAGCCTAAGAAGATTCTGTCATTCCATTTCCAGAAACGTTAGGAAGGCATTGCAAAACGTATCCATATGAACATGCAATCATTGTATATGATGAACAGATATACTTAATAATTTTTCATATGTAAATAAATGATTGTCACGCACAGAGTTGTGAGACTAGAACAAATCTCATTGGTTTTCATTGCTTCCTGTTTAAATGTACTGTGCTCTACTTATGCAAGCGTAATCAGTAAACAAAACACTGAGTTTATAGACAAAAACATTTATTAATAAACAGCACAACGTTTCGATTGTCAGGACTTCATCAGGAATAAAATTTGATTTAATTAAATTAAACCTAAATGAAATATCTTCATCATATACATCAATTATATCTCTTCACAAGACTTGGATTAAACGCTTGATTCATATGGATTAGATCTTTCAAGTCCTTTATAACCTTTTTGGATCTTTCACGTCTTGGTTACTTGGTTTTTCATTAGAAGCGACAGAATCTCTCAGGTTTCATTAAAATATCTTAATTTGGGTTTAGAAGATTAATCAAAATCACATGGGTTTAGAAGAACATGAGGTCAAGAAAATTATCGCAGAATTTTCATTTTTGGGGGAATTATCCTTTTAATTTCTCTACGTCACATCATTCATTTTTAATAAACATTTTAGGTTTCTTTCTCAAATGAAAAGCTTTTGTCTGAAAACATACACAGCATGTTCAGAGAAAATTGATCAATTGTTAATGTAACAACTATTTTTAGAAGGCAAATTTAAGCAGATTGAATACAGCTGCACAAATAATTCACAAATTGTTTTAAAAGTAATTTTTTATCAGTTCAGGTCAGTGTGGTTTTCTTCAGAATCAATGACAGCTATGTCAAACACATCTGGTTGATTTTTAAAGACGTGAAATGTTGACGATGAGCCCATCAAATTCATGGCCAGGGCATATTTCATCACAGAGTCAAAAGGGTCTGAAAAATGGACTTGATTTGAAATATTTTAGTACTGTAAAGATTGGTTTAGTTTGTGGAAGTCTTTATGTACAGATAAAAATCATCCGCATAAATAACAGGCTTCATATTCTTTGTAAATGTCTTCCCTTTTAATTCCGGGGTGAAATGTGACCCAGTCATGTCTTGGTGCGATTCTCCCACACACGTTCATAAATTAAAGTGCTGCAATACTGAGCTGGACACAATAGATACTGAGAAAGCTCAAATTGATCCGAGAAGCTCAAACCAATCCGAAATATTTAGAATAAATTAAAATAAATACTCAGCAGCGAGAGTTGTAATGTTGAAAGCCCGCTTGAAATAAAGGACAGACAGGCAAAACAATTTCAGAAAATTAACGCTTCAACAAATTTGATCATGTAAACATAAAATAATTTACAGCAAGCTTCATGCGCTCGATTAGGATTAAACGGATGAATCTGATGTTCTGTAGTGCTGGGCGATTAGAGATGTTAGATGGATCACCGCTGCGGGTTAGTTTACAGTGGAAAGTCCTGGTTGAGTTGGGACAGCTACATATGATTCGGTGTTTGAATTGAACACGTGTCGTGGTTCAGCCCTCCTGTCCAAAATCCTCTGTGAACTTCTTCACCTTCAGCAGGTCTTCTTTATTGACGGTGGGGCGTGTGGTGGCCAAAGAGCGCAGCATATCAGACTACAGACACAAACAAACTCAGTTATGCTACAGCATAAGCCATTTAGATGCATTTACACAAAATTTACAATTGCTTAAATAATGCAATAAGATGAATCTTTTAAAAATAATCATTTGAATATTAAAGTGCCCCTATTATATACTATTGAGACTTAGTTGCAAAAACCAATGTAAGTTTGTAACAAATTTGTATTCATCCATGTTCATCACTGGACGCTAAAAACATCTACTTTGACCCTCAAACACTACTGTATTTTAGCGCATATAACCCGCGGGTTATACCAGATTTTACAAACCCTGCGGGGGGTGCGGGTTATATAAGGGTGCGGGCTATATAACAAAAAAATTGCACATAATAATATTTCAATATATTTGTTGACAGGTGGCGCTGATAGGCTGTCTGACCTGTCAATCATGCAAGACGACGTGATTGGCTGTGCTGCCATGAGGGCGGGATTTTCTCTTCCGATGATCAACACCTGTAGAAAACGCTTCTTAAGGGACGTGCTGCAGCACAGCGGGAGAGACTGCTTTTTCTTTTTGTTCTGATTCTGACTTGTGTTTTGTCCGAATTTGTTTTCTTATTGTTTGAATTTCACGCACAAGCACTGTGTACCGAGCCTGAACAGTTATGGATAATTGACGTCATGCGAGCAACATTCGAAATGTGAACTTACACAAAAAAAGTTCATCAATCTATGGGTGAGGGTTATATAAAGGGTGCGGGTTATACCGACGATTTTTTTTGCCCAAAACCAGCGGGCTACATGAGGGTGTGGATTATCTGCGTCTGCGGGTTATATGTGGTAAAATACGGTAATTGAAGCTGAGGTCTGGAAAAGTTTGGTTTGTGTTGTCATCATGTCGGGACGACGCTGTGGATGTGAATCCACTGTATGCACTACAAAAGGAGGAGGGCTCAGCTTGATGCGGTAAAACCGACACCATCGTTACTATTTGTATCACCATCTATGAAAGTGCTGAGGAAGAGCTTACAAGGTCTTCCAAATCACAGCAGACTGAGCCATGTGAGGTTCTCGGAAAGGAAGGGATTAGAGAGGCCGATCTTTTTTAGAACCGTTTCAGGGACTGTGAGAAAAGAGCTGATGCTGCAATGTGAATTGTGAGAAAATGGTTGTTATTTTTACCTTGGATGTTAATCTATTGCAGGAGACCTCCAAAACAAAGTCAAGGTAAACATATTCACAGTTCACATCCACAGCAAATACATTTACATTGATGCATTTGGCAGATGCTTTTATCCAACGCAACTGACATTGCATTCAAGGAACACATTGACATTCTAATCAGTTCTTCCTTTCCCTGGGAATCGAAACCATGAACTTGGTGTTGCAAGCTACGGTTGATTTAACTTGCTAAATATCCATAAGAAGAACTACTTTCCAAGTATTTCTATTAGGGATGCACTTAAATTGCATTCGAAAGTGGCATTTGGGGTTTTTGACCAAAGAGAAAAACGGCGAAAAAGATTTGTATATTAGTATATGACTATATGTTTATGTGTAATATACAAGCTGAAATGTGGCGTACTCAGTGAATGCTGAGAGAATGAACGAGTTAAGGGGTGAAAGGCTTTGTGAGAGGCTGTCATTAGGATATTTCCAGTAAAAATGCGCGCGAAGATACTGAGCGTTAGGACTTTTCCACAAAAAAATGCGCACTTGCAATTTTTGCGCACTCCGATACAATGCTCGTACACCGATTTGCTCGTATACAAAGTCACTTGTAAACCGAGGTATTACTGTAATTATAATGTGCTACGTAGACCAGACCAAACCAGAGACATGTTAAATGTGAAAAGAAGTAACTGAACTCACCATGCACACTATGGGCTCCAGTAGTTTGTCACTTGGTACATCCATCCAGGTCATCTCAATGGCATCAGGGTCACCGGGAGAACATGGGGTCAGGAGGTCATCCACCATCACAGAACTGTTACTGCGAGATGGCCCTCGCACCTGATGAGCAAAGAGAGCAAAACACCCCATGACAAACATCAAACTCAATGTTCAAGAACCATAAAGATTTCAAGTTTCATTCAAAAGCGACACACTTGTGTCTTTTAGTTAGTCATTCTTCCCTCTAATGCATGTAATAATGCGGAGAACTAGCTGTCTCAAACCAGATCCGCAATAGAAAGCCATCTCTAATTTACAAATCAATCATTCTTTTGCATCAGGACACTATTGTGTTCTGCAGAGCTGCATTTGAAGTCCTTTTATAATTGAGTAGAATAATAGAGCTGAAGCAACTTTATTTCATAACTGCTGAACTTGAAGCCACTGATAAGCGTTACCTTTTTAAAGTGCGTGGCGGACTGCACCTTCCTGACAGGCTGCATGAGAGCATCTCGTACTATGACGCTTATATCGGCTCCAGAATATCCATCTGTTTTGCGGGCCAGCTGACGCAGATCTGCCTCCGTCAGACTGTGAGGAGTGTTGCCTAGATGTAAGCGGAACATGGCCGATCTCGCTGGCTCCTCGGGGAGTGGGATGTAGATGCGCTTCTCAAACCTACACAGACCACCGGGAGAACTGTAAGACTTTAGTTTAAAACACAATCTTTGTTTTAAAGCATTCCTCACACTAACCTCCTGCGAATAGCAGCATCAAGGACCCAGGGAATGTTAGTAGCACCCAGAACCAATATCCCATCACTGCTATTCCCAACACCTGCCAAAGAGATGCCAGCAAACCATTACACGAACTTAGGACAGTTTATAGCAAATTATGAGAAAATCCTGCGACAGTAAGTGGGCCAATGAGGTTTAAAATGTATGCGCTAACTACTTAAAGCTGCAGTATGTAATTTTTGGTGCTATAGCGCAGTGGTCCCAACCAAACGCATATTTTGCGCATGCGCCAATATGCTCTTCCTTCCTTCCGGTACCGGGCCGCGGTGAGAGTGCTACCGGGCCACGGCACTATGGTACCGGGCCGCGCAAGGAAGAGCATATTGGCGCATGCGCAAAATATGCGTGACAGTGTGGCGCCCGGAGCTGAGGTGTCGGAGGAGAGCGCGCGGAGGAGACCGTTTTTCACTGCTCACAAACTGCCATAGAGCGTTTCTCACCTTGCATCTGCACCAGGAACTCCGTCTTGATCCTCCGAGCAGCTTCACTTTCATTCTCATTTCTGGATCCACAAAGAGAATCCACCTCATCTATGAAGATGATGGACGGCTTATGCTGGCGAGCCAGATCAAACAGATTCTTCACCAGTCTGGAAGACAAAACAAATCATTCAAAGAGTCCTGCGCCTCATGCAACCTGTCAGTAAGGCGGACAAAGACCGAAACTCACTTTTCACTCTCGCCGAGCCACTTAGACATGAGATCAGAGGAAGACACGGAGAAGAAGGTGGAGTTATTGGCCTCAGTGGCGACAGCTTTGGCCAGATAAGATTTTCCTGTGCCAGGGGGCCCAAACAGAAGAATGCCCCTCCATGGTGTGCGCTTGCCTGCAACACAGGTTGTAGTCATTAAAATAATTTTGAAATGTATGTGTGCCAACAGAACCATTTAAATACTTAAACCAGAGGCCTTCAACTCTGCTCCACAGTACCCATAATGCATCTGAAATCGCATACTGTATAGTACTACAATTGCTTTGAAACGAATGTTCAACATAGTATGAATAAAATTCAGACACATGTGACCAATGATGAACGTCAGTTGTGTCGCTTCACTGCCATTCACCAATTCTTCCCCTGTGACCTCATGGGACAGTAAACTGTTCATCCAATGCACACTTTAGAATCTCACCAGAAGTAGTAGGTCATATGGGTACTTTTGACCTTCTGTTTGAGAATACATTGAATTTTGGACATATTACTTAACTTGCATACCGTTTTTCCCATCCTACATAGTATGCAGGTAAGCATATTTGGATGCAGTGTCACTGTCCAGTAGAGTTCAGCTCCAACCCCAATCAAACACACCTGAGCTGGCTAGGTCAAGTGAAAAAGCATTCAAATTCAGTGCAGAATTCTGTTATAAACCATAGATATCAGACCAAACAGACTGACATGGAAACAAGAAGCTACATTGTGCCATAAATGAAAAAGTTATAGAAAGCTTTTCAATTCACAAATCATTCATTTAGTGTAGTAACACAAACTGTAACCATGGTATTGTGGCAGAGTAGTTTTCTTTGTTTTTCTTTTACGTTATTAATCTCAGTACAACATTTGAGAGTGACAGTCAAACATTTTTCAAAAGACTTTTTAAAGTGCTTCACACTTTTCCAGCACTTCAAAGCTAGAAATATTATGATTTGTAAAACTAAAAGGTTAAGATGTAGAAAAAAAAGACATGGCATTACTACTATAACCAACAGATGACGACAAAGGAATACCTATTGACTTATTAGCCATCTACATTTATGCATTTATCAGACGCTTTTATCCAAAGCGACTTACATTGCATTCAAGAAACACATTAACATTCTAATCAGTTCTTGCTTCCCGTGAGAATCGAACCCATGACCTTGGCGTTGCAAGCACCTCCCTCTATCGTTTGAGGTATAAGAAAGCTATTAGCCATTTCCACTCCCTAATATATGGGGAAAAAAGAAGGAAGTAGAAAAATATTTTTTCTAATTGTGATGCAAGTAAAGAGCGCTCCTTTTGATAATCACTGAAATTCTCGGTCAGTTCAGTATGATAGAATAGAAGAAGAAAGGTAAATTTAATAAAGAGTAGAATATTTAAATTAGGTGTTTGCATGTTGCTGTTGTTAAAGTTTATTTTATCTGCATATTAATTCAAACTTAAATTTCCAATGAACAAAGATGTTGATATATTATTAGCAACTGCACTTATTGCAAAACAATAGTAATTTTATGATTAAATTAACTTTGATTTAAAAATCCACCCAGCGCTACTTAATAAGGTGCTGGTGACGCATCTGTGGTTAGCACCGGTGCTACTGCTCTCAAATGTTAGTCTGGTGAGCTGAGCAGTGTGTTTGTAATCGTCCCTGGTATATCCTAATAAAAAAAATATAAACACAAGATAATTGATTTCTAGGACATAGACTCACCTGTGAACAGGTGTGGAAATTTGATGGGTAGAATAACAGCTTCCTTTAGGGCTTCTTTTGCCCCCTCCAGTCCGGCCACATCACTCCACCTCACGTTGGGCTTCTCCATCACAATCGCACCTGAAAAACATCAATTAACATCACATCATTGCGATCATTAACATGTGTATTGTCTTGCATTAACATAAATGAGATATATAAGACACACAGACTCACCCATCAGATGCTCCTGGAGTTTCTTTTTCTCTGGATTTTCTCCCTCACTGTCACTGTCACTTCTGCACGCAGACACACACACACACACACACACACACAGTGTGAGCAATGCACTATTCTCGATTCATCAACAACATCCAACAGAACAAATATCAAAAAAGCGTACTTGTCATTGCTCTGTGTTTCCTTCACTGGTTTCTTGCCCTGTTTGTCCTTGTTTTTCAAGTAGTCCTTGAGTTTCTCGGCTCTGTCCAGATACTGCATACACTTCCCACGTATGCTTTCCTTCGCCTTGTCACTGTGCGCTTCATCTGAGACACAAAAGGATCAAACGTGCCTCTTGAAATCAAAGGAAACTCTTTTTATAAGAAATTTTACATTTACACTTTTAGAATTGAGAAAATTGAATTACAGTTTGATCCAAATTTCATTAACAAACTTAAATCCCATAAATGACTGAAAAGAAATGCCCCTCACAAACCTTTTTGATTTGAGTTTGCAGGACTCTCAAAAACAATGCCAGCATCCAGCATCCAAATAGTAACACTTATTTTTCAAATCTCTCAAATCTCACATGATTTGATCCTGACAGTTTTGAGAGTCATTGTTTGTCTGGAGCTGCTGTTCTGCTGCTGGTGATGGTGTTGCATTGTGTGCTCCTTATTTTGGGGGCAAGGAAAATGAAGGTACGGGTGTGTTTGGTTGGGTGTCAAATTCAAGTATCTACAGTTTTTCTCAGAAATGCATACTGTACCTTTAACTGTGCACAATAAAATCAGCAATGTGTGTTGGAGCTTTTTAGTTCATTTTGAATATCATTGAGCAGATGTAGTTCACCAATAAGACTGACTCACATTTGATGGCGTGCAGGAAATACTCCACTGCATGCTGATAGAGTCTCAGCGCCTCCTCATAGTTCTTGGCCTTGTCCTCCTCTGTGGCTTTAGTCACCAGCTCAATCGCTTTCTGAACAAGAAAATAAATTTAGAGTTAGTGATTTCAATAGAGTTAGTGAAGGTGAAGGCATTACTGAATGACAGAACAATATATAAATTATGAACGATTCCAGGCCAACTGGGGTTTCCCCCCAGGTTCAAGAAAAACAGAGGATGTCAAATATTTACAAAAAAATCTGTTATTTCTTGAGGGTGTTGAGATTTTCAAGTTAGTATTTGAAGACAAGTAAAACAAAATTCATTCACATCTCCATTCATTTGACTGTGAATGAAGTACAATAAAAGAAAACTGGTGTGTCTTTACCTCCAGAAACAACTTTCCTTTCAGTACATTCATATTTAAGCCCCTAAACAGTTAATTCCCAAAGATATGAGGCTCTTCGTAAGGCTACATGTGAAAGTTGATCAATTTTACACATTTTCATTTGCTAAAGACCAGAAAATATTTTCTGTTCTTTTCCAACAAAATAAAAGTCTCCATTATAAAATCTGATGACACTAGAAACGTACCTTTAATTATTCAAAAATGATGAAAATAATGCAAAAATCTTTCAAAGTTCAAAAATACATTATGTTCAGAATAATTAACATGTGGCTCTTTCGTTAAATTGATATTAAAATCCTAGTTTTTCAAATCCTAGTTTTTTTTTAAACCCATTTGTTTATCAGTAGTTCCTCTTTGGAGACACAAAAAAACCTTGAGATTTTTGGATAGAGATAGAGATAGATAGATAGAGAGATAGATAGATAGATAGAGAGAGAGAGAGAGAGAGAGAGAGAGAGAGAGATGATAGACAGACAGTTATGTAGATAGATAGATAGATAATACATCTACATCAGTCATTTAAACATGAATTGATTAATGTATTGTAAACTGATATGGCCTGATCTTCAGTGAATGAGTTAAACTGCAGTGGTTTAGTTGATTTTGCTGCTTATGTCTCTAAAATATTCCTGACATCATGTTTACAACTGATCAAAGCCCCTGACGTCTGTGAATGATGAACGACCCGTAACTACACATTTTGCTCAGTCAATGTTCAGTTAATAACATGATTAAATGTCCTCAGATGATGATGAGCTAAAGCTAAAGCTAAAGCTAAATTAAACTCACCTGCAGTGTTGACGTTGTCATTTCATCTCACGCGCCAGCGGTTTCACTGCAGTGTCCAATTACTACTAAATATATGAAATATTAAAATTGCTCGTTAAATAACGCGAGCAATGAAATGGTTAATTTAAAGAAGGTTCATGTAATGTTGTGTATGTAAGCATAGAAACGAAAGTTGCTCGGCTCCAGTGTTCGCCACTGTCGGGCCCCCGGAAACACAAGCGCTTCACATCCGTTCCGCAGAACAACAACAACACTCGTTACATTAAGAGGTTTTATTTATATATGACTTTTGCATACATACATAATGCATAGCTTCTGGTTACAAGCTCTGAGTTATCATACACGTACAAATAAGCATTTTTGCTTTTGATTGTGAACTGCAAGCTGCCACAAGTGAACTTTGGTTTAAACATCGTCAAAATAAAGAAGTTCAAGCTATTAACTCAAAACACTAGACACGTCATGAAGTGAGGCATGTATCTATGGGCTTATAAAGTACATTCATAGTCTGAAGCATTGGTCATGTCAAATATCAGGCTGATGACAGGTCCAAATATATCACTTACACAAGTGCAATCAACCAGGCCAAGTGTTTTTAACACAGCTTCATAGTTAAGACAATGCAATGGGTCTCAGTGAGATTACACATCAGATCACCAACCTCAAAGAATAATCAAGAATTACACAGAAGTGTCACATCTGTAATTTGAATGGACACTTTAGAAAAAACAAGAAGCTCTCCATGTGAACAAATACTCATTTTCCCTCTCATTTGCAAATATTTATTGTATTAGTAGGTACAATAGGCTATAAAAGTTTAAAGGCACTTTAAAAACACATCACAGAGGTTGTATGCGTGGTCCTTAAAAAAAGAAGACGACCTAACCGTCTTACTTGTGACCCTTAAGCTAAAATATTGCTTGTGTTAACCTTGTGCAATGGTTATGAAGGAGTGTGGTTTATAATATCGCATCTACAGGAAATTATTGCCTCCGCACATTGCATATTGTTCATATTCTTTTCCTACAAAGGAAACATACTGCCTCCATTGTGCATGCCGTCGAATGCGATGAAACATTTCAAGGAATGTTTTCAGTATTGCCCCAATCTGCTGACCTCTTAAACTACGGCTGTGATTCATTTTACAAAGTCTAAAGGCTAAAAAGATTGGCTGTCATAGAAGATAATGTGCTCAAACTCAGTTTGCATTACATGCATTACATTAAAAAACGAATATGTTAATAAAGAATATATACCGATGCTATAACTGACAAAGCAAATTTGCCAAAACAAACCACATATCAGTGCTAATAAAATGGTCCAGAGCTTCTGACCAATGGCTTTCTATGACGTTTTCCTCTCACGATAACCGGACCATTTAAAGTTGTTTTATAAAGATTGTTCTCACAAAAGGCTAAGTTGTTTAAGAGGTAATTATATCTAGATGATTAATGATTAGTTTGATTGATTAATGCCATGATTAATTTCAAAGGTTGCAAGTTTCAAAATGTACCAAACATGGAAATCAGAAAATCTGCTGATATTTGCATATTTCTAGTGAGTTGGGAATCCCATAATAAGGACTAATCACTTATCTAATGCAGAGCAAGTGGGGGAGGAGAGAAAAAAAGGCCTGGAGCTGGCTTGGCCATGAGAAGAAAAAAAATTATGACATGTAAAAAAACAGACATAAAATATTCCTATACTTCATACTGATTTCAAAATATTATTTGACCTCAATCCTATTTAACACCTTACAGAGGAGAATTGTAGCTTTTTTTTGGTCAGTCATGAGGGAATGCATTTCAAGCTAAAAGTTCTCCATATTTGCATGAACAGCAGTCTGATACTGCCATATTCAAATGACATTCATTAAGATTATAACACATAGATGTAACAGTCTTTGCCATGCAATACATATAAACATGAATACAGGAGAGTTACATGAAAAACAAACAACGTAGATGATACAAGAATAAATGTTCGTTTTGGTTATTCTGCAAAGCTTTACTGTGATCTCAAGCCTGAAAAATATCTGTAAAAGCTTGTTGACTCTAGATGCGAAGGCACAACTGGTGTTCCTGATCAGAGGAAAACAAGACTGTATTCTGCTTTAGAAAGCCACACACACACACACATATAATTAAACAAATGTGTCGATAAAGTAGAACTATGAAAACACTGCTTGAGTAAACTAGTAACCGTCAATAAACCAATAAAATAAATGAACCTCAATCATTCGGTGTTGACTATGTGAGCAGTCCCAAACGAGCCAGTTTGGCTGAGAGAAACGAATGAAGCACAAAGACCACAGGCTTCGGCCCCGAGTGGAGCTCAAACACCTGCAAGAGAAAAAAGAAAAGGGAAAAAAAGTGTTTACTTGGTTTTAGTTTCAGTTCTACAAAAAACATTTTGCATTCCAGTTCCAGCACAACGGTTCACACACATACACTCTTTCAAAGGACATATAGAAATTATAAAAATGAAAAGGACCTTAAGATGCTTCAGAATAAGCAAGTTGAGCAGAAATTATATTTTCACATTGACCTGAAATTGTCTTGTGAATTCCTAATGACATGCGATTCATCTAAATGGAAAGGTTGATTATGAGCCTAACATACATCATCTGGACAAAAGTATTGGGAAACATGTCTGACTTTAATGAGATCACATTCAAAAGACATTAATATGGAGGGATTTTCCCCCTCTTCACAGCTACAACAGCTTGCACTCTTCTGGGAAGGCATACCACAAGATTTGATAGTGTTTCTGTGGGAAACTTTGCCCTTTCATCCAGTAGAGGGTTTGTGAGTTCAGGCACTGATGTTGGTCCAGAAAGCCTGGCTCACAATCTTCGTTTTAGATCGTCCAGTTGATCAGGACTCTGTGTGGGCCACTCAGGTTTTTCCACACCGAACTCATTCAACCATATCTTTCTTTGTGCACTGGGAAGAAAATAGTCAAAATGTCTTGGTATGCTTTCCTGCCACTCAAACAGTAAACCATTGGCGCTTGGAACACCAAGGTCATGGGTTCAATTCCCAGAGAAAGCAAGAACTGATTAAAATATCAATGTGAATCCTGAATGCAAAGTAAGTCGCTTTGAATAAATATAAATGTATGAAGCATTGAGATTACCTTCACTGGAAGGTCCCTATTGCCCATCCCCTAAATAACAGCCCCATACCAATATCCCTCCTCCACCAAACTTTACTTCACTGTTTGTCGGCACAATGCAGTCAGGCTGGTGACGTTCCCCTGGATTTCACCAAATTCATCTGTGGCGTGATTCATCACTCCACAGAACATGATTGAACTGCTCTAGAGTCCCGCCGTGATTCACACACTCCATCTGACTTCCATGCAGCTCTGCCATGAAAACCCATTCCATGAAGCTCCCGCCACACAGTTTTTGTGCTGGTATTTGGGAGAAATTGCCAAACTACACTTTTAAAAGCAGAAGGCCCTGTCAGTCACGGAGTGCTGAGCCGTAAAAAATTACAAATCGTAATCGTAGTGCGTAAAAATCAGCGACTTTGTTGATTCCACAGGTGAACAGTTCCAAACTTCATTAATTCAGGACATGATGCTGATGACGCGTATCAAGTTTCATAACATCATGTCCTAAATGTAATTAAGTTTCGGAATAGTGACACCTTATGGTCAATTGATAATGAAAAAAAAAAAATGCTAATAGGTTAATTATTTTACTCAAACTAGTCTTTGAGTCATACCGAGAACAATGATACCAAATATGTCATTGTCAAACGTAATTTCCGTCCACCATTTTGAATTTCTTTGAAAAATCTACTTTTTCAAACTCTTTGTGAGACCATGCTGACAAAATATTATAAGGGCTCTCAAATAACGCATCGAATATCATGCCAAGCTAAAGATGAGGGTGTAACTGCAACGCTTCGGCAAATTGACGCCAAACACCGTCATCGACATCTCACACTGACCACACTGCACTAATTAACAACCTATTGGTGAAAAGTGATAAGCAATTACATTAACTACCTGTACTAATGATTATAATCATGATTTTTTCAGCAGTTTGCCTAAAATGTAAAAATGATGTTCCCAGCCATGTTAGCATCTCTCCTCAATATGCTTTTTCCTGCTTGGCCCCTTTATTGCTGCTTGCAGCTATATTTTAAAGTATATTTTCAGCATCATTACACCAGTCTTCAGTGTCACATGATCCTCCACAAATCATTCTAACACTTTTTTGGTGCTCAACAATTGTAATTGCATTATTGATGCTCAATTATAAATAATCATGGGTCCTATTACCGATGCACAATGATTAAAAATGGTTAAGGTTCTTATAATCATCAATGTTGAAAATTAATGTTCTTTTTACTTAATTCTAAAACCTTTATCCATTTTTTCAGGATTATTTGATTAATAGAAAGTTTAAAAGAACAGTATTTATTTGAAATAGAGATATTTTGTAACTTAAATGTCTTAACATCACTGTTTGTCAATTTAATGAATCCTTGCTAAAAAAAAAAAATTCAAACTTTTGAATGGTTTTAATAAAAATAGTAAACAGCACAAATGTTTTCAACATTAATAATTATAACAAACGCATAATGTATGTGTAAAATAGTTCTTGTTAAAATAGTTTATGTGTAAAAAAATAAGAAACAGAATTCAGTAGACCAGACAGACATTCATAATGACATTAGGGCCTTCAGAATTATGTATTTCATGACATGAATCATAGGTGAATATGATAAGTAATCTGTTATACCATTTCTCCCTCTGGAGCACCAAAGTCCAGATAAAGATTCCTGACGCCATCATCTGCAGACATCTTGAGCCGCTCATAAGGGAAGTGAAACAGCACAGAGTCGCCAGATTCCCGTGTCACAGTGAAACCTTTGTCATAATGCAGAATCAGACGAACGTCCTGTCCGTTCAAAACACAACCTGAGGAGTGCAGACAAACATACACACAGATATGAGCCAGGAGAGGGTGAATTAATGTGACTTTGTATTTTATGGGCTGGCTGGAACTCAGGAAGGAAAGCACTGAATATTTCCAACATTTCCTCCAGCCAACTATTGTTCCACGATACAGAGAGGAAAATAAGATCCCTCAATTCAGCTTTTTTCCACTCAGTTATGCCTTTGCTAAGCCCCATGGTTACTCAGACAAGTTTTACAGAACATCTCACAGGAAAGAATTTGGTCAAAGATGCAAAATGCAATTCACAATAAAACGTGCTTGAAATGTTGTACACACATTCACACTTTGACTCAATTTATTCTGGTTCTTGTCAGATTAATATCCATCTATGAACTACTTTGTTACCGTATAACCACAATCAAATCTAAACGAATAAACGTTAACCTATTAACATTTCAATCGAGGTGGTTTTTTATTGGATATTGAGATGTGGGCGTTGCATCCAAAATTTGAGACAAAGTAGCACAAGTTTTTGGAGGGCAAGATTATGTGAAGCAATGGCCAGACTAGATTTAAACTTTGTCTGGAGACCCAAGTTTGGTTTGAAGATGAAAAACATACCAATCACAATGTTCTCTCACCATACTTCAGCGTCTGTCAGAGCAGAAACGAAAGCTAATGCTCTCTGTTTTTCAAGATTATTTTGTCCATTAGAAAGACGATAAAAGAGACATAAAACATTGATTGATTGTTATCTGATCAAACAAAACGCATCTTAATCCAAGGTTTAAACAGGACCTTATTTGTATATTCAGACACACACACACACACACCTATGGAAACCTCTTTGATGAGTTCAGCAGCCGAATGTCCGCCCTGTACCAGCGCACGTGTCCATGTGGACAGATCCCAGTGCGTCTCTACACGAAACACATGAGACTCGATTCCACGACCTGTGCCTGTACGTGTAGCAAACACCAAATCTCCACCCAGAGGCGGAGAACTGCGAACGCTGCCTGAGTGAACAAGCCTATAGACAGAACCAAACAAAACAGGCAAGACAGAACAGTGTGAGTTTATTCAGACTCATACAAGGTTCACAGAGAGGAAATTAGAAATACTCAATTACGAATGTTTAAGTTTTACCGTGTGGCGAGTAGTGGATGTGTTAAGAGAGGAGAGGTCCAGCTCTCATACGTCCACGGCACTGACTGGAACAGTAAGATGTCTTTCTCAGTGAGAGCCATGATGACTCGTCTGTACTGATGCCGCCCGCCGTCCAACTCAAGCTATACACAAACACAACAGCCAGACGCTTCTTTCATAATCCATACGGTTTCCATATGACAAGGAGGGGAAAAGATCCCTCTCAAATAATGCTTTATACTATCAAGGAAACTGTCTTGCTTGGAACATTTCTATATGCAAATATATTAAATTGCATCGTTATATATATATATATATATTTTTTTTTTATGTGGATACACAAATACTGTAGGAAATATTTTTAAACTTCTCATAATAACGGCGTCTAATGTTTTGGCAAGGCATGTCAAACAAACTAAAATTGAAAGTGTGATATGGCTTAGTGCCCTTATCAAATTGCAAAAAAACTGGTGCAAGCTTTGGAGGGGTTGATGGACTCGATCAACTCAAACTCTATTTTGAACACTGTTCTGAAGTTTGTGATTAAAACATGATTTTCTCAGCTTATATATATATATATATATATATATATATATATATATATATATATATATATATATATATATATATATATATATATATATATATATATATATATATATATAAACTTGCTACATTCCCACAGTGTAGAAAAAAATAAACTAGAATAATATTTTCTTCACTGTTCTTTCTTTTGATACATGGACTGTTTACATAATCATAAAACAAAATATTCTGGAGGCCATGAAAGTTTTGAGAATATAATCAGAGAAGCTGGTGCTGGCTTGTAACTTTTTTTAATAAACGCTGGTAGGCAAAGAGTTAAAGAAGCCTAAATGTAATATTTAGATTCAATGGTGGACAGTAATGAAGTATTTTTACTTTGTTACTGTGCTTAAGTTTCTTTATTTTACCAGAGTATTTTTAAGCTTTTACGTCACTGCATTCTAAAGCATAATATTGTACTTTTTACTTCATTACACTTCTACTGACTAGTGCTTGTACTGGTACCGTACTGGTCCCCCCCAGATTTTGTACAGAGTAGGATTAGATAAAATATGCAATATAAAAGTATACAAGCAGCATATAAAATTACAAAACAAACATTCATTGATCAGTACTTCTTACTTTTAAAACTTACATTAAAAAGAAGCACTTTTGTACTTCTACTCGAGTAAAATTGAAAAGGAGTACTTAGTACTTTTACTGGAGTAATTTTATTCAAGTATTTGACGTCCAGCACGTTTTAGACTGAACATTACGCATCCGCTTTTACTTGTTCATGTTACTGAGGATCACAAACGGTTTTGTAAAGTGTTTTGTGAGCTGCATGTCCCGACTGACCTCAGAATGCAGGAGGCATTCCGTTTATAAGGGTGTGTGATTGAGATACCTGCTCTGCCAGCCAGCCGATGTGTTTGAGCGTGCAGTGAGTGTTGATGCTAGGGTTGCTCAAGAAGGAGTTGATGTGGGCTAGCATCTGTGGCAACAGGGCAGCAATGTTTGTGTGAATGGCAGTGAACCAGGAGTGAGCAGTGGCCCCGTCTTTACACCGCAACACCACCGTGTGCTGACCGTCCGGAGAGTGAAGCTCCAGCAATCTGCACGAAACAAAGCATTACTGAAGACACTCATCAGTGCTGGGGTTACGAGTGATTATACAGCCAGTACTTCTTGAAAGTATTGAGTGGAGTATCATGTTACTTTTTGAATTTATAAATAAATACATGTAGTAATCACCGTAATCAGTAAGTACTATCATTATTGTAATAAAATTAATATTTGATGGCACTAATGATTCTCAGCAAGCTAGTGTTGACTGGTGAACACATTATACATTTTTATAATTCAAATAATGTAAAATGATTATTAGTCTGCATAATTTAGGTCAGTTGAAAATGGGAACACTTGATGTACTGATGTCACATAAAACCTGATGTACTCGTTACATCATAAGAAGAATGGCATATACGCTGATATTAGTGTCTGTTTATCCCGAGGTTATCATGGTCAGCCAGATCCAGATCAGAGGAAGGACCTGCACCTCGACACGAGTACAACACAGCCCTGAAGTGTCTGCAGAGACTGTGACTCTACTAGACCCTCCCCTGTGAAGATCATGAATCCGATCTCTAACCAGATCGAACTGGATTAATATTTTGAGTGTCCCAATCTCAATCTGACCTGAAATGTTGTGAATATAATAATCATGCACTGTTTGTCTCTTGGCCAGAGGAGAACTGTTCCCCCGACTGAGCCTGGTTTCTCTCAGGGTTTTTGTTTCTTCATTCTGTCACCTGCTGGAGTTTTGTGTTCTTGCCACTGTCGCCTCTGGCTTGCTTAGTCAGGGACACTTAATATTCATCAATATTATTGACTGGCTCTTCTAAAGCTGCTGTACAGCCAAAACAAACTTTGTTGCACTGTTTTCCTATTATCTCTGTAAAGCTGCTTTGAAATTATCTCTATGTAAAAAAAGTGCTATAGAAATAAAGGAGTCTTGACCTTGAGGTTTACATGAGATTAAATTCAAATGGAGCTTTAAAATGACAGCCAACCCCAGGAGCAAAATGCTGCTTTTGGTTACTTCTAAAATCACACACCTGTTTTCCAGGTCAGGCATGGTGAGGTTTCGGCTGATGAAGCTCATTTTGAGCGAGATAACCTTTCTGTCTCGAGTTCCACTGCTCTTGGGAGACTCGTCGCTGCTGCTGAGGTTTGGAGAGTGAAGACGTCCATCCCAAGGCAGATCTGCACTCATAGAGGACTTCTTAAAGAGTGGAGACACCTCCCTGATGTACTTCACTGCACACAAAACACACAGCCTTAACTAAGAAGTCAATATAACAAACATCCAAAGAAAAAGACAGCTTTAATTGACGAGGCCCTTTCATCACATGTAGGTTTTCCTGGGGTAAAAACATGCACGCATCCTAATCCATTGCATACATATTTCATTATATAAACATTGTAGCTAGTGCTTAAAATTTATTGACATATTAGAGCGCTAAAGAAACACGCATAAATGAGGAAAACCACAACAAGCTGCAAAAAGAACGATAGAGGGCTACCTGGAGAAAAAATATCCTCTAAACTAACAGAAAACGTAGTGATGAGAATTTGGCAAAAAAAAAATGTCAGAACATACTAAAAATTGTAAAAATGGGTAAATGCTTAATAGTCAATCACTGGATGATTATTGCCGTGATTATGTTTCTCTCATGTACTGCATGTTTGGCAGCAGTTCTTATAACTCTAATTGATGAAGTTAGGGGTGGGCGATTTGACAAATCTTTTTTTCACGTTATGAGAACTTTTATTTAACAATAGCGATACAATGTATATCACAATATAAGTATTTTGTATCTCATTTCTGTTATTAAAAACGAAAAAGAAAAAAATACAAACAATTTAACAAATGCAGTATACCGTAACAAAAAAATTAATTTAACTAAGTATTCAAGCACATATGGACGTATTGTGGACGTATGGTTCGTATTGTATTTAAGCACAATAAACCATGAAAGAGAACAGAATTTGTGATGAAATGCTGAGAGATGTGGTTTATGCTCTTGCACCAACATCACAACATTTATTTCCATCAAGAGGTGCATCAGTTTTTGGAGCAAATCTTGTGTCGTCAATGCAAGAGTCCAGCTCTCTGTAAAGTTTCCTCCAGCACATCCCAAACACTTTCAGTGAATTTAAGCTGTGGATACAGAGGAGCATCAACACATGTGTGGAAATGATTCTTCATGATCCTCACAACCATTCCTTCACAATCTGAGTCTGATGACTCGACGTTCTCAGGCTGGAATATGGTCATGATATGAGTCTTCATACATGGATGTTTAAGAAATGAAAAGCTACACACTCCATCAATTAGAGTTAGAAGAACTGCTGCCAAGCATATAACTTGATAGAAACATATTCATCACTGCAATAATGATCCAATCACAGACTCTTAAGCTTTTTAAGCCCATTTAAATTCAAACAGCGACTGTTTTTCGTCCGAGCTGTAAATTCAGTGTAGGGGTAAGTTACTTTTAAATGAACGTTAAACTGCTTTACTTAGTTACTTTTTATAGAATGTAACTGTAGTAACTTTCTATGATATAAAGTAAGTTTGTGGTTTTGTGTGTTTGCATGCATTGGAAAGCTAAACATTTAACAGGAAGAAATCAATGACATGCATAGATTATAATTTGACATTTGGAAAGTTTACACATTTAGCTAATTTTTACAGAAGCATGAACAGTTCAGGACTTTAAGAAATCACATACACACACACACACAATATGATACTTGAGCAGAAAACTCTTGGCTGGGGCAAAGACGTTTGAGGAATTCAGCTCGGATGGATGAACGTGTGCAAGCGTTAGCAGGGCAATAATAACGTGCATGTGCTTTTTCGAGCATCTACATTCTGGTTTTAAATTACATTATGGATAATTTCCCCAAATTCTTGAAGAAAGCAAGTCTAGGATGGCATGATTTGGTTATGTACTTATTGCCAGCTGCTAATCATGGCTGGATAAATGTCCCTTCATTTCTCTCTCAGAAGAATTAAAGTGTGTATCTCGTTCTTCCAACATCTTAATAAACGCATATCTTTTTCAGTTTTCCAGTGGAATATTCCAGGACTGCTATTGTGCAACATCATGGGATAATTTCCAAGCCATTTAAAGATCTCATTAGACCCACCAGGACCATCAAATATAGTTCTGATTTTAATTAGGTCAGAGCCACAGAGTATAACGCATGTGTGAGCGGATCTCATGCGGCTCTGTTCCACATATTTCCCCGTCAGTCTCCATCTCTCTCACCAGTGCTGTGGATCCATGACTGTGCTGGTATATCTGATCTGATCTGGAATGTGTGCATGCATACGGCAAATTATTTGAGAACCTGATTAAATAATGTCCTTAAGAAAAATGTACATGTACCATATATAAAGTTGGATTGCATTTGATTTTGTCCATCGAATCTACTATACTGCAGAAAGCGTTCCAAACTGAATTAATGTTTTTTTTTTTTCTGATTGAAGACAAAAATGACATTTCGAAATGCATAGAATGTGTGCATGCAGAAATAATTAATAAATACTTCAGTATTGCATTAAAATAGGACTTGTCTGTTTATTTCTTATTATAATTTTTTTTTTTTTTTTACATTTTGATTTTGACATTGAAAGTTCTAAATAAAATAAAGAATATGGGATGTCTTCAGAAAAAAAGATTGTCTTGACAGTGAAGCACATGCAGTAAGAAAGTGTGTTCATCCCGGTCTCTAGATCCCATTCCCACACTTTCATGACTGTTTGGAGAAACATGAAGATCTGCTTATTAGCAGAAACACAGATTCATGCACGTCTATGAGTTTCATAACTTCTGCCGGTGATTTTCAGAGGCTAATGTAACTCTGAGCTATTATCAGCATGTCTTGTCTTCTAAAAGAATAAAATGAACTTTTGTTTTGTAGCTGAAAGAGTTATGTTGTGATTGTGTGATAATGAAGGCCGACTGAATCCCCGCGGCTCGAGTGATCGCCTTACCCTCCAGCGTCACCTCCTTCCCCGCCTTCTTCAGCGCCTGCACCGCTGCGTCGTGCGTGGCGTCGCGGAGGTCGCTGCCGTTGACGGACAGGATCGCGTCGCCGACGCGCAGGGCTCGACTCTGATCCGCCGCTAACCCGGGGAAGATCTTTGATATGAGGATGGGCATGCGGTTCTCCCGACCCCCTTTGATGCTGATGCCCAGCCCGCCGGACTCCTGCTTGACTATCCGGACCCTGCGCACCCCTTCCGGACCCCCCGGGTCAAAGTAGCCGCTGGACTCCGAGTCTGACCCGGGCCCGTTGACCCGAGCCGCTCCATCGAACTGCCCTCGGTTCGACTCGCTGCCGTTGGAAACACCGTTTCTGAAGCGCGCGCTGAGGTCGCCGGAGCCCGCGGGTCCGCCCGGTTCGCCCTCCGCCGTGAGTGTGAGCGTGTCCCGTGTGAGTTCCGCGGAGACCCGGACCCAGCGGTCACTCAGCAGCAGGTCCAGATGACCCTGCTTCTCCGCGCGGGTCCACACGGCCATCATCAAACTTCACCTCATCATAAAGTTTAGCTCGCGCGACACACCCACTCGCACGCGCGTTTCCCCAGAGGAAGCCGGACGAACCCGCTTGATCTGCGTTAATCAGTCAAAACACCGCTGTATTTCTGGAAGCTTGAATTAGTGAACACAGCTCGAGGAAACTATACTATTAAAAAACATCCTTAGATCGGACGGAGGAGAGAACCTGTAGATTTGTATGTAATGAATTATTCATGAGGGGCGGGGACATAAAACTCTTTCTGTTCCTCTCAGATAAAGGCAAACATTCCCGAGTGCGTTCCCGTAAACACAGTTTAATTCTGCTTAAATTACTGCACCTTATTAATGTACTTACTGCTCGATCACTATGTCTGTGTCTGTCTGTCTGTCTGTCTGTCTCTCTCTCTCTCTCTCTCTCTCTCTCTCTCTCTCTCTCTCTCTCTCTCTCTCTCTCTCTCTCTCTCTCTCTCTCTCTCTCTCTTTTTATATGGATAGGAAATAAAACTAATAAAAAAAAACCTGCCTCTCTCATGAATAATTCATTTGATTACAACATTTGTTAGAACAGCAATAGTTATAAGGCACACTAGTGTTCAATTAATGCAAAATAAATAATTAATATGCCAAGTAATATAATTCATTAGCCCAACAAAGATGTTGCCACTTATTTATTAGGCATTAGTAGATCTAAATTGATTCTACATTAGCTATATTTAACATCATCCTTTAATGGTGCCACAACTCAATATTTGATATTCTCAATATTTCTGAACTCATATATCAATATAACATGTTTGGATGTACACAGATATTGGCAATAAATTATATGTTTACTGAAGTACTAGAGAATTAACAGTCTAGTACTGTTTGCAAGTCGGTCAAAAGTGATCAAATTCTGTATTTAAAAAAAAGCGAAATTTAATGCAGTAATTATAATCCATTAATTCCATTTCTGTGAATGACCTTAAAATGACTTACAACTTAAACCGTCAACAGTATTTAATGTTTTGAAGCAGAGACGGAAGTTTGGTCTCTTTTTAAAGACACTTGGCATATTATTGCTGAAGTTAATTATTTTTTTTACAATTTTACATTTATTGTTATGAAAAATGCACACACACAAAAAAACGTTTTATATGAAATATATATATTCCAAAACATTTTACTGTGAGAAAGGTGAGAAAATCAAAGCCATGAATCTAAACAAGTTGTGTTCTAAATTTGAGATTGATTTGAACATTTTGGTCAAAAATGACAGAAGAACACTAAAGCCAAAAAGCTTTGTTGTGTTAAAGTCAAATGTTAATCTAGTGGTCAATATAACAGATATGTGTCAGCTCTAAATAATATTGACTCAGTAAAAGATGTTGACTGTTTTCTGTCAGGGTTCTGCCACATTCGGTCTAGTAGTCATTTCTTGGTTTTGTGGCAGAGCTCTGACACTACCGTTATGTCTCGTGTTTGGTGTGTGTGCGCACGGCATCGAGGATTCGAGCCGCGCGCGCGCTTGTCTGTGACGTCTTTCGTGCGAGTTATGATGTCCGGTCCCGAATCTTTGGTCTGGTTCAGTTTCGGTTTTGAATCGGGATTCGGGCATTCATGACTCGTGTATGTTAGTCCTTGTCGTGAGCTCGTAAGAACAGGTGATTTTTACTCGTTCTTGCGAGCTCTGTCATGTGAGTGGGCGCGGTTTCAAGCCTTGCGCGAGCCGCGCCTCCTCTCGTCCGTGTGTTTATGTTTGGCACGCGGTTCGCTTGGGGGCCGTCGCCCCAGAGCCAGCTGCCGGCCAGGAGGCCGTCGCCCCAGAGCCAGCTGCCGGCCAGGAGGCCGTCGCCCCAGAGCCCGCCATTGACTCTGTGCCGCCTTGTCGCCCTCGTAAGCGGCGGAGGAAGAAGAGGGCTTCCTCCAGTCCGCAAACCCCAGAGGCCATCCTCGCCCCGCCGGCGCCGCCCAAGCGCCTCTGCCTGCCGGCGCCCCCAGAACGCCTCTGCCTGCCGGCGCCCCCAGAACGCCTCTGCCTGCCGGCGCCCCCAGAACGCCTCTGCCTGCCGGCGCCCCCAGAACGCCTCTGCCTGCCGGCGCCCCCAGAACGCCTCTGCCTGCCGGCGCCCCCAGAGCGCCTCCCAGACCTTGACCTGCCGACCCACACAGACCCGCCTGTCCGTCCAGACCCGCCTGTCCGCCTTGACCTTTCAATCCTGCCTGTTCTCCCTGACCCAACCAAGCTGCCTGTCCACCTGGCACTGCCCTGGCCATCTGCCACGACTCCCTACCTGCCGGAGTCTGCCTGGTCTGTCCCTACAGCACCTGCCAGGACTCCTGAACCACCGGAGCCGGCCTGGTTCACCCCTCCGGTGCCGCCTGACCCGCTGGCCTTGCTTGAGCCCGCATGGCTAACCCCTCCAGCACCGCCTGACCCATTGTCCTTGTTTGAGCCTCCCTGGCTCATTCCCCCGGCTCCACCCTGGCCGTCAGCAAAAAACCCTGTACTATCTGAGCCGCCCTGGCTCATCCCTCCAGTTCCCCCTCCCTGGACTGTGTTTTTTCTTTATGGACTGTTTTTCAGGCATTTTTTCAGGGTTGAGGACTCTTTTGCGTTATTTCATGGTGCTTGGACTGTTTTTGAGTTTATATCGTCATGATGTTTTGAGGACGTTTTTTCTGAGTTATTATTTTTCATGATGTTGGTTTGAGGACTGTTTAGTTTTATCTTGTTTCATGATGTTTGGAATCTTCCCATATAGAGATCCGTTTCATTTTATGTTGGCTGACTTGTCTTCCCCCCCCCCCCCCCCCCCCCCCCCCCTCCTCTTGTCCTTGTCTATTTATTTTATTTTTCCTGTCTTGCCCTGGTGTTTTGCTTCTGTCTTGTGCTTTCTGTTGTCATGTCTGTCCTGTTCTAGTCTTAGAGGGGGGGTAGTGTCAGGGTTCTGCCACATTCGGTCTAGTAGTCATTTCTTGGTTTTGTGGCAGAGCTCTGACACTACCGTTATGTCTCGTGTTTGGTGTGTGTGCGCACGGCATCGAGGATTCGAGCCGCGCGCGCGCTTGTCTGTGACGTCTTTCGTGCGAGTTATGATGTCCGGTCCCGATTCTTTGGTCTGGTTCTGTTTCGGTTTTGAATCGGGATTCGGGCATTCATGACTCGTGTATGTTAGTCCTTGTCGTGAGCTCGTAAGAACAGGTGATTTTTACTCGTTCTTGCGAGCTCTGTCATGTGAGTGGGCGCGGTTTCAAGCCTTGCGCGAGCCGCGCCTCCTCTCGTCCGTGTGTTTGTTTGGCACGCGGTTCGCTTGCCATCGGCCGCGTGCTTGTGTTTTGTCACGCGCAGTGGTTGTCAACAGCTGCGCGTCGTCTTTGGTTAATTGTCTGCGTGTTCATGTCTTGTCTGTTACCCCGCCCGTCTTGTTTCTTTGTCATTAGTTTGATTTTTCCCAGCTGTTTTTCCTTGTTAATTTCCCCATGTCCTCCCTATATATTCCGTCTTTGTCTGCTGTTCTGGGTTGCGTCGTTGTTGTTACTATGTCTGTTCCTGTGAGTCGTTTCCAGTCAAGTCTGTAGTTTAGTTAAGTCAAGTCAAGTTTTAGTCCAGTCTTAGTTCTGTCTTGTTTTTCCCCCTCGGGGTGGTTTATGTTTGCATTTTGTTTTGTATTAAAAGTCCTTTTCACCCGCATCTCTGAGTCCTCGCTTTCCCCAAACCTGACAGTTTTCATTCACTTCAAAGTGTTATTCATCCTCTAAATCTCTCCGGCTCAACATGTCTGTGTACAGATTTTGCATTTATTTACAGATAATAAACGGCATTCTTTTCATCACTATTGTATCTGCAAAACGAAGCCTACAAATTACCAAATCTTTATTTCCCTTTGAGCAAAATATAAGTTCATGTACTTTTTTGGGGGTAAAATGTGGCTTGAAGATGTTCTTGATGGGTTTTTAGATGTTCATCCATATAATAATAATAATACAATACAATGTTTTATACAGTACATGTATTTATACAGTTTTATACAATACAGTTTTAATAATATACAATAATCACAAATTACACCCACATATGACCCTTGTGTCTCCTCCGTGGTTGCAATAGGAAAAAAAAAACACTGGAGACAGCAGCAGTTATGTGGCATTGGTTTTATTGCAGACTTGCAGACCTTACAAAATAAGAGTGAGTTAAACATGAGCTTGAGCTGCGGATCGAAAGGCCACTTGATTCTATTGAGAATAAGATATGATCTGCTTCGTTCTGACCTTCTCTTTCACAAATCAGCCTGGCTCAGTCCCAAGGTAATTACATAACACTCTGGTGCTAAATAGATCGAATCCCAAAGCATAAAAATACATTTGCTATTAGAAATATGCATTTACTGTTTAAGGATATCTCCTAAGCATAGACAGTTCTGGATCAGTTATACAGCATCATTTTCAAGCTAAAATCAAGCAAAAGGATTGTCTTTTTTATCATAAGCCAAAAAAAGGAACAAAAGCTGTCAATGGGGCGGTTCCCTTTCAAAAGATATGTGCATATTAGTACCTCAAAGGTGCATATTGGTACGATAAATGTACATATTAGTAATTAAATAGTACATATCAACTTTTTGAAGGATATACCAGACCAGTGACAGCTTGTGAGTTTTTCTCAGGGTGAAGCATTGCCTCCCTTAATCTATACAGACAGTATTGTGGATAGATGTACATAGTGCAGGAGGGGGTGATAAGGCAAAAATGATTCACATGTGATCCACATCTCTATCATCTAACACCGGCGAATATTTCTGAGGGAAAACCGCTGCTTAGATTTTGAATAGAGTACGGTATGTGAAGAAGGTGTCTGAGGTTTTAGCTTTGGAGATGAAGCTCAGATTCAGACATCTGGTGATACATTCATTTACTCATCCGGTTGAAACCTTGCGGTTGTGGGTACGTCGAGGTTGTCCGTTTGTTTCGTTTTGGTGTGTTGTTGATGATGTCCAAGCTTCTGCGACTGGAGGAAATGACATCAGCCACAAACTTTGTGCAGTCGGAGCACACGTCTCTCAGGTTGCAGCCTGCGGCGTACAGGTGGGGAAACTCTTCCTCGACAGAGTGTCTGGAGAGAGAACACAAAGGCCTGCAGAGAAACACACACGCAGCCAAGAAATAATCACAGCTCTCCAGTCATGTAGAAAATTAAAGGACTATGCATTCTGTTTAATACAAGTTAAGCTCAATTACATTTCACATTGATTTATATAGTGCTTTATACAAACAGCTACACGGAAAATAACAGTATTTTTTATAAGGTTTCCCTTTTATTTTAATTATACATTTAAATTCTGTGTAATATTAATAAACTACATGTACTTGCTCTATAGCAAGTACATATAGTTCATTAATATTACTATTAACATTAATATTAATGCGCTTTTCCTCTAGATATAGCTTGGGTTCCTTAAGTTTTTATATTTAAGCCTTTTTATATCCGCTGCCATAAATTGTAAAAGGTAATATTCCTGTGCACTAGCTGTGCAATTTGCAATATTATTCATGGTGGAATAAACAAATCAGGAGTTAATAATTATGGTTAGCATAACATTAATTTGGGTTTGTATTGCTTTTACAACATATAAATAAAAGCAATAATCATGCTGAACACCACACTGGGAAGAAAAAAAATGGTGTAGAAACCCTTTTCACTCAGAAATTGCTGGTAAATTTAACTGCAAGTAAGACATTCAATCAAACATGAAACTGAAGACCATCTGAAACTGTATTGACCACCATAAACTGCAGGCCAATATGTGTTGATCGTTGAACTGTTTTTACCCCATGTCAAATGTGTGGAATGTGGCTGTAATCCTTTAACTTAAACATAGTATATATTTACTCACTTATAGACATCGCTCTTGTGACTCTTCGCACTGCTGTGAAATCCCACAGTGTACACTGGAATGTGTGCCATCTTTTTGTAGGGAATCTTCATCTGTTAAATGGACAAAATACAGCAAAATCACTCATTGGAGCTTGTAACATTGTTCATTTCTGCTGAAATAACAATGTGTAATAAAATCTAATATAGCAAACCATTTTAAACAGAAAGCCCTAAAGCAGTGATCCTCAAATGGTGGGAGAGCAGGCAGGTAATAAAAGAATAGATTGCAACTGACCATATAATCATGCATAGTTAGCAAAATATAAATGCATCAACTTTTTGAAGACATAATCTGTCGCTGACGATCAAGGCTGTATGTTCAATCAAACAAACATCTAAACACACATCTATCGTATTTTGGAGTAAATTCATCCATTACTGGCTAATAGGGATTTTAGGCAGCCAGCATGTCCCATCCTCAAAAAGCATGATAAAAAAATACACAGGCCAAAACAAAATATGAGCCAAACACATTAAATATGGGTTAATCTGCTGTTTTATGCTATGAAGTGATAATCTATAGCTTATATCGGAGTAAAAAACCCAAAACAATGTTAAATAAATATGTCAACTAAATAAGCTATATGCCATGAATGATTTCAGGCCAGTAAAGCCAATATATTACTGTTTCTGGAGTGTGTAGTCCACCAGAAGATGCAATGTCATGATATTAATCTAACATACAAGTAAGTAGCTCATTGTCATTAATAAATGACAATGAGCCAATAAGATAAGCCAATGAGCCAATGAGACAATAAATGCTCTTAAGAATTTTGTCAAATGTAAAATCTGTTTGCTGAAGAAAACACAACCACTGGACTAAAGGAACCAAGGATCAAGCAGAACTACAGTACTTATGATGCATGGATGACCAAGGTTGTAAAAGCAACATCTTCATAACATAGACAACACTAAATATTTTAGCAATACTCAACAACATGGGTGTCAAACTCAGTTCCTGGAGGGCCACTGGGTAAATTCCAATCAGAAGTGAACATCCCTATGCCCTGCTCGATCCGAAGGGAAGCCCTTGAAGTGGGGACTTCAGAGGTATCTCATTATTGCTGTTAATTTGATACAAATAAATGTACATTGTTGTGTATATGTACATGCAATGTACATGTACATTGTTAAGCATTGAACACATAGAACAAATTTCAAGTTTTTTTTAACATTTTGTTTCATATAAATCAAACATGTTTTTATCACAACAATACAAAACTAATTGAATTGTTCAATTTATACATTAACTCTAATGATCTAATGATAATGATCTAATGATTAAAATGAATTGCGAGGATTCGCCACACATTAAAGTGACTGTCGCATGTTCCCTTGTGGAAAGGCCCTTTGTGAAGGAATTCAGTTCTTCGTTTCCGTTTGGAACGCCCGTATAAATGGCGCCCCCTTCCCGAAGTGCCCTTCAAGGGTGTAAAAACACAAGGGTTTGGAATTTGTCCACTTCCCTGCAGTTTCATTAATATTAATAACTTAATGTTAAGCAATATTATTGATCCGACTTGTTGAACGATGACATCACTGTTTTCTCCAGAACTGCTTTATAGATTAAATTAACAAATTTAATATTTAATGATCTTTACAATGGAACTGAATCAACACTGAACTGACTTCACCTGAACAACAGCAGAAATGCATTATTATCACTGTAAAGCCGCTTTGAAATAATCTATATTGTATAAAGCACAATATAAATAAACTTCACAGCTAATCAAGGTTTTAAATATTAAATTTCCAGTTGTTGTTTTTTTCAGTAGGTGTTTCAGAGCTGGTTGGAGTAGCCGTCCAGCAGCAGAGTTTGACTCGTGCTACTATAGTGCAACATGAGATTTAAATGAAATAAATATGTATTACCTTTGCACTACAAGAGCTACAGACAGACCTAAAAGAAAAAGAATCACAAGTGAAGGATCTAAACAGTGAATCAGACCATGTTCATATTCCTTGTTCCAGTTATTATCTATGATTTATTATATATAATATCTATTTTAATATTTATGAAAATTAAACCAAGACCTTTTACACAGGAGGCATGTGGACGGCCATGAAAACAGTGGGAACTTTACTCGACAACAGCAGCATATCTACAAAACAAAGATGATCAAAACAAGGACAAACAGTGTTAATCAAACTATCCCTGAATCATACAAACATTCACACCTTGCCCTTCTTCAGATTATTATGAAGCTCTTTGTTCTGCATGTATTTCTCCATCTCGGCCTTGACAAGTATCCGGCGCACGTTGATGACCTCATCCACTGTTAAGGCCAGACTGTCGACTGGATGACAGAATTCCTCCTGTGAGCGAAGGAGATAAAGAAGAAGACTCATGTAGGACACTTGCAAGGGATCACTATAGGGGAAATTTTGTTAAATGCTTCTCGTTCATTTTAAGAAACAAAGATAAATAATTATCTGTGGTAATAAACCTGCTGCCCACTTAATTCCTTTAAGAACTGTGCCAAAATACCAATACCACTGACCATCCACTGATGTCTAGAGAGTCCATGAGATGCTGCAGATCTTCCTGCACCATCATTGTTTTTGTCATCTGAGCTAAAGGAGTGACAGGTGGGCGGGGGCATCCTGTCTAACACAGGAAATGAGGCTGGAGGGGGGGAAAAACAGGGGAGAGGAGAGAAAGATAGTCAGACAGAAAGGATCAGATTAGAAAGGATGCATTCATTTTTCTGTCTCTCTCTGTCTGATACAAATCTATCTGCTAAAGGCTGCTACTACTAACATGCTCAAACGTGCTAAAACATCTATTTGAGGCTGCGTGGCTTTCAACTTCACACTTTTAAAACTATTTAAAACCTTTGAACTTCAAGCCTTCAAAATTACTTTCTGGCGAGGCTTTCTCCAGTTCATATCAAAGTTTGTCTCAGCAAACTTTTTTAAATCTGATGGGTCAATAGTTTTATGTTAAAATACTTAGATGATCAGATTCTTCTATCCAGGTTTAAGGCCGTGTGTCCACCAAAGTGTTTTTTCCTGAAGCTGAGGGAGCGCACAGCCAAGGTGGATCCGAAGGGCTGACGGGTCAAGGTGGGCCTGAGGGTCTGGAGGCCTGAGGTGTAGCCAGGGGATCCACATCACAGCGCCATGCTGGTGGTGAATGAGCCAGAGGTGGAGCCAGAAACCAGTGGGGCAAGTAAGTCTATGGAATTTGTTGGAATCAGTGGAGATAATAGTCACAATAGGGTGGACAGGATATTGGGTGGGATCGGGTCATCCATGATAGAGAGTGTAAGCTGGAGATTAAAGAGCTCCATGGGGAAATTTTAAGACCCAGCACTTCTCATCTGGCTCATCTGCTTCAGCCACTGGGCAAGTGCGACGAGAGTGTACTCGAGCTCATTGTCCACGGCTGGCTCAGGCTCAGACTCCGTGGCAGGCATGTGCGTCATCACTGGATCTAATGCAGGAGGTCTTTCTGTCTTTCTGGGACACTCCAAGCTGGGACGAAGTGTTTTCTCTGGAGTGGACAGAGAGACGACTGCTGGAGGTGTTAATAGTCCTGCATAGTAGGAGATAATGGTCTGGTTGTCCTCAACAGCTCCCACATTGAGAAGGAGGATTCGCATGAACTCGATGAACAGATGTTGATCCTCCCCAACATCAACATCTGGGTGAATATATCATCCATCCTGCTCCAGAAACGCTGTTTCAGAGTTTCATTGTGCCAGAGCACCTCACAATAGTGATCCAGGTATTCCTCCACGTAATTCTTCAACTACTGGCCGTTTTGTAGAACGCAGTCCACATCATCCATCTTGTGGATTGGTTCTGCTGTAACCACTGATGTGGATCATTTGACGATGAAGATAAAATACTAACTTGTTTAATAAACACGAAGAGTATATGTATATATATATACATATTTCTCAATAAATATAATGGGTAGATCATTTTGACTTGGTCATTTCAAAAGTAGCTCCCATGCTGAAAAAGTGTGAGCACCCCAGTGTAGAGCAAAAGTCATCCTTTTTTAACATAATGTAGCTTTGCAGATACCAATTTGTTTTTGCAAATCAGTTTTCAATCAACTGGTTCGAAAACAGGATTTACCTGTTCTTTCTAAGTTAAAATAAATACTGTGTTTTTAAGCATTATTAGTTGCATTTAGTGTAAAAGTATGTGTTCAAGTTTATTGTTAACACTCTTTGTTTCTCTAATAGCAAAATATAATTAAAATGTGTTAAAAATCTTTGTTGTGCAACTTTTATTTCTTGCAGATCTTTGTCCAGGTCTGACCTTGATAGATGTGTGGTGGTCCGACCCCCGTAAGCGTGTGTGATCGAGGTCTCTCTCCTCTTAGGGTGCCGACACCTGTGAGCTGAGGTGAATCAGAGCGGGATGACATCATTTCCCCTCTGAGCTCATCCAGGTCGTGTTCAGAGAAGGAGCGATCTCTCTTCAGAGGTGTGGGAGAGCTCTCCACCCGCCTGATATCCATACCATCTGGAGATTCTTCATCCTTCATAAAACAAAACATAGCAATAATTTAAATTTTAAAAAGACAATTTAAACAAATTAAGTAAGGAAGGTTTTCCACAACAACAACAAAAACAGCTTGTGAAATGATCATGTGAATCAGAAGAAGTCCTTAAAAATCTTAAAGTCAACATCTTCTCCATGACCGTTGTTGAAGAAATTCTGACTGCACTGAAATATCTCACCTCAAATATATTCATCTCCTCCATTTCTGCCAGTGTTGGAGCTTTTAGAAGAACACGCATGCGGGACGGTGGGCGGTACCCCGCTCCTGTGACTGAGAGGTCAATGCAAGAAGTTGATTTGACGTCACATTGGCAGGTGTGTGCCAGACAGGGTAACGAGCCAAATGCTGAAGAGTGACAAAATATTGCTGTGAGTGATCTAACACACAATTGAATAGAACTACAGATAGTGTTAGGAGGCTGTTTTTAAAATCTTGCATTCTTGCTTCTTTGTAATACGTGATTAACATACATCTCTTTGAACTCTGAGGCTCCACAGGTCTCAGTTTGTGATCCTGTCTGATCTCAGCCAGGACTCGATCATGGAGCGACTGCGGTCGCTGAGGCGGAGGAGGCAGGCTGCGTTCAGACACCTGCAGACATCAGTACAGTCTTGAAACATACATTTTGGTTGCACTGTATTCGCTGACGGTTTAACTACTCATTCTTTCTTTTCTTCAGAGAATAATTTACTAAAGCAAAACAGCAGCTACAGAGTTACAATTAGTAGTACACTGAAGAAATGTGACTTTATCTTAAAATTTTAAGAGAGAGAACTCTGAATGCAATGCTGCCTATGATAATTAATATAAATCACCAGTTCAAGGAAAGGAAAACTGTTTGTTTGAGAAAGATGACGTTTTCACAATCAAGTTCCCTTTCAAGTGAACTTGCGCTTTGTCGAACGCTTTGAAGACGCAGCGTCTCATTCCCTCTTCAGGGAACTATGGTTACATCCGTAACCTGAGACGTTCCCTTTCAAGGGAACTCACGCTGCATTTTCAAAGCGTTCAACGCAGCGTTTCGTTCCCTTGAAAGGGAACTATGGTTACATACATAACCTGAGACGTTCCTAAACACAACCAATCTCACATGAAAAAAAACTAGGCACTTTTAAAATACTTGCTAAGTTTTACACAGTGTCCAAACCTGGCACAATGTTATACAAGTAGTTTGTCTTGTCGTAACTAAAAACGATAATGCTTTACATTTTCTTTTTAGATTTAGTGTCTCTATTATTTGACTATACATTGTTCTTACATTTAAAGTACCAGCATTTATTCACATTTTTAATGTATAAAAAGTACCGGTACATACAGACATTTCTAATGGTATATAAAATTGGACCAAATTAACTCTTACAAATTTTAACAACAGCACTACTAAAGTTAACAACAGCACTACCTACAATTGTGAAGAGAAATCAACCAATCAGATAAGTCGCTGTTTCCATGAAATCGGTAATCACTCTACAATAATGTCCCACTCTTATCAAGCATTGCGAATAACGGAATTAAAGTCTTCTTATAGTATTTCTACATTTCTATTACAGTGATCCCTCGTTTATTGCGGTTAATGTGGACCGGAACCCCCGCAATATGTGAAAATCCGCAAAGTAGGATCAGCCAATCAGCTCACGGGATACATCCACTCGTGCTCTCATTCGGCGATCTCGCGCCGGGAACCAATCATGTGTCTTGCCCATGGGAGTGTACAAAGCCTCTGAGAGAGTTTCTCATTTTGTCACGCATCGTGGGAAACTGTTTCTCTCGCGCATCACGATAAAACAACGCTGCTTTCCGCAATACGGCTGCCTATATGGCGGTATTTTTGAATTAGAATTTTTCGATGAATATTTTTTTTAATCCGCGATGCACTGATGCACATGTGAAACTTGAGGGATTACTGTAGGTGAATGTTTTTCAAAAACACATGTCATTTTGACATTTAGTCCTATTGTATGTACTTTTTTGATTCGATTGCATTCATTTGCAAAGCTAAAGCAGCTCATTGCCTCAAATACAGAAGTACAAGTAAATATTATATAGAAGGTTTTTTTAAATGCCAATGGAGATAAATACTTCTGAAACCAGGGCTGCTGAAAAAGTGGGTGGTCACTCTTAGAAAGACCACAGAAATAGAAACCAAATGACAATAGATAATATCCTGCTGCTTGTCGTGATTAAGAGTAGTGAGGGATTGTATTTGTATTGTGTCTGGTTAGGACACGGTGTAACTGGACATCAGTTATAGGATATTATCAACAACTAACTGGTTTAAGAGGGGGTCTTGATCTGATAAAGTCCAAAATCAGCTCATGAGCGTTTCGTTTAACACACGTGGGAATATTTCCATCTACCTGCAGAAGAAGAAAAAGAGGCATAGATTCATGATATTATAGTTACTGTCAAATATAAAAACAATGTTTAATCACTCTCATGCTGCATCAGCTGAAAAGTCTTTCCAAAGCCATAATCTCACATATATAGTCGACTTACCGAGTTAGCATAAGATTAATTCTGAGATAAACCACTTAAAATATGCTTACTACAGCAACCTCAGTGGCGTTTCAGTGCCCTCAGCATGATTTAGCATAGTTAGAACAAACTCACCACAACTTTGCGAAGTTTATATTTGCGTGAACGAATGTCTTGCATGAGCATCTCAAAGGGCGTGAGACTGAACTCCGTGGGCAAAGGGTTAAACGGCTGTTCCTCCACCTTCTTGAGCTTCACACCCTGCCTCAACTCCTTCATTAGCTGCACCCACAGCCGGGCCTGAATGAACAAAAGACAAACACACACCGTTTCCATACATTGCTGGACAACGACAAATATGAGTAAATGAAACGACCATTTCAACTACTGTCCTAATAAGCACGTCTTTTACCCAGTCAGTGTGTTGAAGAGCATCAAGCTCAGCGGTGGAATTTTCTACCTGTGGTTCCTCCCTTCGGATCTTCTTCAGCATCTTCAGGAAAATATCAGACACTTATCAGAACATGAAAGACGAGGGTATGAAGCTGTAAATATTAAATTCTCACACAAACTATATAATGTGGTGTTTGCCAACACTGGGCATCAAGTCACACCCAACATTTTCAAAGATTTATGGCAATGGTTCTCAAACTTTTCAATATCAAAGTATTGATATTGATACTCTATTTTGACTAATATCATACTTTGATTCAATTCAATACTCCTGTAGTTCAAATAAATCATGCTGCTATGAGACCAACATGTTTAGAAGCATTTGAACTGCTCTGCACATCATTCTTTAATCTTGCCAACAGGAAATCAAGCTCTTTAACAACCAACCTTTAATGCCTTGTGTTTTTAGCTAACGTTCTGTTTCAAGCTTGTCTAAATACACTGATACGTCTACAACCACACAACTTTCGATTGCATTCAGATATTTCATTCAGTTCCTTTTGCTTGAAGATCGGATTCATAATGCCTATGTGGTGATTCTTGTGGTCTTTGCTGAGGGTCCCCACTATTATTTGATGAGCTGGATGATTTTTAATAATTTTTCTTGGTCTTCAGTCTCCACTTGTCCTATCCAGTCCAAATCCAAGTCCAAGTCAGTCCAAGTCCTTGGTTCTGTCCAGTCCCAAGTCATCTCCATTGGCTTTGCCCAACTCCAAGTCTCCTTTCACAAGTTAACACTTACAAATGATTCAGGAGAAGTAAATGGTAAGCGTATTTGGCGTGCTGTCCGAGCTCAGTATTTAGCCCGAACGTGGAGCACTCCCCCCGTATCCTGACTTTGAAAGGAATGATTAAGTGTGAGGAGTCGGGGTGGTGGAGGGATGCCGTAAACCGTCAAGAGGTGTAGGTGAGTCGAACATGACTATATATACATGTTTCCTCTCCTGCTGATAGGATGAGGTGTAATTGCTGATGACGAGTTGATTGCGTTAATCCTTTGAAGGTGCTCCTCCCGAACTTTGTTAATAAAACATAATTTGTCGCCATTGTCTCTGCCCAGCTAAAAGTCTCCTTTTTCAGGATGGTTCCCTCCTCTTCTGCTAAGAAGTCTCGCCTCCGCTGTCTTTCTTTAGCACCTTGGTTCTTATCTTGGTGGATCTGCCCTCCCGCTCAGATCAGCGTTGGGCTTCCCGGTTGTCAGCTATGGCTTGTTCTGAGAATCCCTGTACCTGCTGCCACGAATCTAATTTTACTGAACTTTGATAACAAAAACAAAGATTGTATTCTCTCTTTCAAAAGATGACGCTGTTTATTTAGCTCTTTTGACTATGCATATGTCAAAATATTTAGTTGCACTATTGTACGAGATCAGAGATGAATGATGTGTAATCATATTTTGGTTTGCGACCAACAAGTTCAGAACCACTGATCTAGGCCACTTTTTTTCACAGTTACTTCTTTTATTTCAGTGTTTGATGTTTTATTAAAGGTGCATTCATAAAGTAATATGATCACAGTCAAGACCCATGTGAGCACCATGGCACCATCAGTATGGCTCCTCACCTCTTTGGCGTCTCTTATCCTGCTGAGGAAGGTCTGAAGCTCAAGTGTCTCCAGGAAAAGCGCCCGACACACGGCCTGGTAGTGCTCTGGTGCTAAAGCTGGATTTGCCAATCTGCGAGCACAAAGCGCCATCACCTGATGAACAGTGTGGATGTCATGCACGGTGCCTTCCTCCTCTTCTTCTTCATCCTCCTCTTGGCCACTGTAGCCCTCGTCTTTAGCTGCATTACTGCCACTATGTTTAGATTCGCTGCAGTCCTGACCACCGACCATAAACTCAATGAGCTCTTCAAGCTGAGGGCTCAATTCCCGTTCCTCGCTATCATCCAGTCCCCAGTCTAAAGCACGGTAGATCACAACACCAATGGACTGAACCAGCTGCACACATGTAGGGTGAAGAAATGGGGTTTGTTAGGGGATGGAGACTTCAAATATAACATAATTATACATTGAGCCATAATAGTCTCACCTTTCCATCAGCAGCGGAAGCACAGTCAGCATTACTGTCATCTAAGGGGGAGGGAGAGATTAGCGAAAGAAAACCGCAAATTATATTTCTAGACATTTTTCTAACTCAACTGATCTAACACTAAAGAAATGCTAATGATCTAAAAGGTTTATGCTTGCTATGCCACGGTTTACTTGGAATTGCTTTCTTTGAGCTCAAATTTGTGCAAGCTATGAATATGAACTTGCCTTCTCTTTTTTCCTACCTTTCAGATTAGCAAAATGTACCAAAATTGATGTCACTTAATACAGTTTCACTAAATGTGTTAATTGTAAATGTACATTTAACAAGCGATTGTAAATTTCACAAATAATTACGAAGAATCGTCCAGTAAAACATTGAATTAAATGTGGAATGTGCTTTCAGGGGGTCGGTGAGCTGTAGGTATATTCAAAGAAGTCAATCACAACAAAGGTGAAACATGAAACATTCAAATTCACCCAAAACAAAATACCGGTAAGTAAAAACCATTATGAGTTCCATCATAAAATGTACCGGTATATGCCAAAAAGGACTAGTTAGTGATCAGACAACAGTGCCCTCTGGCAGTATAATAATGGCATGGCAGAAGTGGGTCTTCCTCAGGTCTAGATGTGGATGGGATGGACTCTGTGGAAGACTTTAGGTAAAAAAAGACATGTTCAAGATGACGGAAGATGAAGACGTGAGACTAATATCTATATCGAGTGACTGGCAGAAATCTCTAGAGACTCCATGTCCCCACCATCACTGAGCATCCAAAGCATAATGCACACAAAACAAGTGAGAAGTGGCTTGAACTATACTATTCAGTGGTTCGGTACACATTTTAGATGTCACTCTCTCAGGTTTTGAAGTCTCTACTAACAAGCTGAAGAGTCAAGTCTGGTGTGTTTTATTAGGGAGACTCCAGGATGTTGGGGGAACTCCAGGACCAGAACCACAGGGTTAGAGGGCCTCTGTCTGAGATATGTCCTTGGAAAAGCCACAGACGTGGAACACCTGGATAAAGACACACTCAACTGCCCCCAGAACTGCAAGAAAAACTAGCAAAGATGAGCTGTCTATGTCTACTGCATTTCCACAGGGATATCAACGACACAAAAGAAATGCATTTCTCCTATTGTCATATTTTCTCTAGCTGTAGTGGATGTGTGGTACAAGCTAGGTCTTTCTAGTATGCTTTACTATTTCTATTCAGTATTTATTTATGATTTATACGTCAACCAATCAGTGTAACACTGTACAATATAGGTCTGCAGAACACATGTATATATATATATATATATATATATATATATATATATATATATATAATTTTTTTTTTTTTTTTACAATTCTTACCTAGAGTACTTTGTCTGACAGGGCTGTGAGAGTGAAAGACAGGACAATGATTTAACCAGGCCAGACAAAGAAAAATATTCAATAAAGGGTGTCCCTTTAGAAATAACCAGAACAGCAGGAGGTGGAAAGAAAGGCTGAGGAAATGTTTATACTTAATACTCATCATTGAAAGTCTACATTATTCCTTAGTATCCACTAAACACTTCGTACAATCAGATCAGAGACACCATTGTCCCATTCATTGACAGCTATATCAACATTACCCACTGTTGTGCAGTCACTGTGTAATAAGCAGATTCTGGAATTTTGGTCAAATCAGTTATGTAAATTATTTATTTATATGCATTAATATAATTAATGGCAAGTAATGGCAAGAGAAAGCAATTTACTTTAGATGTTGTAGTAAAACGGCATCTTTTCTTTTCCAGTATTAAACTTTTTGGACCACCAAACTCGGAAACTTAACATCTCAGAGTTTCCAAGAAATAAATTTGAATTGAGTGGCCGTTTATATCTAATTTCTAACTAAGAAACGCATATTAACAATAAAGAAGGCTGCTGTTTTTTCTTTTGCAATAGCATCCGGTCTGTTCTTAATCTGCATCCCTACAATCCCTAAATTGGACAAGCTGTACCAGTTCATGTTTATGTCTATGTGTATGTCTCCTGAACTCCTTCATTTTGTATGGGGAGGATTTTTAAATGATGATGAGGCAACCTGTGAGTCAGTGCTTGGGTTCGCATCCGTCTGTGAATCAGCTGACTGTACGTTTTCTCCCATTACGACTCAGCAATTGCTTGTAATTGGTGTTGTTGGGTAGAAATAACGGGTGGATGCTCTCTTCTCCTCCCCTAGCAAATGGGACTCAGATGCAGAGATAAAGAACCCCAATCATAGTTTTAGTTATCATGGACCAATTTTCACTACCTATAGTTCAGTCAAAGTCAATTAAAGTTCCAACAGGTCCGGTTTCTATATTCTCTTTCCAGTTGAGTTCCGGACAATACTTTTGTTTTAAAACAAAATCATCTGCAGCTCTTAGACCTAGTTTTACATACAGGGCTTAGATTAAGTCAGGATTAGGCATTTAAGTAGCTTTTATAAACATGCCTTAAAAAAACATACTCAGCATTATTTGAGACTAAACAATGACACTGACATATTGTAAGATTTGAGTTGCTTTAAGTTTGCATTTTAGTCTGGGACTAGCTTAAGCCAGGTCTGTGAAACCAGAGGTTAATGTGGCGCTTTACGTCTTTAGCAGGAGAGAGAAGAAACACATGTTTAGGGGCCATTTACATGACGCTGCGTTCTGCGTTTTGGCTGTTCATTTACATGAGAACAGCAGTTTGGGATCCTGAAAACACTTTTTTTTTTAAAACAATACCATTATCATCTAACTACATTAACACAAATTTGTGAAAACGGTGACGTCATGTGCGTGCGTGTTACATGTTCAGCCTATAGGCGTGTAGTGTTGCATTACAAAGGGACATCGCCACCTACTGGCATTGCAGCAGAATAGAGCGTTTTTCATTTTGATAAGAATTTCAGTTTTTTTCAAATGTTTTTTTAAAGCCTATTAAATAGAGATTTCAAATTAAGAAAAGTCAATAGTGTAGTACAGAAAGAGAATATGCACATTTGTATGTATATATTGCATTTATCTTTGTTAAGTTTAAATCTGCAAGTGCATTTTTTTTTTACATATTTCTTACATTAAAGTAATATACTGTATATAGAAAATAACATTCAGACAAGCTAAATAAATGTACGAATGGTTCCAAACATGATTGGTTGATTGGTAAAACTGTGATTTCTATGTCATTACTACGGCATGTAGTATTTTCTAATTCTTTTACATCAAAAACATTCCATGTCATAGATAATCATGGGGTAATTATGTACGTTTGACCGATTTTGACAATTGAATGTATCATTTTGCAAGTGATGGCACACATTATGACAGAATTATTGAGGAGTACGACAGTTTCCCTGAGAATCAACTTATCCGCTTTGATCAGCAATCCATTTGCATTTAGTTATTGTGCAGATTGTAGAAAATTGTACTTACTCTTTTGCAGAGAGATCAGAGCCCAGTTGTTCAAAAGTAATCTGATCAGATTTCAGGATTAGATCAGATCTTGAAAATGGGTTGTTCAAAAAAAAACAAAGCAAAAAAAGATTCTCAGATTAGATCATAACATCCAATCTTAGTTTGATCTGGATCAAACCATCATTATATGCTATTCACAATTTTTTTTTTATTGGGATTCATTTGATCCAAAAAAACAGGATTATTCTGTTCCCCACAGAAGGGTCTGGTACAAAAATCGAATGATAAAACTTGGTCAAAAAAGACATCATTCGTATCATGTAATACATTCACACCTTTACATTTGTATCTTTCTTTAACAATTAATGTAATAAAGTAGACATTAGGCTGCATAGTAAGCCTTTCATACAGTAAAGTAGAACAGATAATCTTGTGTTATAAAATTATCCCTCAAACAGCTGTCAATATCAAGCAAAAAATGATAAATATAATTTTAAGTGTTTTAAATTACTAAATTTTAACTACATTGGCACAACCATCTGAGATCAAATAGTCAAAAGCAGTTTCTAACTATTCAGTGTACGGTATATTTGTTTGTGTTGTGCGTCAGATGAGGGGTTCCGGAGCCACTAAAGGGACATGGTGAAAGAAAGAAAATCACCATGTTTAGTGACCATTTTGACTAATAACTGTTGTTGTTTTCATAGAGAGTAAACTATATTGTAAAATGTAGTGTAAAAACGTATGTATCTGGGTCGGGTTGATCTGATACAATTTTGCTTCAAAAAAACTGCTGATCCTGGGAAATAAACCATGGGATTTCCAAATCTAGATCATTCTCATCCAGATTAAATTTTTTGGACAACTGAGCCCTGAACCCTGGTTTCTCAGCCGAGGCAAGTCATGGTCATGTGGTATTATTTCTAATTTAGTTTCAAATTTAATGTTAGCACATGTTTGATCAGTCAAGCTCTGCCTGTGAATCCATGAATCTATGCACATGCTAGCATGTTTTGAAACAAGAGTGTGAGTGAGTGTTAACCATACAAACAAACATAGCAGTGCCCCCTTGTGCCAGTCCAACAACACTCCTGATGCAGAAGTGCTTGAGTAAAACAATAGCCAGTTTCTACCACTGTGTATCACACACACATCTGGAAGATGTCTTTTAAAGATCTGGAGGCATCTACTGTCCATCTACAAACTTCTGAGAAACGTCTTTAAGATGTTTTACTTACATTATAAGTCATAAAACACCTTAAAGACATTTTCTAAATGTCTGTTTAACGTCTGACAGGAAACGTCCTAGAAACACATTGTAGACAAGCAAACTCTTCAAAAAAAGTGGTAGCTTATCAGCAGACAATATCTGAATCAAATTCAAAAACAGTGTTTACAAAGGCAAAAACAAAGGCTTCAGCAAGACAACACAAGACACCCACTTCATAAATAATAAACACAGAGCAAGCCATAACGCAGAAGAATGCATCAGGAATCAATAAGATGAACTATAAAAATTGGCTGGATGAGGATTAAGAGAACCAAATACGACAATCTGGATTAACATCAAATGCGAATGTGAACAACCTTTTTAAAGGCAGTTTTATTAGTCATATCCCACCATAGAGCTGATACAATACATTCAAAACAGAATGTCTGATAGAATAATTTCAAACTCTTGAACCTGGATTATTCTTTGAAGGACACCAGTTGTTGGAAAGTTTCATTAAATGCATGTCAGGTCCTTACCTGTGCTTTCCAGACGTGCCGTGACGGTCCCGTCCCTGTGCAGGGTTATTCCTGACGGATCCCGGATCAGGAGCCCAGGAGCAGGCGCTCTCATGTCCCTGCAGCACTGGAAACACACTGCCCAAGCCTGCTCCTCATTGATGGGCTGCTCATAGGATTTCAGCACCTCCTCCAGAGACAGTTCCCTGATCTCAGCTCTCTCCGCGGGAGCGGATACCCTTGACTCTCCGTCCTTACCGCTTCTGTTTGCTGATCTGGCCATTGCGAGGCCGCGTTTTAGTCTACAGTTTCCTCAGGATCCACTGTCTGAAAACAGAATGATGATTCTGCTGTTCATTCCGGGAAACGTCAGTCAGTGATGGGCAGGGGAGCGGAGGCGGGCGGACATCTCTGAATGCGCAATTTTAGCAAAAGGTAGAGCATGATTATATTTAAAAAAAAACTTATTTATAATATATTGCCTACATGTCTGTTATGTGATCCATCTTTCTCATCGGTCAAGTTCCCTGCATCATGTCTGGATGGGTGTCGTAGTCCGCATCCTCTGCAAAGTACGAGCTCCACCCACAAACCCGTCCAATCAAACACATGAGCTGAACTTGCAGAGGAACTGGCTGGGATACATAAATAACCGAAGGATTTCTCCGATGTTTATATCGTCCAGGTTATTTCCGCTTTTAAAAAATGACAACAACAAAAAAACCGTTATTAAGTCATATAAGAATCTAAAAATTAAAGTCAAAACAAAACAAAGCGTGCTGCTGTGAAAATTAAAGGGGTGGTTTGTTATTATTAAAGAAAAATGGAATTAAAACCTACATGGCCCTGTGTGAAAAAGTGTTTGCCCCCTAATCCTGCACCTCGACACGAGCACAACACAGCCCTGAAGTGTCTGCAGAGACTGTGACTCTACTAAACCCTCCCCTGTGAAGATCATGAATCTCATCTCCAACCAGACCGAACTGGATTTAATATTTTTACCTGAAATGTTGTGAATATAATAATCATGCACTGTTTGTCTGTTGGCTAGAGGAGAACTGGTCTCCCAGCTGAGCCTGGTTTCTCCCAAGGTTTTTTTCTCCATTCTGTTTTGGTGCCTTGCCACTGTCTCCTCTGTCATGCTTAGTTTGGGACTCTTAATGTTCCTCAATATTATTGATTGGCATGCTCTTCTAGAGCTGCTGTACAGCCAAAACAAACTTTATTTTTTATTGTTTCCCTGTGACCACTGTAAAGCTGCTTTGAAACAATCTCTTATAAAAGGGCTATATAAATAAAGGTGACTTGACTTGACTTAATCCTAATAACTGGTTGGGTCTTTAGAAGCAAGAACTGCAATCAAGTGTTTGCGATAATTTGCAATGAGTCTTTTACAGCTGTGGAGGAATTTTGGCCCACATTGGAGGTTTTTCATGCTTTTTTAAGGTCATACCACATCATCTCAATAGGATTCAGATAAGGACTTTGACTAGGCCAATCCAAGGTCATCATTTTGATTTTCTTCAGTCAGTCAGAGGTGGACTTGCTGATGTGTTTTGGATCATTGTCCTGCTGCAGAACCCATGTTCACTTCAGCTTGAGGTCATGAACAGATGGCCGGACACTCTTCTTTAAGATTTTTTGGTGGAAAGTAGAATTGATTTTTTCATTTATCACTGCAAATCTTACAGGTCCTGAAGCAGAAAAACAGCCTACCACCATATTTTACTGTTGATATGATGTTCTTTTTCTGTTACTTTTATAATATATGTAATGGGGCCTTGTACCTTCCAGAAAGTTCAACCTTTTTATTTTCCGTCAGTCCACAGATTACTTTTTACAAAAGTCAATTTTGGTCAGCCGGCCACTCCTAGGAAGGTTCACCAATTGTGGCTAATGGCCCTCACTGTGGTTCGCTGGAGTCCCAAAGCTTTAAAATTGGATTTGTAACCTTTTTCAGACTGATAGATCTCAATTACTTTCTTTCTAATTTGTTTCTGAAGTTCTTTGGATATCGGCATGATGTCTCGCTTGTGAAGATATTTTGGTCGACTTCACTTTGTCACTTTTTTTTTTTACACTTTGTCAGATTTTGTTTTCCCTTAATAATAACAATCTTCATTTAAAAACTTAATTTTGAGTTTACTTGTATTATCTTTGACTAATATTTAAATTTATTTGATGATCTGAAACATTCAAGTGTGACAAACATGCAAAAAAAATAAGAAATCAGGAAGGGGGTAAACAAATTTTCACATCACTGTATTATTTTTTTCACACCTAGAACGATGGATAACAATAAATATATTTGCTTTCACACAAAGAATGACAAATATAATGATAACTGACAATAACGATAAATATATTTGCTTTAATGCCAAGAATAATAACAGTCTGTTTATTCCTCTCACGCGCTGTGGTTTCAAAGTGTGTACAACTGGAATTGAAAACACGTTTTAGCTGTTCTTGTTGCATATGCACAGATTTAACCAGCAGATGTCCTGAGCATGCTGTGTTTCGTGTGAATCTAGTGTAACTGATCTAATCTAACAGTGAATTTAGATGACATCATCAATTATTAATATAGCGGGATAAAAACCAAGACTTTTTTCACTACAACTTCACAGGAAGTAAAACAATTTCAATACATTTCAATATTTCTGAAATTGATTTAATTATACCACTTTTCTAGTTAAAACGTATAGTTTAATGTAAACTGATGGTATTACAGATCTCACTTATGCCTAAAATCATTTTCCCTGGTTTACAGACTAGACTTATGCCAGTCTCAGACTAAAATGCATGTTTAATTTGTTTTAAGTGAAAGCAACATTGTTTGGTCTTCTAATGCACGTTCATAAAATCTCCTGTTTTAATTAAACTAAGGTGTAATCGTGGTTTATTCTGAACAGTGGCTGATTTGTAGTTTGTACAACCAAAAGATTTTTTCATATTTCCCATTAATTTCCTACGTCAGTCATCAATACATAGTTTTTTTTAATGATCAACTGTCAAAGAAACATGTAAGGTAAAAAGTGTGACATTCACAGTTTTACTCCATTGATCAAGCAAACAGATTTAGACAAACCAGGTATAATGTTTAACACTGAACATGTGCAAACAACCAAAACACCAACAGTAATAAGTACTAAAACTAGCATTCTATGTACCATGATTTATTTTTTCTAAAACCTGTCTATATATACATAAATATTAATTGATAACAAAATGGATTGTGACGGATACATTATCAGGTAACAAAATATAATCTGCGAGGAGACTCTTGATCTTGTGTGATCTTTATTTAAACTTCCTCTAATCTAAGTCACTGCTTGACATGTTGAATATAAATCAATGTGATTCAAACTTCAATAAAACACCAGCTCCCGTTGAAATCAAACAATGTCATGAAACGGCAACACCTATTTTACAAATAATCAAATATTTGATCACATTTGGTTTCTAGTTCACAGAGAAATTCAGTAGCGCAGATAATAAAAGCCCTTTATGTAAATGACAAACAAAGCAGTACCACAGTACTGTAAAATGTAAAAATGTGTCTGACATCCGGACTGGAAGTCCTTTCAGCAAAACATTATCACATACTGTTGATCACAAACAAACACGTCATAAAATAATCACACATAAAAAACCCATTGTGACTGTATAACACTTCAACACTTCCATGTCTGGTTAGTAATGGCGGAGTAGCACATATGGCACAGTAGTTTTGTAATAATGTTAATTGGGAGTGTGTGTGTGTGTGTGTGTGGGGGGGGGGGGGTCTGATGCCAAGATGTCTGCAAGATTATTAAATTATGTAAAATCATTTAAGTGTTTTTAATACCATTTTCCAGTATTTCAAGACTATCCCTTTCAGGTAATGAAAAATGTTCATGAGTCATGTGACTTTATTATGTCGTATAGAAAAATGTATTTTATGTTTATGTCGGATTTATGCATATTTTTCTATTTGTTTACTTTACAGCTATCACGTAAAGTGCTTTGCAGCAACTTCAAAACCGGTGCATCCAATCACATTTTCAAATTTAACTTGGTCCAAGTTTGAGTAAAGTATAAATCCAGTGAGAGCACAGAAAAGAACTAGAGTAGTCTACAATCAACTAAATTTTTAAATAGCACGACACTAACATAAATATAAACATACAATCAAATATCAACTGCATTATTCACGACAACATTGACATTCAGCTTAAGCCGGCGATGCGTTCTGTGTAAATCTTGTCTATCCGTGAAAAAAAGAAACACGGCAACCTATCATAGATATCCTATCCTACCCTATTTATAATAGCTTTTTTTTTAAACAAAAAAAACAAATAAAAACAACAACAACTACACTATAATAGGTTTCTAGTCAATAAATACATTTTGGAGTTAATTATTGGACGATAATTTCGTCAAAAAAAGCATCCAGTGGTAAAAGTTGTGTTAAAATGAAGAAGAGGATGGAGCATCTAGTCTCTTGTTTATCCGAGAAACGTTCTTCTCTCTGCCGGTCACTAGAACTCTGAGGCGTTGACAAATGAAAACTGGTGAACAGATTTCCCACAATTCTTCACTCTTTAGGCATTTTTTTCACTGTGGCAGCTCTATACCGTAGCGGTAGTGCTTTTAGAAGGTAGCCACCTGAACTGATAGCGTTCACGTGGCGCCAGAAGGTTTAAATCCATCAGTTTTTGCTCTTTCTCGCTGTCCACCATCTTATACCCAAGCAGAGACATGGCTCCTTTGCACACATCCTGGATGCGCTGCACTTTTTCAAATGGTAAGGTGGTTCGCCAAGCCAAGGAGACGTCCTCTGCATTTCGTGAAGTGATTTTGAAGGCGTCCTTCTTCGCTCCCTTGCCCTTACCATGAGTGATGCGGTAGATCCACTCCTGCAAAGTTTCGGTCATGTCCAGACCCACAAACTGGTACATGGCTTCAATCTCCTCCAGCGTGTTTCGCACTAGATCCTCATAACGTACCATTTTGTAGCGGCCCCGTAGGAAATCGGGTGCCTTAAACATAGCAGTCTCAAAAATGCGCACATGGCTGCGGCAAATCTCCTGTAAGACATGATATGACCTATCGTTCTCTGGAATATTAGCCTGTTCGAGTACTATGGCGGCATCTTTCACCAGGGCATTGACCGACTGCTCCCTGGAACGAAGTACCGCTCGCGGGTCACGAACTAAATGGATAATACGCAGATTCAAAGAGGGGTCCCGCAGTAGAGGGTAAAGGGACTCCAACTCAAAGAAACGGACCTCTTTTAACACAACATGGCTGTAAGTGCTACACGCAATCTCTGCAAGCTTCAAACTTTGCACGTCGCAGTGCTTTTTGCACTCTTGTTCTTTGCTGATCTCGTTGCGAGGCGTGAGAAAGCACGCGGGTGGAGAGCAGAGCGCACGGCTGTGGCTCCACATGAAGAGGCTGGAGACGTTTTGTGGTTGTGGGATGTAAGCGTCCATCACTGACAAGTCGCACTGGAAGACGCTGCGAATCGTATCGCGCACCGCCATTCGTAAGCTGTGCGCGCCGGCTTGCTGTAGAGACGTCCATACGTGCCAGGCTGGTTCCATCAAGTAAAAGACATCCGGATGCTGGTTGAACACCTGGCCCAGGAAGGACGAGCCAGATCTCCAAGACGACAGCAGCAACACATGTACCTTGCCCTCAGATGGATTGTTTAGAAGGGTCGGACGGCTGTACCAGCCATACAGAAGCACTCCTGCAACAGCTGGAATCAGCACAAGGCTCAGCACAGTGGGCTTGGGCGCTCTCCACCGCAGCATCCTGGGAACTTTACTCACCTGCGAAATTAAGCACAGCCACACTTTATTGGATCATTCATGACTGGCATTTCTAGCGCAGACAATATTTGATACTGATGATTCATTCACATTGGGGGTGTAGGGTGCGCGCAGGATTGGGAGTTGGGGACCACTGCCCTATGGGTATTTTATCCAACGGGGTAAACTCTGCTGAGGCAAGGGGCCATAAGACATGCACCCCTCTCAGTAGACAGTCCGGCTGTACAGCCATCTCTTCCAAGTGGATGGGGTTTTTGTAAATCACAAATCGGGTTGCTGTACCTGAGACCACAGCAATTTATCAGATTATCAAATCTGGATTAACAGAGTTACAAATGGTTTACATTTCACAATGTAGTCTACAAACATTCCCTTAAATTTTAATTTTCCTTTAAAATGTCAGACCGCTACGGATCCACAAGAGGGACATTATATATATATAACATCTGATTAGTTCTGTAATCAATATTTGTTCAAAATATTTGCATATATATATATATATATATATATATATATATATATATATATATATGCAAATATTTTGAACAAACATTGATTACAGAACTAATTTTCAAGATGGGATCTAATTCAATCAAACTACTTTTTAACAACCGGAGCCAAGATCACACTCACCAAGGTCCAAGTTTAAATACTATGTTTTGCAATCCAGGATGATGTAAATCTTTCCAACAGCTGAAATCTGATCACATTACTGTCAAACAACTGGGTACAAGAGTCAAATAAGAGTAAAATTGACTTTGGAGCGCAAACTGAATTACATCCAGCTTTATATATTTAAACCACAAAGCAAGATCAATAAGATGTGACAATTCCAACCCCCCTTAAAATCTACCTCAGGGATAAGATTGATCATCAGACACTCAGCTAGGATGGCATTTCTCTCTCTCTCATCTCTCTCTCTCTCTCTCAAGGGTGCCATGTGACAACACATACGGAACATTCCTTCTCTGGCATTAAAGGGAAAGTTCACCCCAAAATGAATGCTCTCTCTGGCTGTCCTACTGATGCTAACCAGCAGATGTCAGGGGAAATGAACACTGGTCCGCTGCAATGAGATTCAGTAGCTATAGCCCATAATATCTAATGAATCTATCCAGGTTCAAATGAAACTAATGATTCTGAGAGATGCCATTATCAGACAATATAAAACCAAAAATACATTTGGGGTTGAAGAAGCAGCACAGGGTCAGGTGACCAAAGTGACACGACGGCACAGGCGAAAGTTATGCTTTTTTTCAAATATGCTGTGTTATTTGTAACACTGGAGTTGTTACAAGGTTATGAATTAAACAAACACAAAAACACAGGTAATATGTACACCTGTAGTCAAAGCACAATCTCCAAACACAACCCTGATATCACACACACATCTCAGATACGTCTATTCGATTTACATCTGGAAGAGGTATTTATGTGAATATTTATTAGTCTGCAATGTGTCTCATCTGATTGATGATTTAAAACCGACATCTTAAAGGCGTTTTCCAGATGTTTCACAGCAGACGCTCTCCAGATCTTTAACAGAAGTGTATCTGTCACTGACGAGTGCTGCTTGTTTGCATTATTGTGAAGCCTTATTCTTGTTTTTCTTTCTTTTTTTTCCTTTTCTCCATTTTTTTGTTTGTAATATTCTATTTGGATGTGTTGTTGTAGTTATGTGTCTTTGTTATGTCTTACTAACAACAACAACAACAAACACCGTGGCTTAGGCTGTTTACTTTCATTTTTCAAATGAATTTTAATTAATCTATTCATTAATAACATACATTTTATTCCTTTGTTACTGCTGTTATTGTTATTTTAAAACGCACAATGTACCACGTCCCTCTTCCCTCACTCAAAACACTTTTTAAAGGGATGGTTCACAAAAAAACAACTAATTGTCATTTACTCACCCTCAAAACAGGTAGTTACCAGCTCTAAAACCTCAACAAGAGCGGTCCATACAATCTACAATCTGATGAAATACAATGGGCTCTGTGAAAAGAACCGTCCAAAACTGAAACGATAGTTTTCCCAAATCTCCATTCGCGCTCCACATGGAGGAAACAGCCTCGGGACACGAGCACATCACTCTTTCACTCCTTCTGCATAGTTCACTCACAGCTTTTGTTGGACTCCAAAAAAATTGAAAAAAAATTGTGCCTTATATAAAAAATTTTTTTTGAATATAAGGCACAAAAGACATCAATTAATCGGATATGAATTATTGGGTGGTCTGTGACTTTAAGTGCCTTTTACACCTGACAGGGAAAACACATAGGAATTGAGGTGATAAAATAAAAATATTATTAGATTTCGTTTCCTTTATGTCCTCTTTTACTCTGGTAATTAATAGTTTATACACACACACACACATATATATGTGTGCATTACTGAACCCTATCATGAGTCCTGAAACGCTCTGGCGGTCATTCCCCAAAATGCTTAGAGGGAAACTAGTGTTTTGGGGACGTTAGACAAATCGTGTTGACATTTAGGCAAACTGTGTAACGATTTATGAGGCCATCAAGTTTTTCTACAACATTTTAGTTTAGAGAATATCAACGTTCCATTAAAACTCATGCGGTTCCTCTAACAGAGAGAAAACTCGACTACCATCTTCAGTCATCCTGAAAGCCAAACAAAGCCTTTACAGTTATCCTGCGAACACTTCAGCTCTGTCTACAGCACAAGCATGGCATTAAAGCAGAAGAAACATCATTAAAGCACAGCATTATCTCTTACCTCCTGGTGAGTGGTGTGTATGTGTGTGATGGGTGTTTTAAAGTGTGTGCTGGAACCTGTGGATGAGGGAAAAGCTGAGACGTGGCCTTTAAGAGTGATTGGCAAGAAGTGGGTGGGACTTTCTCTCCTTCTGTAAGATGATCTGTGAATGAACTTCATTGAAGAGACACATGCTCTCCTATGTCATAGTGTTAGGGGAAACTCAAAGCTCAATTAAAAACGTGTTTGGGTGTAATGCAACACTGTGTACTTGTGCAAACCACTAAAGACACACAATGCTGACTAACCTAGTTAGTGTCTGAGTTGTTTTTATACACCACTTAAATCTACACAAGATATAAAGCCCCTTATTTGAGAACAGACACATGTGACGTATTGTCACAAAAAGGATGACTGAAACAGGAAAACATTACATCTGCATCCTGTCCATTGTGCCAAACTTCCTGTGTTGGATCTTATTAGTAAGCACGGACGACACTGCAAAAGCTAGGATTGACATTTATATCGTTGTGTCAATGAGGGAAAAACTTGAGACAGAGAAGAGCCTAAAGCAAACACTTTATGTGGCAATTTTGAAAGCCTCTTTTTGACAGCTATATCATCTGTTTGCTTTGGCTTAACCACTAACAATATTTCAGATGTTTATCCTTAAAGTACAAAGCCTGTGAAATGATATCTCTAAATATCTAACCACAAAGGATGCAGCAGTAGCAAAGACCTCTTGCAAACATTATATTTCCTCATATGCACAAGAACTAATTAAACATTATGCAACGAGTCACTCGTGGAATAAATAACGTACATTTTCGCCAATATTTACACATTTTCAAAATCAAACAGCATGAGAGCATTTTGTACAATTTTACTAGTTTAACATGCTTATAAAAACAAGCTTTATGCAAAGTTTTAACATTTTTATTCACCACAAAGCAGCTGATACCTCGTACAGTATGCGGCTGAACATGAAGTACTATAAAACCAGAAAAACCAGACTATAAACTGAACATAGAGATCTATACATATATAGATTCATAGGAACATCTCACAGGGAAACTGGTCGTCAACAACAAATGAATATCCTGATAATTGTACTAAAACAATATTTAAAATAAAGATGCAAAAGCCAGGTGACATCAGGAGCGGTGCTGTTTAAACGGCTGTACTGTGGTGGTCGGTAAAACCTGGTTTTGAAAGACGAATGTTTGAATGTGCTGGAAAACCCAAAGAAAGACGAGCAGGATGCTGACGTACTGAATCCAGGCAAACTTAATCATTTCCCAAAAGCCTGGACGATAGGTAGAGAAAACAAGTCAAGGAAATCAAACTTCAGCTGATAAAATGAAGCATGAGTGTGAGGAATGCACAGAATGCGCTCGTGAGAGACTGGGTTGTAGCCACAAACTGAAACGCATAATAAGACAATTTCCTATCATGTGTTTTGCATCAAAATAATGTTATTTGAACCTTTTGTTGTAAACCATATGGTTGATGTTAGTAACCGAGGATGAAACAATAAATGACCCTGACTAGAGAATTCAATATCCTCTGTTTGGACTTTTAGTTTGAGGTTAATGTTTCTGCTTTGTCATTCAGCTGTTGTCCTTTTGGTTTTGTTTAATACAAAAGGGTCACCCCCTTTCAGGGGTGATCTATCCATTATTGGGTGATCTATCCATTATTGTAAAACATAATCTCTTTTATACTTGGTTACTACAACAAAATGGTCTGCATTTATGTTTTCTAACAAGGGAAACAAAAGACTATTGTTCCAAACACAAGCGCCCTGGAGACTCAATGATGGTGAGATCAGGGGCATATTCTTCGTACCTCGCTAACTCACTTAGCTGGATTAGATTGTTGACGATTTCGCATGATCTTGGATTGTTCGGTTCTTCGACGCTCATCCGGGACTTGTTGTCATAGTAACAGGTCCGCTGAAGTGAACCTGCTTGGAGCAGGCTTACTTCAAGTTAGCAGGATTAGTTCACGCAAGCGGAGGTGAAATGGGAAGTTTGTCGCAACATGTCCTGTCCGTTTTTACGAGAGAAACCTGTTGCTGAAGGTGCAATATAATATATTTAATATAATTATAATAATTATTAAAAAAAAAAAAATATATATATATATATATATATATATATTATATTTCGTTTTTCACGTGAGGGTATAATGTATCTAGTTAATTTAGATACAATTAGTCGTAGTCGGGCGTTAACAACAGCTCAAACTGTGTGTATTGCCTTGCGCTACTTTGCGAGCGGCACGTTCATTTACACTGTTGGTATACGGAGAACATTGTGAAAGTGCTGTCTGTCGTGCCTTTCGCAAAGTTACCAGCACTCAAGCAGTCATTTTTGAAAAAAGGGAACTTTGCACACAGTTAGTTTACAGTTTATTTTATTTATTTAAAAAAATCCAGCTGATCATCTCTTGCCTGTGGAATGAAATAAATAAATCATGTAAGGTCCTCAATAGTACAGTGTGTTTATTCGTGTATTTTATTAACTTTGAAGTTCCTCTTGAAGCAATTCAATCTCAAGTCTGACTTTTTGCTTTATTAGTTTTTGCAATTCTATTTCATTAATTGACTCTTTTTTTTTTGCAGCACAGCGCACGTAGTAAAGATACTATTTTGCAGAATATTTTTGCATTTTACTTTTACTTGTTCCCAAGTTCTAGTGAGTCCTGTGGTGGCTCTAATATAAAAGATGATTATGAAATACAGTACAATTAATATGAGTCAATATAATTACACACACGATCACTAGGCTTCTCACAAATTTAATTTAATTAACTTTTTGCCAGTCCTCTCTCCTGGCTTTTGCAGCTTTAAAGTGTTTCCTTGTGTTTTAATTAAACACTGAAATTCAGCGACGTGCGCGCAGAGAAATACTGTGCGCGCTCTTTCAGCATGCTCACTGACCAATCAAAATGTTGCTGATCAGTGTTTCTACTATCGATACATATCCCCTTTTAAGCCAGCCCATGAACGCGCAATGATCTCAGATAACTCAATCCAGCTATACTAATCGTCAACAACAGGTGCGTTTAAAGAACCGAATCATCCAGCTCATAGTTAGCGCGATTATCTCATCCCGGATGTGTCAACTGATCTTGGATGTAGTAAGCGACGTACGAAGAATATGCCCCAGATCTCCATGTGCATCCAAAAATCATACTGGATTATTACAATTAATGGCAAATGTAAATGTTTGGAAATGTAAACTGATATTTCCTATTGACACACTACAGCAAAAAATAAAAATAACTGCCTTAAAATATTTTCTTTTGTGAAAATACTAAGGTGCTTATATATGCAAAATACAGTATTGCTCACAGAAACGTATTTCATTAACATATGCTTTGCTATTTTTGCTATAAAATTCCCTTTGTGTGTATTGGAACAAAACAAAAAAAGGAGAAAAACAACTAAACAACAAAGCAACAAAAATGTTGGCAGCCTTTCAAAATTGTGGATTTGTTTTGTTTGTTTCAAGCATGTGATGCTCCTTTAAACTAAATACACACACACACACACTGAACATTAGTGCTGTCAAATCAATTAACCACATCTAACATGACAGTTTGTGTAAGCATGTATGCAAATATATATATATAAACACACTGAATATGTAAAGGATATGCAATAGTCTCAACTGGATAGTTGATCAGTGCACTGATCTGAAATGGAGCATTTGCAGCTCTTCCCACCGTCCACACGGGAATAACATCGGAGAGACGAGTCGTCACTGTGTGTGAGAAATGGACTAATTAAAGATAGAGAGACTGCTGGAAACAACATTGACATTTCAGCAAAAACAAAAGCATCCTCGCAGCACATGAATGCCTACATTACCAAGAACCACATAACTGTTATATGGAATTAAGTGATAGACAGCAAAATAATAATTTAGCTCAGAACATTCTGGAGGAAATATTAAAAGTAGGCGTTGAGAAATATAGTGAGATCTGCAAAAATAAGGAAGACCGGTTTTCTCTGAACAGATTGATAATCTTACAGTTTCTCTGCTGATAGAGTCTAATGATGTTGGCCAGGTCATATGAACTCGCAAACGGACTGGATCCATCAATCACCGATACCTAAGAGAGGCGATTCAAAATAAATATATGATTTCTGTATATATTACACATGGACCATATTCTGACAACACAGGCCTGCTTTCATGAAAGACATGTTTTTAATCTAAATTCAGGTCTGTTCATTTCAAATGTTAGCCTGTAAGGACCATTTATGCAAATAGACTCCAAATTATTTCCAATGCTAATGTTTTAATTTATGATTAATTGAGGCATTGCAAGTCAAACCAGTTCAGCATCAAAGCTTTTTTACTGTGATGTATGAATCACCACATTCATGTTAAAGCAGGTTGACAGAACCTGAAATGCAACTGCCTTCACTTGGGGTTGTTCAGATTCACTCACATTGTAGGTACTGTGTAAACCTCTGTGAGGAAGAGGAGTTCGCTGGTTTAGCTTCAGGTCTCCACAGATGGAAAGCTGAGAACCGGGGACAGGTGACGAATGCTGCACGAAGGCAAGCGTCTGCATCACAACCGTAGACATTCGCTGGACAGATTACACACACACACAAAGATGCACACAGAGATAAATCAGATACAGAAAAACAGAAGTCAGTTTACAGAGAGTCGTTCATCTGTTTGTAGTTTGTAGTCATTGTTGTAGTCTGTACTCTGAATACACACCGACAGCTGGTATGAGAAGGTGAGGAGGAGTTGAATGCTGAACATCTGCTCTTCTGGTGTGAGTGGGATGTTGATCTGAAGCATGAGGAGGTCAGGTTTCCCATCCTGGTTCCTGTCCTCCTCCTGCGCCTGAATAACACACACAACCCAGTGCAGCTTCACTCCCAGACTTCACTATTGCAATTGCTATGGTTTACGTTTCAGCAGTTTCGTACTCACTGAGATTGATGGGATGCGTAAATTATCTCCAATCAGTCGATTAAAGTTGGGAAATGTGCTCCATGCTACATAATTTCCTGCTGTGTCTGTTGCTCCAACCAGGAACAGATCATACTGGAACCGAACGACTGGCTGCTCTTCATAAGTGCTCCTCTTCATCCAGAACCCTGCAGAAAATCGAGTCACGTTTGGGATCTGGGAAATCATCTGCTGGAATACAGATGCATGTTTTTCTCTCTCTCTCTCTCACACACACACACAAACACACACACAGACAGACACTCTCTGTCTCACTCACACACGTGTCACCTTGACTCCTGTAAGCCACCAGAAGAGGAGAAATATACGTGAGGCATAAAACCACACAGATAAACAGCGTTGCTCTCGTGCAAACGCTCGCTCTGTATCTAATTAAAGCAGGATGCGCGTAAACGTCATAAAAAGCCATTTTTATGAATATTGCAGGAAATGCAAACTTCCTTCCAACAAATCACAAAATTTAAACACGTGTCGATCATTTGAGCTGTGTGTGCATGGTCAAATGTATTCACTAACAACGAGCAACAACAGCTTTTTGGTTTACAGTTTTAAAAACAAAACACTTATTAATAATATTAATAACGAAGATGCAAGTCCAGGAAACCCAGCACGCGCGCAGCTTGTTCCGGTGGCGCAGCGTCATCTGATCACCATAGCAACAGCGCGGATCTCGGCCACGCGCGAAGCCTGCGCATAATAATTAATCGATAATTATTGACCTAACGCGTGTTTAAAATCAAAACCTATGAGTTAAATCATAAGAAGAGTATTTCCTGAAGAAATACGGGAACGCTTGTCCGAACTCCCTCCCCCCACGAATCGCACGAATGGTACTGCTCGGTGGTGACGCGCATGCGCGCTCCCGCGGTGACGTCACTACGTCTCGGCTGTTGCTGTAACATTGTTGACGTTTTTACTTTTAATATTTCATTGACTTTAAATCATCGGATTTCTTCGCCAACAGGCCGCTCTTCGAGCAATACCTCCGCAAAAATGAAATGGATGTTTAAAGAGGACCATTCTCTGGGTAATTCCGCGGAAATGTCGTGTTATTGTCAGCATCGGCCTGTTATTGATCTGCTCGGATCCGCCGGTTATTATTCAGATAATTCAAAACGTTTTATTTTAATCAAACACTTGATGACGAGAATAACCAGAGATCACACAGTCTGTCTCTGCTGCTGTTTAATGTGTTTTAAAATATGCTTTCGCTCTCATTTAGGGATTCAACCATTTATCAACCATATATAACGTACAACTCACATGACTATTGTCAAACTGTGTGTGTCTGTCTGTCTCTGTGTGTATGTACACACACACACACACACACTCACAGTTTTGTGCAAAGGTCTCAGGCGTGTTTGTATTTTCAAACAAACATTTTTTTTAAGGCAGTTATTTACATTTCAAAACATTAATTTTGCAAGGAGTCTTGACAACAACTGTTATCTATCTATCTATCTATCTATCTATCTATCTATCTATTTATCTATCTATCTATCAAGGAGTCTGACAACAACTGGTTATCTATCTATCAATCAAGGAGTCTGACAACAACTGGTTATCTATTTATCAATCAAGGAGTCTGACAACAACTGGTTATCTATTTATCTAACTATCAAGGAGTCTGACAACAACTGGTTATCTATCTATCTATCTATCTATCTATCAAGGAGTCTGACAACAACTGGTTATCTATCTATCTATCCGTCTATCTATCTATCTAACTATGTATCTATCTATCTGTCTATCAAGGAGTCTGACAACAACTGGTTATCTATCTATCAAGGAGTTTGACAACAACTGGTTATCTATCTATCTATCCGTCTATCTATCTATCTAACTATGTATCTATCTATCTGTCTATCAAGGAGTCTGACAACAACTGGTTATCTATCTATCAAGGAGTTTGACAACAACTGGTTATCTATCTATCTATCCGTCTATCTATCTATCTAACTATGTATCTATCTATCTGTCTATCAAGGAGTCTGACAACAACTGGTTATCTATTTATCTAGATATCATCCATCCATCCATACACACAGATATATATATATATATATATATATATATATAATCTGTATTACATGTATGTATAATATATTTATTATCTATACTATCTATTATCTACACTCTTTATTACACATATATATAGATTGACATAGTCATTTAAAAGAGTGTAGATAATTCAATGAGATATTTGTAAACACAAGGAGTCTGACAACAACTGGTATCCATCTATACACACACAGATAGATAGATAGATAGATAGATAGATGTGCATGTATATATACATTGACATAGTCATGTAAAAGAGTGTTGATGAGTTTGGTGGCCAATAAGAATGGAAGTGAGTTCTGTTTGTAGCCGTCATGAATTTAATAACTGACGTCTTCTCTTCTGCGTCTGTCATGTAGAGCACAGGTGTGTGGAGTCAGCCAAAATCCGCAACAAGTACCCGGACAGAGTTCCTGTGAGTACACATTTACAAACAAGCATACAGCCTTCTTTATGTCATCATTTATAATGAGAAGTCATAGAATCAACGGCAGCATTTCCACACCAAATATGTACATTCAATGCAAACAAGATTTTTTTTTTTTGGAGAGTGTTATTTTTTTCTTTGTCCTGCAATGATTGCATGGTGCTAATGCACTGAAAGCAGATTTTCCAGCTAGCATTAAACATCTAATGGATCTTAAACTGACATTGAAGGTGGATGTGAAGACATATTAAACACAAGCCCAGAAAATAAACATAGGCAGTTTGTGAACTTCATACGTAACCTGTTATTAGTTAGATATTTGCACAAAATGCTCTGCCAAAATTCATGCTTTTGTTTCGCATAAGATTCATTGTTTCTGTGGCTAGTTGTCTTTAGTCTGTCTCCTACAATTTGAACGTTTATTTTTTTCTGTTTTTACATTAAACTGGATTTTGTATTGTAATGAATGCATTTCCATTTAAAAAGTTATATATGATCATGAAAGACAACGGCCTGAGGTTATTTTCTAGTCTCACAAAGAAAACTGGTTTCTGTTTTTCTCAAAATGGATCAAATGAAGTTTGAATGAACCACATGACTGAAATATTTACATCTACATTTCTGCATGTGACAGATGCTTTTATCCAAAACCACTTCCATTGAATTCAAGAAACACATTGACATTCTAATCAGTTCCTATAATTAAATGACAATTAAATCACATTTCCATCTCACTACATCTCATATTTTTGTAATAATCAGCTGTTCATGAAAAGGACAGTTTATTTCTATCCACTCACCTATCTTAACACAGCCCTTGTCTGTCATCAGTAGATTGGACACTTTCAAATCCCTTTAATAAAAATCACCAGCATCAACATGTGAAATAATGAAACTCATCATTAAAGTTCCACATTCATACTAGACAATCACTATACATATGTACATTTATGCATTTGGCAGACGCTTTTATCCAAAACCACTTCCATTGAATTCAAGAAACACATTGAGATTCTAATCAGTTCCTGCTTTCCCGGGAATCGAACCCATGACCTTGGCGTTGTAAGCGCCACTCTATACTGATTGATCTACAAGAATTGTATTTTATTGCTAAAATTAGTGTTGAACTTGACAGACCATGTCAAGAATTCATGTTCATTTCAATCTTGGTGTGGCACCATTACCAGTGTCGTACCAGTAACTTCATATGATCTCAGAGCTTTAGAAGTGCATATTGAAAACCGAATCGGCTGCAATTGCTCTTTCTTGTGTTTATCAGGTTATTGTAGAGAAAGTGTCTGGTTCTCAGATTGTGGACATTGACAAGCGGAAGTATCTGGTCCCGTCTGACATCACAGTGGCTCAGTTCATGTGGATCATCAGAAAGCGGATCCAACTGCCTTCTGAAAAAGCCATATTCCTTTTTGTCGACAAAACTGTCCCTCAGTCCAGGTAAAAACAACACTGTATGTATTAATCTCTATAAAAAGTTTTCACCCCCTGGACATGCACATACTTTGTACTTTCACAGCGTTGAATAACTGGGCTTTTAACCACCAATCGACAGAAAAAAAATCAATTGTTTTTGGATCTTATGTACCATATGCACCTAAATCATCACTGCATGCAGTTTGTTTCAAAGGCCGCATGAATAGGAAGTGATGACACGCGAAGCCTCTTGCTTTCAGGTTACAAATGTCCACGTCTGAGCTTATGATACTGTGGCGAGCAGTGCGGGGTCGAGGGACCGTGAGAGCGTCACAAGAGCAGGTGACGCTCAATATCAATCACGCCACCGGCTCTCATGACGCTCTCACGGTCCCTCGACCCCTGCTCGCCACAGATACAAATAAGGCTGATAATGGCTGGTACATCTGTGACTCATATTAGTAAAGAGAATCTATCAAAAAATTTGCCAAAAATCATGTGACATCTCAATTAGAGCCTGAAGCCAACTAGAACATTTCTGATCTGACAAGATCAAAACCACACCTTGACAGCAGCAATATTGTTGTGACGTCCCAAGCCTTGAAGGAAAATACTCAGGAGGTTTTTCGTTTTTTTACATTTGTGGTGACAGTAATGCTGTAATATTTAATATTTATGTAATATGACAGTAATATTGGACGCACAGCATCTCAAGTGAAAAACGTTGAAGATATTTTCACATGACTCAAGTGTGATAGAATTGCTTATTGACTTTGTTAATGTAATGGAAATTTCAGTTAAATGAATGGGAAGTTAGTTTAAATTTTAAAACATAGTGTACCGTATTTTTCGCCATATAAGACGCACCCAATTTGAAAGGAGGAAAATCTAGAAATAAAAGATTCTGAACTAAATACTGTAGTAAAATATTTTATATCAACTGTATAAAGTTAACAGCAGTTTAAGAACAATTTTATGCCAACCATGTAACATATTAAGAATTATCTTTAATCTCATTAACAGTCAATAAAGTCAGTAAACAGTGAAAGTAACAAAAATAAGGCTGTAATGTTCTTCCTCACTGGTGTCAAATAAGACTTTGTCTTCTGTTCCATTCAAGGCATTACTAAAAGTCATTGTGTTTACTTCATTTTTCCATCAAAAACCAACCAAATTTTTATCAACCAGCCCAATGCCTTTTTTTTCCGATCGGACGTTACCAAAAGGAGCCCAATTGGGCTGGAACCCGCCCAATCTGGCAACACTGACTGAGAGAGGTGAAACGAAAACGAGAGAAAGAGGCGTGACTCACAGAGAGTGAAGCGTGAGCGCCGAACGCGTATGTTTTGGTTATTATTTTTGTTCAAGTCTGAGGAAATAAAAGAGCCCGTGATTCTCAGCACGCTGACCCTGCCTCCTCCTTTCCCTGTGACAAAAGAACATTACCACACTGCTGCCGAAACCCAGAAGAAAGAGGGAGAAAGAAGCATGCACGTTCGGCGCTCACGCTTCACTTTCTGTGAGTCACGCCTTTCTCTCGGTTTCGAACGCCTCACGTTCTCTGCTTCCGTGGTGACCGCTCGTCTCCTGACTCTCTCCCGCTACAGACCTCGCTGAATCATGCCCCCCTCGCCACAGTCATCACTGTAAAGTCCCCCACTCGTCATCACCACGGCTATGGCCGTGGCCGCGCTCCGCGGATTCTTTATATATTCGTCAGATAGGACGCACCAACTTTCCCCCCCCCCAGTTTTGGGGAAGAAAAAGTGCGTCTTATGCGGCGAAAAATACGGTAACTAATTGATTAAAAAATCTAAAAGACACTGCCTTTCCACCCACACATCTCCTGGCAATCATTCCAGGAAATGAAGAGAAAAAAAGCTGAGAATTCAGTTCACAAGAATCTAGATTTACTTGAATTGCATAACAATCAAGCTGTAGAAATCGTATAGGGTCGTGATTGTGTCTTGTAGCTCAAGATACGGCGTCAGGTTCCGTATGAAAGAGAAGGAGGCCGAGTGAAATATCTTCAGTGGTCACACCCAACATCCTCCATTTAAATCCTCAATGATCTCTGTTTACCCCACCCTCCCGCCATCTCAAATACACTCACCTGAGATTCTTTAGCCTGGAGGTTAGAGCCACAGAATAGGCTGCAGAAGGAAACAATAATTATATATGTTTATTTATCAAGGAATTATTCAGCATTGACATTGGGCCCTCCTTTTTTCAGTTTGTCTATCACTTTAGTGTTTCATTTTCTCTAAATAGCCGAGTGCGTCACTCATTGACAGCACATTAATCACATTTCTGAAAATATGAACTCAACAGATCCAGATTTTTTCAGACTACATTGGTAACAATTCTCATATTCAGAGGAATAAATCGGTTTGGACTCATTTTATCTGCATGTATTTCTATGTATGTCAAAACACAATCTATGTTGTTGTTTCAGTCTGACTATGGGGCAGCTCTACGAAAAAGAAAAAGACGAGGACGGCTTTTTGTATGTGGCCTACAGTGGAGAGAACACGTTTGGATATTAAGATCCCACATCACCCCCCCCCCCCCCCCCCCCCCCGGCTGTGCAACACATCACTCCCGTTTCGTTTGGACTAGCTCAATCGTTCTGTGCTTGGAAACAGGATAGACTCATCTGTGAAATAATCTCATAGCAGATGTGTTTGTACCTCTATTGTCACCCTTCATATTGTGCTCTGAAAGAGATTGACTCCATTAGTGATTTTTCTTGTTTTGGTGAATGGTGTTGCCATATTATTACAGATGCTTAATCTTGCCACTTGAGAATATATATAGGAACTTTTAATGTTTTAATTTATCTGTATTCCCCTCCCTCCCCCCTGTAAATTATATATTTAAGATAATTGAAAGGTAAGGTAGCTGGATGACCTAACCAATAAAAACCAAAAACAAAAATCGTCAAGATGATTTATTAAGACAAACCCACCTCTCTCTCTTAAAGAGATCATTTTCAAAACTTATAGACAAAATGTATAGATGTTGTATTCAAATAAAATATCTTTTTTTTTCTTCTGAAGAAAGTCAGCTATACAGGTTTGGAATGACACAAGTAACTGATGCTGGACGAACATGGATGAAACATGCACAATTTAAGCAAAGTTTTAATGTATGAGCCTGATCTTGAAGAGTGAAGAGAATATAGAAGATATAGATCAAAATCTTTCATTTTAGGTGAACTTGCTTTTACAGTTCTGTTGCATTAAAAGAGAGTCACTATTATTGCATTTCTTAATGTGGACTGCTGACTGGACATGTGAAGGGTCAAACGTCCGATCGGCTAATGGAACAGCAGCAGTTCTCGTGGGCTGCGGGGCCACAGCGGGAAGGCTTGCAGTCGCAGCTGTGTCCAGGCCTGCTGATACGCCCCTGCTGCCTGCTTATAGTCCCAGTATGTCCTCAAATCCTTTCCACTTCAGCGTGCAAAGAGAAGAAACAAACACATCCATCACACACAACAGATACACAAACAACACCTGCGCTCTGTAGGGAGCGCGCATGAGATGTCGGAGGTCGACGTGGCTTTAAGGACAGGTGGCATCACATTTCTGTTTCAATCACACAATATAAGGCCAGAAACAAGTTTACGAATGACAGACTTTGGTTTAAAAACACTTGTATATGAATGAATCTCCACTGAATTAGAGCTTTACATTAGATGCAACAAAAAAACACTGATGAACAGCAACTAGACATGTCGCTATAAAAATAGATACTTGATGCCACACAAACTTTTGCTACAATAACACCCCGAGAGTTCATAGATACGGATGCAGAAAAAAGCCCCAGTATGAGTTCATGTATATTTGATTTATTTTAAATGGAAGCCTTTTCTTTCTTTTGTTTTAATTTATTACATTAATGTAATATTCATTCATATAACATTTCAATAAACAAGAAAATCATATTGTGACTTAATATTCACATCATACAAAATCTGTTTTTGCTTGACAACTAAGAAAGTACAGTAATCCCTCACCACTTCACGGTTCAAGTTTCGCGGCCTCAGTACATCGTGGATTTTTCAAAAATATTAATCGAAAAGTAAAAGATAAAAAAAATAAAATACCGCTGTCTCGGCAGCCGTATTGCGGAAAGCACCGTTGTTTCATGCGAGAGAAACGGTTTCCCAGGATGCCAGACAAAGAGAGAAACTCTCTCAGAGGCTTTGTACACACACGGCACTCAGACAAGACACGTGATTGGTTCCCAGAGAGAGATCGACAAATGAGAGCACGAGTGAATGTATCCCGTGAGCTGATAGGTGAAAATCCGCAAAGTAGGATCAGCCAATCGCGGGGGGGTTCCGGTCCACATTAACCAAAATAAACGAGGGATTACTGTAGTTCCAAATAAAGCGACTGAAAAAAAATGGAAAAGTGAATTGGTCACTGCTGTTAACTACCGGTATACGCCACGCAAAATAAGAAAATATGAAAAGCTTTGGGAGTCAGTTGTCAATGACAAACATAAAACCTGGAACGGAATCAGCACAAAACCCACAAAATATAATCCAATTGTCGCAATCCCAGAAAAGGTCAAGAAATTAATTTTCTTCAATATTGTACGCTCCAATACCTCTCCGAAACGGTTTTAGGGGATCAGTGAAATGCCAGGATGTCAAAAATTTTCTAAATGAAATTGCTGCCAGCGTTACGTTTATTTTGCGACATGTGAAAGGTTTTGTTGGCCCGAGGGAGTTTTGATTCCAGGTGAGATTGTTTGGCCGAGATTCACGAAGACCATATGAAGAGTTGAAGCGGTTTCACTTCTGATCGATGCTTGTTAAACCATTTAAAAAAAACTGGAAATCCAGCCATCAATCTCACATCAACATCTTCCAGTCAGAATAAAGCCTTTGCTAATAAGATTGTGAAAGAGGACGGACGCAAGGTGATGGATTTATTTGCACAAGGAGTGCAGAGAGAACTGTGTGTTCTGGGATGTTTGTGGATGGATCATTGTTCTTTGCTCTTGTGCGAGTCCGTTAGCGGTGTAACGAGAGCTGGACGCTGGGAAGGATCACTTCAAAAGATACCAGAACTCTGAACAGAAGAACTCTGTTCCCTGAGGTCAACAACTAACAAAGATCTTGTTATGGAAACTGAGTTTGGTCTGGTAAGAGACAAATCAGTTTATTAAAAAAAAATTGTGAATTTAAAAGGATAAAATACCGGTAGGGAAAGATCTGTGATTTTTGTTCTCTGTGGCAAGAGCTGCTGAGGCAGGCGTAAAATTCGAGAAAAGGGCTGTGTTGAACGGCCAAGATCTCGTCCTGTCCAATACAGGGTAAAATTGGTTTCTGCTGAGGCAGAGGTAAAATTCCTCGTCCTGCCCAATACAGGGTAAAATTGGTCTCTCTGGAGACGTCCAGAGTTATATAGACGCGTCAACCGCCACGAGAGAGAGAGAGAGAGAGAGAGAGAGAGAGAGAGCAAAAGTCATGGAGAAATCCCAAAGTAAAATTGATAAATATGATACAGCTGTGTTTCGTCAAATGAGTGAATGGGATAAAATGTATGAGAACTAAGTACCATGACTTTCCTGAATATGAACTTTGAGCATGAGGCTAAAAATAGTGAAATATTCTGTTGAGAACAGGAGTGAAAACAGAAGGAATGTTATGGGAAACATTTGTGCGTTGACTGTGAACCGGCGATAGAATGCTGGAAAGAGAGAGCAGAGCGCAGGGAAAGAAAAACAACGCAGAAAGAATTACCAGGGGGAAAGGGGGAAAAAGAAAAAGAGGTTGAGGTAGAAAATTGTGCGACAGAAAGATCTAATGCACCAACACCTACTAACCTTTTTCGGGGTTGAACCCTTTTTTTTCGGGGTTTAACCCTGTTTATCGTTTTAATCATTTTTTATGTTTATTCGGTTTGGGAATGGAACGAGAATTGACACCGCCAAGATGAGTGGCCAGATCTACAATAACCAACACATGAATCAAACAATGGGCAGACAGAGAGGCAGAAGAAAAGAGGAGAAAAATTGTCTGCACCGCTGAGAAACTGTGAAACTCTGCAACTGACTGGCACAAAGTGAGTGGTGCTCAAACACTGCAAACAGGAGGAAAAGTCACGGGACTGGGGAAATGACAGAGCCTCTGGAAATGTCATCTAAGAACAGACTGAGACTAAAGATCACACTAACAGTGAAACCACAATACATCAATTGGCAGAATGGACGAATTGAGACTGTCCTAAACTGTGCGCGGCATGCGCAAAAACAACATTTAAAGAAAAGACAAGAAATGCAACTTGCTTTCATTCAAACAAGATCACAAGGGGAAAAGAACAACAACAGCCAACAGATACACCAGCAGGAAGAGGCAGAAGAAGAGGAGATGGGAGTTCTGGCTGAAGATCATGACTTCAGAAAGTGTACCAACTATAAACTGTGCAAAGAAGATGGACGTTGGACAGGTGACTGTCCGAACACCACACAGGTGAACTGAGAGAAAGAAGACGGAGAGCAGGGAGAAGGAGGTCTGGAGCGCAGCCAGCAGTCACGGATAAGGGAAGTGCAAATGTTTAATACCACACACACACACACACACATACACTGATAGTGCTCTCTGCAATGAAGAATCTGCTTGCAATGTTTATTTCAAGTCTGATGCCAAATGGCAAATATAGAGTTTGTTTTTGTTTTTTTAAACTACCAATATACTCCCTTTTAATAGAGAGAACATAAGTAAATAAAGGCAGATAATTGTGGATAGAGAAGTGTTATACGACCATGTGACTTGCAGTGTTTACCGGGAATGTCTGATAAACTAACCTGTCCGTTTCTGATACAAGACATGATAGATATGCTGAAAGGTTCAATGTACAGTACCTCTAAATTGTGCGACAGAAACAGGGCGCACGTTAAAGAGACTTAATGTCAGAGACTTTGAATGGGATTAATCAATTTGTTAAAGGGTAAACAAGGGTTTAAAAATGCCAGGTTTAAACAAAATGCTAATAGAATGACTTCTGCTGAATTACACTGCACATCACATGTCGTGGTCCATAGAGACAAAATTTATGAAGATGAATGGTTGGTAGAACCAAATAGTACGGCTTTTAATTTTAACTATATTTTATAGAGAATGTTCTGATTTGTGCTCTCTGTAAGCTTGACAGAGCAGAAATGACCTTTTTATCTGATGAACTGAGATCAGTTCCACGTGTATATTTGGCTAAAACTACACAGTAATCGTCGTCTGAGCCGTCATCTGGGCCTTTTAGGGAAAAAAAAAAAAAATAACAACAATAATAATTAGTTGAATTTGAATATTGGATAGAAGTGCGTCAGGGCATAGAGTTCATCAAAAGCTTGGATGAATGTTAAACTGTTGTGACGAAAAAGTCCAGACTGTGAGAATAATTGTCCCCATTGAAGATAGTGCTGAAGAGCTGCTGCACTGCTGACATTAGGGCAGAGGATATTAATCCAGCCCTCAACATAGTACCTTCAAAATTATGGGAAAAACATTAATATGATGTGGGTTTCATTGTGGAGTTGTGAACCAGTTAATATTGTTTTAAAAGTCTGATTATTGCCATGTCGCTAGCAGTTTCTATTGGGGGGAAGAAAAAAAAATTCAGTGATTGGCATCACGCCAGTGTTTTAATCACTAATTAATAAATTTTTGGTAAAAGAGGGAATTATTGTCATGCAGCAACTCTCCAAATGCGTACACCTATTCTTCCTGTACAGAAAATAAGAGATAAGGGACAGCCTAAAAAAAAAGGCTGTCTCCTCTCGGTTTGTCCAAGATTTAAAAGCTGTTAATGCTGCAATCAGATCCAGAGCCCCAAATGTGCCAAACTCTCAAACTACCATTCTGTCTCAAATTCCACAGAATGCGTTGTGGGTTTCAGGTGTAGACTGGGCACTGAGTCTTGAACCTCTGACTCTGACCCCAGCCACGGCTCTTTACTGCATGTTGATAATCTTTTGGTTTGTGCATGTGATGAACTAACATGTGTGTCTGACAGTGTTGCCCTCCTGAAACATTTAGTGAAAGAGGGTCACAAGGTCAGTCAGTCTAACATGAAGTTTGTGTAACAGGAAGTGACCTTTTCCCTAAGGCATTGTATGGCATGGCGTTGGGCCATGTCATAACGCCAAACGGTAAATCCCTGTCTGACAAAGAGCGCAAGCTATCAGAAGTAAAAAAATAAAAATAAATAAAAAAGACACACGATTTAAATTCTGGGGATGTGTTAATATTGGAAAAACAGTTATTCCAAATTATGCTATTGTAAGAGCATTGACAGTAAAAAATAATAATAAAAAACAGGTTAATATTATAAGGTCTGTTGAGAAAAGCATTTGTCTTTGAGGGAGAGACTGTTTCAGTGGAAAGGCACTCTGTTATCGCAATGATAATGAACCAAAACAACCTAACTAACTGTTCTAAAAACAAATGATGATTCATGTGTGTGTGTGAGAGTGACTGCACTTTATGTTTTGTATGTCCCGATAGTGTCATTAACCTCTGGAATGAGTGTTTTATCATTACAGATGGTTAAAGTGAAGTGACAAACTTTAAAGAAGCCGATAATTCTGATTGGATCTGATGAAAAGACGATATAGAACATGGGACGAGACTGATTATCCAGCTCTGTCTGCTAGTGGTAAATATTACTAGTTAATTTCAGTTATTCTCTGGATTAGTTTAAATAATTGTGTAAATTGAAATTGTGAAGCTGAAGATTGCCGTCCATTACGGGTTTAAAACCCTTGTCTAAATTCAACTGAGGGTCTAAATTTAAATACTATCAACTATGTGTGATCCGAATGTTATAGACTTGACGTTAGAGAAAATGACGGCAGAGAAAGAGTGACACATTGGCTAAAGTCACCCTCCAAATTATCCAGAGAGCACCCTCACATCTATGAAAGGCCGGTGGGCGAACAAAGGAGAAAGTTTTATTTATTTTAATGCATTAAATGGATGCATGGCATTAGATAAACCTGGCGACAGATTGAGAACTGTGGCATTAAGAGAATTTGTGAGTTGAGATTGAGATTTGACGTTGTTTGTCTGACTGCCCTTGATCAAGTCTGCACACCAAGACCTTACTTGATGGACGCACCACTAGATACTAGATAACTGCGAAAAAATTTTGTTTGAAGATGGCTCTGCCTCTAGAGACAAAACAACAGGCCTTAGTCGAGCAGGTTATGCCGTCACTACTGGATCTGAAGTGACAGCAGAGCATGTGACCTTAACCAAAGTGTGCAAATTAATGGAAGACAAATATGTGATGATTTAGATGGACTCTAGTTATTCTTTTAGGGTGATGTATGACTTTGGGGCTATATGGAAACATGGGGAACAGTGACCCATTCTTCATGCTCCATTAGGGTCAAATTTGATAGTTTTTTTGATATTTTGAAATTTCTATAGGTAAAACAGAGCGGACGAAGAAACCAAAGCTGCTGCTACACAGACACTGGATGAGGAATTCACCATGTTAACTAAAACTAACCTTGACTTCTTTACAGACCATGCAGCCTTTTTCAACAGAAGGAGAGGGAAAGCCGTTTTGAGGAGATCCGGCTGTAATATTAAAGAGAGCGTTCGGTTGATGGCAAACACTGTTTTTTTTCCAACATTATGCTAAATTGACACATGGGTTAGACCATGTATCAAAAGGGGGAATGGGACAATTAATAATACAATTAACCAATTTGTGGTATATGACAATGAGATAAAAAAAAGAAAGAAAAAGGCCAGAACAATTCTGAGCCCATTTGAGATATTAGTTGGAAGAACCCCATTAATTATTGAAGGGAGCAAGAAACAGGTGCCATCATCCGAATCGTGAACGTGATTGTTGAACTGTCGTAAAGAAATGGATTTTCTGCTGGCTAACATCTGTGTGCAGGTAAAAGCAGCTCAGGGAAAGACAGCTGAGACCCCGCTCCATGACCTCAGACCAGGAGATCTCATGGTGATAAAGGCTGAGGAGAAAGAGCAGGAAGGCAAAGAGATGGCTGGGCCCGTTTCAAGTGCTACTGACGACGCACACGGCTGTGAAGGTCGCAGAAAGAGCCACGTGGGTTAACGCTAGCCATTGCAAGAGCCACCTGCATAGGGAGAAGGGGAATCGAAGGAGAAGAAACCACAGATTTCAATAACAGTTTATGTTTACGTCTGATACAGACTTCTGTTATCTGAACAAGAGCAAGGTCTTAGAGGAACAGCAAGACGGCTGAGATGGATGCCGCACCGACCTTGGCACCCGTTCAGACATCCGTTGCTAGTAGTGTAAAGAAATGTAACCAGCACAGTTTCGTATCAAATGCTTCTAATGTCTGATTATGACAATAAAATTCTTAACAAGTATCAAAGATGATGATGATGATGAGACCAGTGAGGATTATACTGACATGAATTAATCGAATTATGGTGTATTTTCTATCGTGAATATATATAATTGCTTGATTATACCAAGGGAACTTTCCCTACAAAAACAGCCTTAGCATTTGTTCATTCACAAATTCAAGTGAGTGATGATTTAAATGAAAAAAGCATAGATGTAATGAAAGGACTAGAATTCTGAATATTATTTAGTTATCAATGAATGATAAAAAGGGAGGAATTGTTATGGAATTTTATAAATGATATTTCTGTAGAAACTAAAACACATATGGTGTGTAGTATAGAGAGGGTAATGTGTTCCTGATAAGGAATGGAAAATTACAACTGAGTCTTTAGCCTTGACTAGAGATACAAGTACGGAAGCGGCCCTCCCTTCTTGGTCACACTCGAATGTCTGTATGACTGTGGCCTTTTCTCATGAGAAAATAAACCTTTTTAAATTACAATTGGGATATTTGTCTCTTACTCAGAACTAGTAAAAGATTTTGCCGCCACAATCTACTGTTCACTAATCATACTGCTTTACAAGAATAAAACACACCTGCTATTAGATATATAACACAAAGGTACAAAAATTATGCAACTTAGCACCATGATTCAGTAGTCTAAATAAACAGAGTAATATTTGAGAGGCTCAGGCTAGTTGTTGCATGGGAAAGTGCTCAACCGTTGGAGTACTCAAGATCAATCTATATATACACTTCCATATATACTTCTTCCCGGGTTTCAGCACGAATGTAACACAGTATGATGTTACGGGAAGGAGGCGGCGGGAAACAGCAAACATTAAAACACTTTAATTCCAAATAAGAATAAAAGTAATAGCGGCAGCCCCTACGGACAACTGCCACACAAACCAAACACTACTAAATTGTCCAGGCCTGTTCCTCTCTTTCTTTCTCTGTTCTCTCCTTTTATGCTTCCGCTCCTCCGTGAGATACGATCAATCACCCCACCTGCCTTGCTCGCCACAGTATAGATATGGCACACAGATGACACCTTAAACCCAGTTTCTTTGAAAAATGATTGGTAGAAATAGGTGACCAAGCGGTTGTACACTCCAAAATGTTGTTTGCATTCAGAATCGGTCAAGACAGTTTTCATCCTAATAGTGATAGTTCATTGAACGTGTTTTGTTTACTGTATTTGTATTTAAATCCATTTTTTTCCACACAGTATTTCATATATTATTTTGATCCATTTCAACTGAGGTATGTTCATCTTAAATATGTTCTCATGTATTTATGCCCATCTCTGCATATTTGATGATCTTTACACAGTTATTGAACAGAACTGAATCAACACTGAACTGACCCAGAATTGAATCGTTCTCTTCTTGTTTTCACTGTAAAGCTGCTTTGAAACAATCTGTATCGTATAAAACTATATAAATGAAGGCCACTTGACTTGACCTGAGAGAAGAACTATTCCAGGTCTCTCCTACATTAAACACTCACCGGAGAGTCTCTGGAAGCTGAGAGTCTTCAGTTGCTGCCACCAGTTTCAGAAATGAATGAAAGAGCTCCACTTTACTGATGAAAGATCTACACATGGAGAAATATGGAACAAAAGTTGATTACTTAGACCAGGCTTCATTCTGAATGCATACCATACATGAATACATGAGTCATGAACATGTTATTCTGTTGAGATCACCTTGCTTGTAATGTTCCCAGAGCTTTTTTGGTCACTCCCTGTTTATAGCCATTAGCAGTGACATCTAGAGGCTGCTGGGACACCGCGCACCAGCTGATGGCTGCAAGGACATTCCGATTTTTAAGAAAGCAGAACAATAAACTAGATATTATACAATATCTGCAGAGAAAATTAATGAAACCCATAGTTAATTTGGAGGGGACAATGACTACTGTATGTGCGCACTTTTGGAAACTTGAAACTTTCAAAAATTATTCTTCTGCTTTGGAGGAGATTTTTGATGTTCTGTGTGATGGTAATTATCTTTGATGAATTAATCTATTGGCAGTCAATGGAGAATTGCAGGGATGATGTATGTATTTAACATACATTGTAGCATTTCTATAAATTGGTTTTCGGCTAAATACCATAAAAAAAGGTCTGTGGTTAATATTACTCGTCAACCCTTTCCCCAAAAAATGGCGTTTTTGAAAAAGGGTGCCATTCACCACCAGCATTTTTGATCATTTCAACAAAATTATTATGGCTCCATGAATATGAATGTATATTTGAACATGCAATTTAATCAAATTTTAAGATATATATTGAGTTATACAGCTTCTTGAATATGAAAACAATGTGAGGTGGGTGAAGAATTTATCATATACACAATGCAAGGCCACAATTTTATTTGACTCATTGATTGATATATGAACCAGACGACGGGACGATGTGGCACAGCCTGTGACTGTAGTTGTGAAATCTGCTTTGGGATTCTGTACACTTAATACACTTACGAATATATGTTTGAAAATCTAACATTGTGAAAGCACTTGTAAACACCGGGTGTGTGTGTGCATTGGCGCAGTGTGTGGAGTCTGTTTGCGCTTGACTAACATGCCACTCAAAATATAAGCTTGAAATTAAAGCTGAATTAACTGCAAACATTTGTGAAGGGAAACAAAGAACTAAAAGAGATTGATGAATGTGTTTGTGCACTCACCTGCTCCGCATGGAGATATTCTGCCCTGTGTGAGTGTGTGTTTGGACTCAGTGTGTGTGTGGTTGTGAGTGAACTCCAGACTGGCCTGCAGAAACTCTGGAGCGCGTACGGAGAAACCTGTCGGCAAACCCCTCACATGAGAACATCTATAAGAGATGAAGTATTTTAATGAATCATTTCAAATACAAAAATTAAAAAGTATTGTCAATTTTGATTTCATGGTAGCTTTTTTAACATCATTCCTCTTCAGCTTTCATGGGTTTATTATAAATGAAAAAACTCATTTAAAATCAAATAAACCATTTAAAAAAAAAAAGCCCTTTTTAAGGATCGTACATTATGTAACTGTATAAATTATTATTTAATAATATTTATAAAAAAAGAAGAAGAATTTTTATTGCTTTCATGTGCAAATAGTGTTTGCTTAGTTCTTTAAAAGTTCTGTTTGGTAAAATACTTTCTTCCATATCATCAAGTCCATTTTATTAAGTTGGTTCACCTGAAAAGTGTTAAACATTAAAAACATTGCTCTGTTTGTTTAAACATTCTTACAAAACTTCATGAAAATATACAGTAAAAGTGTCATTTTGAAGCTGATAAATATATTTGTAAAATGTAATAAAACATTTTATTATTAGAAATATATAAAAATAATAATAAATAATATTTTTTTTTCTAAATGTATATATTTAAAAAGAAGTCAGCAACATCTAAGAACAAAATTCTTTTTGTTTGAAGAACAAAAAAGTTTTGTTCTTCAAAATTCAGTAGAGCGGCAAGAAAAACGAAAAGAACCCAGTTCCAATCCAAACTCTAGCGAGTGGAAAACTTGCGCTATGAAATGAAGGGTTTTATTAGGTCATTTCTGGCTTTTTGGGTGTAACACCTAATAAAAGTGAGCACTGGTTGAAAATCGTATTATAATGGGAAAATAACAAAATCTGGAAAAACACCGAGCACATTCCACAACACCTTCACTAAAACAAGATTCCAGTTTAAGCAAAACAGCATTCCAAAAATCACAAAGAAATCTGATCTCTGGTTAAGCCTTTATAGATGAGCTGTATCTTTTATGTCTAGAGACTTAAACTAAAAACACACTAATGGTTATTACAGCACTAGTAGAGCATTACAACATCAGTAGAGCATTGGTGTTTACAACCCCACGGTCATGGGTTCGATCCCAGGAAAAGCAAGATCTGATTGAATGTATTCCTTGAATGCAATGTAAGTCGCTTTGGAAAGCGTCTGCCAAATGCATAAATGTAAATGTGTGCGTGTCCACGCACAAACTAAACTTTGTCTTTGACTTCTAAAATACTGTTCCTTTTATTATCTATTACACTTATATTACATCTGCTCATTTCAAAGTAGATTTTCTCAGAGGACTTATATCTGAGAAAATGTTAGGGTCCTATTTGGTCTCCATCAGAGATAACAACCTAAAAATGTACTCACTCTCATCCCCATCAAGAAGTCTCAAATGCACAGTACCTAGTTACCTATAAAAACATTTAGGCCCAAGACTCAAGCCTTTCCCATTATAAATAGACCTTAAAACGCAAAATTTTAACAACCTTCGTCATTACATTTGGTATGTGTACAAGAATGTACAAGTACAAGAATGTGCAAAATGTTTCTATATGATCATGTCCTTTAAAATGTGAAATATATTTTGTTTCAAGCAGCTCAGCAAAAATATAGAGTGATGCAGACATGACATCAAAACTCAGTTCTCTTAAAATAAGGACTGTATTCATCATAAGTTGATGATATTTGGGCGTTTTGTTCTGCAATGTAAGCTTCACACACCCACTATAAAACACGCAAATACTGAAGTTCTTACGTTTATTTTAAAGAATATGTGTTTCTATAATTACATTTGGAGTGTGAGAGTGTGCAGTTTACGTTGTACGACAAAACCTCCAAATCTCGTTAAGTTAACCACACACCTTATTTTACTCATAAACTTAAAAACTCCCTTATAAAACCCCATAGAAAAATCTTGAGGGAGCCACTAGTGAATTAATCTTTAAATTAGTCTTAAACAGTCACAGATGTTAATCCAAGTAAAATATATATTTTTTAAATTGTGGTTTTGCAATATCAATTCATAAGGGTAATCACACCCAAAAATTTAAGAAACTGATTTGGTCAATCAACCTCTACTAGACCACTTGTAAAACTACGAACTTTCCCTGTTGCTAGTAGTATGTTGCTATGGTATTTAAACACAGCAACACTTACCGTGTGTTCAGTGCTCTCTGCATCGCCTCATGACTGTACGGACCCTTTCCAACCACCGCAGCGCTGAAGTAGATCGGCCCTTGCAAGTAATGAGACAGCAAGGCACCCTGGAAGCCCAAAATGCCCCAGCGGGCAAGTTTATCACTGCATGAGAGAGAAAGTGTGCGCTCCCCACGGCCTGGCTTAACCCGCAAAACCCCAACATTGTGAAAGAATAATCCGGGTTTGAGAAGGTCAGTCGGACCATCAGGGACAGACTTTGCCCCAGTGCGATGGAGGTCAAGTGGGTACACATTCTTTACCTCACGTTGATAGGGCGAGACTTCATTTAATGGATTTTGCTCTTTGTTTTCTGTTATAACTTCAACCTCATTGGAATCTCCTGATTTTCTGCGTGATGAATGGTTGTCACTCGTCTTCATTCCAGGACCCTGTCTGGTCTCCTCTAATTCACACTCAGCGTGTCGCTTCAGGCCTCGTCTCTCTGATTCTTCATTCTGAATTGCCTTTACTGGTTCACAGGGCTGCGCTTGACTGCCAGTCATAGGGAATATGGAAGCATCACCACCTGAGGAAACATTAAGCAGAGCACAGACTGATAAGATAAACACACACACATATAGACACTAAGTCAGTTTCACCTACTTTGGTGCAAATGAAAGTAACAGCAGGTGAACTGGAGAGGCAACAGCAAGACAAATCCGAAAAAGAGAATGAGGTTGCAGACGATGGCCATAGACAATCCCTCTCTCCTTATTCTTCCTGACTGATTGGTCTTTAGTTTTGTGTTTTGTTAGGCTCTGTCACTGTCTGTATCATAAGGTAGTTCCTGCAACACAATCAGGTTGTACAGGCAGTTCTGCTCCTCCAGGACGGCAGATCCATAGGTGCCGTCGCAAGGAGGTTTGGTGTGTCTCTCAGCACAGTTTCAAGAGCATGGAGGAGATTCCGGGAGACCGGCTGTTACACAAGGAGAGCTGGACGGGATGTAGAAGTGCAACAACCAGCAGCAGGACCGGGATCCGCTCCTTTGTGCGAGGAGGAACAGGAGGAACTGCCAGAACCCTACAAAATGACCTCCAAAATGACTGGTGTGCATGTTTCTGACCAAACTGTCAGAAACAAACTTCATGAGGTCTACACGTCCTCTAGTGGATCTTGTGCTCACGGCAGCACCAGCAGCTCGACTGGCATTTGCCAGAGAACACCAGAATTCATATCTGCCATTGGTACACTTTTCTCTTCATTGATGAGAGCAGATTCACACACTTGTGACAGACATGAAAGAGTCTGTAGATGCTGTGGGGAACGTTATGCTGTGTGCAACATCACCCAGTATGACCGGTTTGGCGCTGGGTTAGTAATGGCCTGGGGAGGAATAATCTAGGAGGGTCACAGACTGCCATGTTCTTGCCACTGATTCTTTTACTGCTATTGGGTATCGGGATGAAATCCTCAGAGCCGTTGTCAGACCTTATGTTGGTGCAGTGGTTCCGCATGATAACGCCCAGCCTCACGTGGCTAGAGTGTTTAGATAATGAAGGCATTGATGCCATTGACTGACCCTCACTTTCCCCAGACCTGAATCCAATTGAGAACCTCTGGGACATTATGTTTAGCAGCATCCAAAGCGTTGAGTAGAAGCACAAACTGTCCAGAATCTACTGATGCCCTGATTCAAGTCTGGGAGGAGATCAGGACACCTTACACACGACTGACTTACATTATGAGTTGATGTGATGAACTTAATGCTTATCCAACACAAGTAACTTTTTTTACATAGTTTTTTGGTATGACTTCGAATCCGGCCTTTGGTGTATTGATGATATGTTTTTCATTGACTGTTGTCCACAGCTGAAGGCCCTGTCAGTCACTGAGTGCTGAGCCGTATAGTGCATAAAAGTCACCAACTTTCTATTGATTCCACAGCTGAAACTTCCAAACTTCAACTGACATTAATAACAAAAACTGTGCGGCGGGAGCCTCATGGATTTTCATGGCACAGCAGCTGCATGCAAGTCATGTTAGTTTGTGCCACAATTCAGAGAATCTGCAACACTTAAATTCAGTCACTTCTACCAAAACACATGACAGTAAGTGGCCAGTGAAGTGGTAGAAGAATAGAATGAACTTTATAGTTTAATATGCAATGTGTTTTTGATATGAACAAAACACCTCGTCAATTTATAACTGAACGGATTACGGATTTCCTCTTTTATTGACATCAGTGTGTATTTTTCAAACTATAAATGTATTGTTTTGGCAATATTTATGAGTTTTCAAATGTCTGAAACCTAAAATAAACCTTATGTGAAACCTTGATAACACTGAATAGTTGTGATAAATGACAAGCTATGAGTGTGTCCGTCTCGAGCTCAGCGCCAATCAACGCGTGAAAACACACTTGAATTTACTTGACACACTATAAATGTTCTATTTATATTGGTGTGATCGTACGTCAAAGGGTTAACTATAAGACAGACAGACACACACACAGACACACATATTAATTTCAACAACATACGCGAAATCACTTAAACAGAACTGATATATTAAAAAATAAACATGTTTAGTTCATATTTAGGCTGATTATTTTGATGACTATTTTTCTTAAACATATAAAATATAGTAATGATAAACTAGAAAGAGTATACACGTATTTTACTGGAGAAGCACAGCAGAGAACCTTTTTAACTAAACAAATATTTACATTTAGAGTGGGGGTTCAATCTTCAACTGGCTGGAAGGAGCTGCCAATGACCGGTCACGTGACCTGTCACTTGCTGGTGGCAGCTGCCAGTCTCAACCTGGCAGGTAATGTGGAAGATTATCTACACTTCGCTGACGCGTCCTCCATTCAGTCTCTGATGAGCAACGAGTGCAACGCGTTTTCTATTGCTCTCTCTACAGCGAAATATATTGTTTAATGATTATGAGTGTACTCTTAAGAACCTATTCTTTTATATCGTGGCTGTTTTAAGGGAGTTTGTGCAAAATGAAGCGATCAAATGACCATGATTACAACTGGAAGATTATTTACGCTTCACCGACGCCTCATCCAGTCAGTGGCTGATGAGCAACGAGTACAGCGCGTTTTCTACTGCTCTCTCCACTACTAAATATATTGTTTTATGATTATGACTGGACTCTTAAGGACCTATTGTTTCATATCATGGCTGTTTTAAGGGAGTTTGTGCAAAATAAAGTGATCAAATGACTGTGGTTACAACTGGAAGATTATCTACGCTTCGCTGACGCGTCCTCCAGTCAGTCTCTGATGAGCAACGAGTGCAACGCGTCTTCTATTGCTCTCTCTACAGCGAAATATATTGTTTTATGATTATGACTGGACTCTTAAGAACCTATTCTTTCATATCGTGGCTGTTTTAAGGGAGTTTGTGCAAAATAAAGCGATCAAATGACCGTGATTACAACTGGAAGATTATCTACGCTTCGCTGACGCCTCCTCCAGTCAGTCTCTGATGAGCAACGAGTGCAACGCGTTCCTTATTGCTCGATCTACGAACAAATATGTGTTAGGTATATATGGTAAACATCCATATATTTGTATTATTGCTTTGTAAACATTTTGAAAAACACTTTTCCAGTTTTCATTGTGTTGTTACTGTTACATGTTTCTTTATGAATATAGAAAAAGTAAAATAAAAAAAATTACAAAATGTAGTTGATTCCAAAACAGTTTATTACAATTACGAGACAGATATACATATACAATTATACATGCAGAGAGCGCAATAGGGAATGCATTGCACTCGCTCAGTGTTGCCAGATTGGGCTCCTTTTGGTCATACCTTTATTTTGCACAAACTCCCTTAAAACAGCCACGATATGAAAGAATAGGTCCTTAAGAGTCCAGTCATAATCATAAAACAATATATTTAAATGTAGAGAGAGCAATAGAAAACGCGCTGTACTCTGTGCTCATCAGCCACTGACTGGATGAGGCGTCGGCGAAGCGTAAATAAGCTTCCAGTTTTAACCAGTCATTTGAGCGCGTTATTTCACACAAACTCCCTTAAAAAAGCCACGATATGAAAGAATAGGTTCTTAAGAGTACAGTCATAATCATAAAACAATATATTTCGCTGTAGAGAGAGCAATAGAAAACGCGTTGCACTCGTTCCTCAACAGAGACTGACTGGACGAGGCGTCGGCGGTGCGTAAATAAGCTTCCAGTTGTAACCACAGTCATTTGAGCGTTTTATTATCATCAACTCCCCTAAAACAGCCACGATATGAAAGAATAGGTTCATAAGAGTACACTCATACTAATAATAATGATCAAATTCTCAAAAACACTAATTATGTTTAAGAACATAATGAGTAATTTGACAATATGCATGGACATAAATTAATGTAATTCCGAGAGCTACAGAGGGCGAAAATCAAAAGAAAAAAATCTGACAAAAGTCAATGTTTCCTTGAACTACTAACCTAGACAGATTGACAACCGTCATCAGCCAGTGACTGGTCACATTACCTGCCAGTTGAGACTGGCAGCTGCCACCAGCAAGTGACAGGTCACGTGACCAGTCACTGGTAGCTCCTTCCAGCCAGTTGAAGATTGAACCCCTACTGTACATTTAACGCTGGACTCACAGGGTGTTTGACTGGTGAAGAAAAGGAAAGAAACTCCTGGTTTAAGAGTCCATTTTCCCTTTTCAGTTCCCGGACAGAAGACATCCGAGCTCTGGCTACTCACAGCCCTGAACATCTGCTCCGTCAGATACCTGAGGACATCAATGTGGATGAGCAAAGGCTCCAACTCATTTTGATGGCCATTCCTTTAAAACACCATTTAGTCACAACGGTGAACAAGCACATTCTTTTCAATTTAAATTTGTACATTTTTGATGTCACATGAATAGAGAAATAAAATAATTTCTTTAAGCATCAGACCCCCAATCTGTCTATAATTCACATTAAAAACCGGGTTTGGTTTCAAAATAGTTACATTAAATGAAAAATGCATTTGTGCTTGGTTTATAAATAAATAAATATCTCAAACTCAGGCAGAAATATAATTGTTAAAAATGATTTGTTGCACTGTAAAATGCTCAAATAAAAACTTGTACATGGGCAATATTTGAATACAGCACCTCAAATGGGGTTTCATTACAACACACAGACACACAGAAACATACACAGAGACAGACAGACACACACACTTCCATCACACACATACACACTCACTTCCATCACATAGTCACACACAAACAAACATACATACATACTTCCATCACACACAGACACAAACAAACATACACACACACACACCTAGAACACTGGGTACAGGACATAACATCCGGTTGACGAATGTCAGATCCATGAACAAATATATGTATAAATCCATCAAATATGACAATAAGAGATGTTTAGAGTGCGTGTGCGTGTGTAACTGAGGCAGGGCTTTGTTTGCATCATAAATGCAAAGAAATTGTAATGACGCGAGTTCAAGTACCTGACACACCCTCTCCGAGCAACAACCTCCGCGTGACTGTCATTCAGAACATCACCTGCAAACCACCACAGGATTAAACATATGAGAGAGTTTGCAATTGATCATTTGTTTAAATCTTCTCCATTTACCCTTCTTGCTCATCGCAGACTGGCCGATGCATTTGGTGCCCGTCCCCAAAGACACAACCTGCTTGTGAACTGAGAACAAGAGTCATTTAGAGGTGTTCACAGCAGCATGATTATGTTTGTGATCAGTGATACTGACCTGTCCTCTGGTCTGAGCGGTCAGTCAGCAGGATCACAGCTGCCAGTAAAGTCCATTCTCTGCCCACCTCTGGCTTTCCTCTTTTAGGGAGTTTATCGTAGTGATTATAACACACACTGGCTATTTCATCAGGACTCCACATCTTCTGATGTTACACATGAACAGTACAAATTCATCATGAGGCTTACCACGTGTTTTACAACATTACTATTACCGCAGGATTTATGTACTCACACTTAAACGCCCGGTTAACACTGGTGCACATACATGCAGTGGGTCATAAATATGTTCTTCTTGTGCTTTCTCGTGTTTTTGGCAGAAGTTTTGCTGCTACAGCAGTAGTAAAACCTAAAATATTTCAAAATAAGAGTCTTCACTTGCTCTCGATAGAGGGCGCTTTATTACAAGACAGCGGTTGTTGTTTTTTTGACACAGCTACTCTTCCATTGAATTGTATTAATGTCTTGAAGCTAGATTTCTATTAACTTATTGTTGGTTGGTAAATAAATGAAGTAAAGCAACAGCATGAACAAACAGAGTCAGTGGCAGAATCAAAGATATCACACATACGTCTGTTAAAGATCTGGAGAGCATCTGCTGTGTACAAACATCTGAGAAACATCTTTAAAATGTCAGTTGTACATACTAAAATATCTTAAAGACACTTTCTTAATATCTGTTTAACATCTGACAGGAAACATCCTAGAGACGTAAAAAATATGTCTTCCAGATGTACCGTATTTATTCGAGTATAACGCGCAAAATTTTCTACCAAAAAAATAAATCAAAGTTAGGGATGCGCGTTATGCACGAGGGCTGGGCTGGGGTTTGTTTTGATGGCCGGTCCGTTGAGGGCGCCGGTGAATTGTGAGTTCGCGCTGCGCATTTTACAGGCTGTTTAAGTAGCAATATATGCATAAAATAAAAGGCAGACTCGTGAGTGCAATTCAGCAACTGTATTCAAACATAAACCGGCAACAACCGCAACATAGCCCAAAGCAATCGATTGTCGATTGCATGATACATTACATCCCGTAACACAGGCTGCAGCCTCTCACTGTACGTGAGGGCGAAGAAAAAAAAACGTCCCCTCGCCGCTTCATTTCCTCACCCATTCAGACGCAGAAGAAAGCGAAGAAACCGGAGAAACAGATGTTCCTGCCAACTGAGACACTGTTTCACAGATGAAAAATTAACTCCAGAAGAATGGGAGCAACTCTTTAGTGTCTCTGATGAGGAATCTGACCTCGAAGGAGTTTAAATAAATATTTTTACCGGTAATTCTCTTTCGGTATTGTGTTCATTAGTTTATGTTGTCAATAAATATGTTATATAACTTATGTTATATAAGTATATGTTATACAATAAATAAATGTTTTTTATCATGGCTGCACGTGTTCAACAACGTTTTTTGTCAATTACAATACTTGGTGTGAAACAAAATTTTATACCGATTTTTAATCGAAAATTAGGGGTGCGCGTTATACACGTGTGCGCGATATACTCGAATAAACACGGTAAATCAACTACACGTCTCAGATGTTTGTGTGATATTAGGGATGCTTGTGTTTAAACGTTTATTTAGTGTGTGTTAACTGCATTACATGTGTTTTCTGCTTGCATCTCATTCAACACTGTTGGGGGTTAAAGTAGGAAATCTCTTTTAGATCAACATTTGTTCTCATACAAATAAAGTAATAAACTTACTTTTGATTCCTAAATTTTGCATTGCAGTGTATCTTATAATACAGTGTGTGAATGCTGTAATCACAGTTATAAAAACACTATAAATACGTATCTGTCAATCATCACACCTTTAGAAACTAGATTGCAATAAAACAGGAAAAACAACTGATTGCAAATGTTATAAGGAATCTGCATTTTACTTTTGTTACAATTATGTAAATATGCATTTATAATGCATTATACATACTTACATGTAAGTGTGATCAAATACATTGATTCTATACCCTAATAGTTTTTTCCTCAGCTATTATAAATTCAATATTCAATTCAATAAACAGTGTTTTAATATTTTTTTGTTTTGAGTTATTACCCTCATTTCACATAAGTAACCAAAAGCATTTGCGGGTAAAGAATTGCGTTACGTATCTTTCTTTATCTGAAAAGTTTTTTTATTTATTAGGCCACTTATTACATTTATTCATGTATGGAGTAAAAAAAACAGACACCGTGTGCCAAAACTGAAGTGATGATGGGGGCTTAGCAGGAGGGCAAGGAGAGGGAGAAGGGCTGGTGAAAGGGGCAGGCAGACTGGTGAATGCAGAAGACCAGGGAGGAGCAGATGGAGGAGATGACGGGAGGAATGACCTGATGTCAGTATGATAGTCCATGGCAAAGTCAATGGAGGGAGGAGTCATGATGGTGACTCGGCTGTCGAAATCCGGGGGACAATCAATGAAGTTGATGGAAGTGGAGACCTAAGTGTCGACGAAAGGCTGATGGATGGGACACCAATGACATGAGCGACCTCGACAGAGCCAAAGTGAAGATCCCCCAAGATAAATGTGGGGACCCTGAGAGCTTTTGAAATGCATTTTATTAATAGTAATAATATGACAACTCTCACGTTTGTGGAAAAACCTTAAACAGGCCTTGTAGGCCTTAATGAACTTAATTAACAGTAATACTGTAACTACAGTACCTAGTCTGTAATGACAAGATTCTGACTTCTAGAAAGTGTTCAATGTCCTTAAAATAAACGCCTTGTTAAAAGTTGAATGTAGCTTTTGCGTAATTAAAAGATTATTAAGTCATAATAACTGTTCTAAAACAACTGTTATCTATTGACTATTAAAATTACATGGATTCATTTTGGTGTTAATAGTGTGTTCATAACACTGCTCAGAATGCTTGAGATGGACAGCAGAATTGAGGACAGCTATTATTTGATTATATATACACATACACACACACACATGTATATAATATATATATAAAATATATTTCATTACATTTATATAGCGCTTTTTATCAAAGTATCTCAAAGCGCTTATGGGGGGAATCTCCTCAACCGCCACTAGAGAAACATATATTAGACACACATACAGCCACACACACATAAAACCTAGAAATACCAAATTTGATGCATGATTTAAAAAAATGTATTAATACTGTTAAATCATTCAAGAACGAAAACATTTACTAGCGTAAAGAGCCTTATTTCTATAAAAACAAAGACCTCACAAAACATCATTAATGGTAAAAATGAACAACTAATGTTTTCACAGTCCATAACTGGATTTTATTTCAACTATGTACAGTGTAGCATGGCATGTCATAAAATAATGAAATGTCTGGTCAATCTCTTTAAAACAATTATTTTCAATCTCAATGAGCCTCTCGCCCATATATACTGATGACAAATGAGCTCCAGCTATGCAGTCCATGACATTTGCTGCTGTTCATTCATTATTAGTAATAATATTTCTGTGTTGAATGCTGCATTACAAGCAGGGGTGTGGGTTGAGAATTTCATCTCACACCGAAAAATCAGGACTGATCACAATTTGATTTAGGCAATTCAGGGAATTCATTTAAAAAAATCTTGTTGATGAAATAATGCAGTGAACTGTGGTATAATTTGCATTGCTTTCTCTCCATAGAGATGTAAGATGAAGTTATCATTCCCAGAAGTGGCCAAATAAAACACTCATTAATCTGCCGCTGGTCCATCAGTGTTTCTGCTCGGCTCTTTAAAGGAAGAGTTAAACTCATGTGGTTTTACTCAGAATGTCATTCCAGCTGTTATTTGATTTGAGGAACACAAAAGCTGAAGATTGAAGAATCGCCACACAGCTCAACAGTTCATTGTGACCATTCCACTAAATTATTTTCTGTTGCACGGGAAGATAACAGTATATCAGTTTGGAGGGTGAGTTTTCATTTCTAGGTAAACTAGTAATTGAACAGTAAATCTGCCGCCAGTCTCTTCAACAGTCTGTCCATTCAGTCCACATTAGTGGTATTAATGGCCTAGTCACAAGAAACTGGTTAATAATTTTCTTGGTCCTGTCCTTTCCATGCTGAGATTGAATGAGTCGTGTCACTCTTGTCCAAATCCCTCAGTTTCCTCGATGGCAAACAGAAGTTTTTCTCTGAGCTGTTCCAAGTTCTTATAGGGTGGCAGATCCAGACGATTAAAGCTGAAAATGTAAGGCAAGGAAGAAAATAGTAGTTCTATAAAAACAGTTCATTTCTAGTATTTTTCAGATTTAGGTTAAATGTTTGATTCTCACCAAGTGTGACTTCTAGGCAGCCATGTTTCCTTCCCCACTTTGTCTATGCAAAATTTTTGTGGCCCGTTACTTCCTAGAGAATGAAGCCATAAAATGATAAACTATTAGAAATAGGAACACTTCTAAACATTGAATATGTAGAATGTGGACAAACTTCAGGCCATATCTAAAGAGTTCAAAGCTGCATGGTGGAAAGACTTGATCAAACAAACAGTTTTTCTTTAATTATATAACTTACTGCAAAAAAACTATATTTATAATGCCTTCACAGGCTATCAGAATTACCGCATCCCCGGATTATAAAGCGCGATCGCAGTTATAGGTCTATGTTTGCACTTAATCCGTACATAAGGCGCACCATATTATAAGGTGCACGACCGAAGTCTTTTAGGTGCGCCTTATAGTGCGGAAAATACGGTATTGTAAATATGAGTTTCCGTATTTTCCACAGGGACTTTCTGAGATAATTCTGATACCCAAGTTCTCAAGTTGGGCAGGCTGTAAATATTTGAATAAGATTGTCATAAACAGCAAATCATAGTGAAGAAAATGTGATTTTATACACAGCAAACATTGACCGAAATCCCAGAATTGTCAGCAAGCTATTTAGATACTAGTCAATGAATGGGACACTAAATCTAATTTTGGATTCAATTCAATTTTCCCAATAAACACACAAGAATAAACCCAATGTCCTTTGTGATCCCGGTTCTTTCCGACAACAAAGCAGCCGAATGTGACAAACTTGTAGGAAATAGGACATTCTGATGTCTTATTCTCATTTGCTTCTCCTTTTGTTTCATCATTACGGTTAAGTTTATCAACTAAAAGGTTGTAAATCCTATTCTTCAAAACCACTAAGTAATTGACACAATAAGGCCAAAGAAACAACTATGAAATCTACATATTTGAGATTTTGATAGCATGCTGTAATTTCATATTGCATGAAAATTGTCTATAGGGCAAAATGACAAATACTACATGTGAGTCAATGACTTCTCAGAATAACAGTAATCAATAGTAAAAAGGAAAAATTAAAATGGTAAATAGTGTTATTTAAAAGGGACATTAAGATATGATATCTGTACCTATCAGTTCTGCAAAACCTCCAACCGGCAGTCGACAAGTTCCTGTGACGAACTGAAGAAGGCGAATTCTCTTCTCGTTGTCCATTTCCTTTACGACCTGTGTGACACGCAACGAGATTGAGAAAAAGCGGGAGTAGCTGCGCAAAAACACACAAGACTGAACATGAGAATTACCTGCCAGAACCAGTGGATCTGCTTGCTGTTTTTGGTGTAATGGCGATAGATGGTGTTCTTCTGCCAGTCGTTCAGATCGATTTCCTGCATCCCGCACAACATCAGCTGAGAAAGAAACGGTCACAGTCATCCAATTATTTACATGTTTTCTCAGCGATGCCACTATCGTTTGTGTCTTTGTATAGATGAGGGTTTTTATTAGACCGTTGGTGTAGTCCACACCACCCACCTCCAACTCTTTCTCATCAAAATAACGCAACCACTCCAGAGGCACAACCTCGTTGAAGCCATCCAGGAAAGCTTTAGTTTGTTCCTCCACCCCACGTGTGAACCGCCAATCAGTAAGCAGACTGCAAGAAAAACGTGCGATGAGTTGAAAAACAGTCATTTAAAAAAAAAAATAAAGGTAAATAGATGAGGGATTGCAGCTCAATGGTTAAAAGTGTGGAATGTCTGCACAACTAACATCACCAGCCAGAGTTGCAAAGAACTTCAAATAGGTTTCTCTAACATTAAACTGGAGTTGAATAATAAACTGGGATCGAATAAATGTTCTAGGAGTGGCCAGAAATAGCCTACTCACAACATTTACATTTCTGCATTTGGCAGACGCTTTTATCCAAAGCGACTCGCATTGCATTCAAGAAACACATTGACATTTTAATCAGCTCTTGCTTTCCCTGGGAATCGAACCCATGACCTTGGTGTTGCAAGCGCCACACTCTACTGCTTGAGAAAGCTCTTAAGACCAATTCACAACAGATGCAGACGATCACCAGATTATAGTACGTTATTTCAGACATTAAATTATTGAAACATACACTGGGGATGCTGCGCCTTTCATACGGATTACACAATCAGAGAGTATTTGTTTTCCGTTTGTATTGGTTTGTTTAAAGTAGACATTTATTTTTCATGTCTGAGGCCTCGTTTACACCTGGTGTTCAGATGTGTTTTGGCCGACGCTAAATACAGGTGTAAACTGTGTTACAAGCGGATTGAGCTTGTCCGCAGTTCTCCACTTCTAGAGGTCGTCGAAAACGCATTCAACTGGATTGCATTTGTAATGTAAACTCTCATGTGATCGAATGCGTTCGAACAGCCACAAAAAAACCACCTGCTCCCCACCTACTTAACTTCATTCCACTACTCCGATTGACTGAGGCGGCAGAAAGACTGCTTGCTCTATTTTATAAAAGCACAATGTTTTGTTATTATTGTGAGTTGGGCTTTACGGTTTCAAATGACCTATTACTCTTATCTGTGGGACCAAAAGTTGTTATCAGGAAAAAACGCAAGTTATCACGCCGGCGCCTCTATGTCGAGTAGTAAAGAGCTCAAATTCTTTAGCTTAATGGTTAATGTTAGAGCAAGTGGGCAAGTAAAGTTTGTACGATGATAAGTCATATCTGAGGTCAGTGAATTACAGGCGAACATTTTCAGGATTTCCTGCCTGACATACTGTAATTACCACAAGAACCCGGCGTGGACTGTGTGAATTCTCCACTTCCTGTGGAAGCTTTTAAAAATTCTGCGACTAACTGACTAATCAAATTTTGGTAGACTTAGCCTCTTCTCTTAGCCTTTATGGTCAAATACATGAAGAGGGAAGCTGTACCCAATATACTCCTCCTTGTTGTCGTGAGTGACGAGTTCATTTTCTCCATCATTCTTCAGCTGGTGTGTTGTCACCTTGCCCAAAATCTCCATGTCCTGAGCAAAGTACAGCTCCACACCGCACTCTTCCAAATCATTATCTCTGTGAAAGGATATCATGTAATGCACAGTTTGTCACAGAATTGTTTTGATTGACATCCTTATTAAATCACTGAATGCGGCTGCAGTTTTGATACTCACTTGACCCACATGATGGAGTTGTAAAACTCTGGGTCAATGGACTCCAGGTCTTTCAGGGTGGGTTTCTTGTTAAGCATGCGTTTGTAGAACGGTAGAGTGAAGCCAGTGTCAATGAACTTCCCGTGATACAGTGCCTGCAGGGAGCCGATCACAGGCAGAAGGTCATAAAAACAAAAACGTTTGTAGTTTAAACGCAAACTGCAACTCCCTTTTCCACCAATTATCATTTATGATGGGTTGCTGGAGGCAAAGGATTGAAATTCATCTATTGGACAAACTAATTGTCTAGCCTTTGCGCCGACATACGTGTTGTGAAAGGTGAAGGCTTTTATTTATTATTATTATTAAAGACATTTTAAATACTGTATTTTCCGCACCATAAGGCACACCGGATAAGATGCAGTCGCAATTATGAGTCTATTTTTGGGCTTAACCCATACATAAGGCGCACTGTATTATAAGGCGCACAGGTGATTTTTGAGAAAATGTAAGTCTTTTATGTGCACCTTATAGTGCGGAATATACGGTAATAATAATGTACATGGGTGGCTATACATTTACACACATGCTATCTCTCTCTATGTGTGTGTGTGTGTGTGTGTGTGTGTATAAACGGTCCTGTGATTGTTGTAAAGGACAGCAAACTGTTTAATGTGACTGCACAGAGCTCTGGGAACGATCTCCAAAAACAACACAGACGCCCAGAGTCTCACAGTCTGTTCAGAACAAGCACAAAGTAGGAGAAACACAGGGGCTGAGAAAGAATTCAACACACATCATTGAGAATCTCGATAAATCTCTATAATATATGTTTGAGAATGTCAAAGCCAGTCCTGTATGGGCTCATGAAGGGTGTGAGAGAAATATCTTAATATAACACCAGTCACTATATCAGAAAACACTGATTTCATTTTAATGGCATGAGGTTCACACTCAACCACACACACACAAAAATGTACAGAAATACAAGACAGTTTAATGTGAAACTACTAGAGTCTTCAGCCGTTCTCACCATAGCAATGAAGCGTCCGATGAAGCGGAAGTAAGTGAGGTGGTCGGGGTTGATGGAAGAAGCAGGGTTTATCTGCAGACAGTAGTTGTTCTTTCCGGCATACTCAAACAGACAGTACATGGGGTTCAACACCTCATGAGACAGCAAGAAAAACCACTCCCTACAGACAGAGACAGAAAACTAGAGTCAGTAACACAACACTCTGTATTGTCATTGTTATTATATTGAGTCATAAGCTATTGAAATATTCCCACATCACTGAGGCAAATTATGCGAGAATAGTTTGGGGATTTTTTTTTTTTTAATACTAACAAATTGAAATGGTTTTACATTTGTAGTCCAATACGTTTCTTGTTGTTGAGATTTTAGAGATTAGAAAAGAAATGATTTAAAGTGATGTAAAGGGAATATTTAATTGTTTAAATCGCGACAGAATTCTTGCACGAAGCGTTTTATTATACAACATCTACTTGTGAAAGTAACAGGAAGGAACAGACAAAACAGTGCTGTTTTAAAAGCATAAAATGTCTATGTATGGCCAGTTTTCCTTGAAAATACACCCCAAAACAAACCCCCAAAAAAAGATGATGTGTGAAGAAAGTGATATGTAGCCACAATTTGTTTTTGCCTACAAACTGGAAATCATTGTAGCAAATCAAAGAAAACAATTGCACAGAAAAATGCTATAATAATAAAATGGAACCTTTTTATGGAATAAGACAATTAAATAAAAAATACAAAACATTGTAAAAAGAAGAACAACATAAAAACATGGATTCAAAACAAATGCAATCAAATTTCCTGAGAAGCACATATAAAGTGATGAAGATGAAGACAAACACACACATCAGATCATAACTGATTCAACAGAACCGAAGGCCTGACCTTTGATCCCAGGGGTTGTTTGGAAAGAAGGTAAAAAGGGCAAAGAGAGGACCATGATTGGGGATGGGGTGGTTTTGTCACACCACAGGACAATGCAGACACCTCCAGACATCCCGTCCGTGGTTCTACCCTGTGGTAGAACAGCATGACGTAACCTACCATAGGGTAAAACCACTGACAGGACACAGGAGACAGACACAGACACAGGAAGACAACTATGAGGTCCAGACACCAAACGAGCAAAGGTACACCACAACCTCCCCGAAACAAGAAAGCAGGAACATGAGGATGACGAACAGCGAGACGCCACAGGTGCTAACAATGAACTTGCCTGGCTATTCCTCCGTAATCCAGTCCCTCCTCTCCTCTCATGATGATGTAGAGCCTCCGACGGAGGTCGTACGGCTTCATATTCATGATCTGAGAGGAAACAAGATGACGTTCTCATTAGAACCACAAACTACAGAACTGCCTTGAGATACGAGCATAATCTGTTCCAGGACCGAGCTCGTAACTCGAGTTGCTCGTATCTCAAATTTTTGAATTGCTATAAAGACATACACACCTACAGAAAATTATAGTAGATAAGGATTCCTGTGATATAAAATAAAATGTGGTTTTAATTATAAGTTCTTACCTTCGAGAGCGGATAACAGATCTACACGTGAAAAACGAGAGCTCGCAAGCTCATTTTAATTCCTGACATCTCATCAGGACAACTCGATCTTCTCTCGACTGCTGTTTTTGCTCACACGAACACTTTTATTTTAGTCGACGAACACGTGAAGTGAAGGAGTGAGGCACCGAGTGCTGCATCCCGTCGCAGATGTCAATCAAATTTCATTTTATTTTTGTGAGAACTATTGACAATCAAACTCCAGAGACTCTTTCTGTAATTCGCCAGGGTGACGATCGTTTTGATCATCTTGACCCAACAGTTTCGGAGTCATGAGCCATTACATACTTTTGATCGCTGTAACGCCACCATCAGGCCGATTGGGGTGAGCTTTGGTGACGTCGTTGACGGGATGGGTACTACAAGTCTCTATTACTTGCGCTTTGGTCTACCCAATCACTTTTAGGGGAGAATGCTCATCCTTGGGTTTCAATCAAACTAAAATAATACTATTTCCTTAATCTGGAGACCAATTTGGCTTGATCTAATATTGGCCATAAATTAAAGAACAAATGCAGTTGATAAATTTGATCGTAAAACGTAAAAGTTTGTTGTTGGTTTATACAATAGTCATGAAAATCTAAATGACCTATCATCAACTGATGATCAACCGTTCTACTATCAACTGAGGCTTATACAGTACATGTATGTTCAGTATGACAGTAAAAGAATGTGTTATACAAAGTTTATACTGGGAAGCGTCAGCCCTTATTTACTCACCTGTTGAAATGAGTCCTCAAATAGAGTCTGTCGAGACACAGAGATTTTCACATGACTGGGAAGCGCGTTGGACTGCGTAAAGAGGCCGGAAAAAATAGGATCCCATATATTAATTTGCTGTTGCTAAACGTCAAAAATGTTGCACTGGCATAAGTTCAGGTGATTTGAACAACTCACATGACACAAGAAGCGGAACTGGTGATACTTCCACCTGAAGCTGCGGTCGTACGCACCCGGAGACCCACCCTGTCTCGAACTACACAGAAGACAGAAAATAAAGCCACAGCACTATGAGAACATTCTGAAGTCACTTGTTCCATGAGTGTGACACTGGCACGCACTTCAGATACGCAACATCAGCTCTTAAACGGACATGAGCAATGAAAAGGAAAACAGGATCAACTGAACTCTACTCTAAAGCCAGCCATGACACAAATTCCATAAACAGGCGAATGTGACGCATCGTACAAGACAGAATGTGGGACTCCGAAGAGATAAAAGACTGTCATTTCCAGTCTGGTGCCGCACAGCCGTGTTAACACAAGCAAAAGGCATTTCACCTCACTTTAGAGAGAGGGAAAGCCTGAGGAATGAAACAGATTTAAGACAACAAAAAGATGTATGAAAGGAACAAAGGACATACTGCGAGAAACAAAGAAAGAAAAAATAATATACATACAAATTATACACTACCCTACCAAAAGTTTGGAATAATTACATTTTATGTTTTTGAAAGACGTCTCATCTGCTCACCAAGGCTGCATTTAAAACAGTAATATTGTGAAATATTAGTCTTAAGTGTCACATGGTCTTTCAGAGAAAAATTTCTGATTATTACCAATGCTGAAAACAGCTTTTACTGATTAATATTCTGTGGAAACCGTGATAAACGTCCATTCAAAAAGTGTAGGGCAATCGTTTTAAAGAAACTAATAGTTTAATATTCAGCAAGGGGATATTAAGTTGATAAAAAAAAAACCATTTATTATATTGCAAAAGATTTCTATTTCAAACACTGTTCTTTTGAACTGGAGTAGCAAAAACGTAATAAGAACTATTATTAATAAATGCGCACAAAATCAACATATTGAGCGATCATGTGGTAAGAAAGCAGGAATAGCATTTCACAAGATTACCATTTTTACTTTATTTTGATTCAATAAATGCAGCCTTGGTGAGAATGAGACTGATTTGCTTATATAAACTATGAAAATTATGTTTTTTCAGCACCTCTTAAGCTTTGTCGATGTTAGTTAACTAATAAAGTGTTCCCAAAATGTTAAACTTCAGAACAGTAGTGATATAGTTTCGATCCCGTGTCATAGACCTACATTGCATTGGCCATCTGCTCTCAAGACATACTGAAAGTGGGTGTAAAGTTTCTGTGGACCCCTATCAGGTCCCTGATCTACTGTATGTCTGTCTCTCCATCGCAGTGAAAACCTCCTGCCTTCACATATAATGAAAACTATAGCGTGTGTGATGTTTACCCTGACTCAAAGCCCGGTCGAGGGTCTTTAAAGGTGGTGGTGCGAGAATTGTGGTCCACAAAGTATCGCACCCCCTCTGCAGTGTACTTCATCTCCCAGCCGGGCGGCAGGGGCGGCTCCTGGATCATCCTGCAAATGGAGGAGGGCAGTGAGAGCAGCGCACCCTGCTGGACGCTACACACATAAGACTGGGGGGGAGGGGGGTTGCTTACATGTAAAGTAACATGCTGCTTTTCTGAACAGTCGAAAACGCAATGTACAAATAAACAAAATGCACAAATTAAAAAAATGAGCAAACAAATAAACAATGTTTTGCAGCTTAAAGTGGATGAGTTTGATAATGTGTGGTTTTCACTGGGTCTCTATTAAACGAACATACCAGTGTGGGAGAGACCCAACGCAGTTTTCCAGTAGTTTTCCAGAGTCAGGCATAAAAAGCGTGATGGCCAAGAGCCGTCCGCTTCGACAGGAAAAGGCCCGTCTAGCTGACGTAAAGTAATTCAATCGCAGTTCATTTCTTACGCAATATTTAGCTGAGGGCAAATCACGTTCTTGAAAACAGATTTATGCTTGTGGATATACAGCTCGTTTTAACAGTGAGCGGGTGAAATGTGCAACAAATCGCCAACGTGAGAGCAAATCAGATAAGCGATGGCAACTCTTGCCCACTTTTCTGACAAGTAGCATAACAGCTGTTCATTTGTTTTGGCACATTATATGGTGTGAGATTATTTATGCCAGTATTTGACTCAAAGCGTGTTGCATGTAGCGTTAAGACTTTATGCTAGCTGTCATTAGTAACTCAACCTGCTTGTAGCCTAGCGGTTTCAGTCACTTCCCCAACACTGGCAAACCGATGCTTTACCTAGACGCACACTATTTAACACCTACTGACTGAACTCTGACAAACTCCACTGGAATCTACAGATCATGTGATGGGAGGGCGTGATTACCCTTGGGTTCGAGGGTCCTCCCACTGCGTAGTTCGGGTGTTGTGATTGACATAGTACACTCTTCCGTTGTCCTGACGTTTCTCTGTGGGAAAAGAAAGCACATTTAGAAGTTCATTTTCAGCGTACATATCGGCTGCAAACTTCATTTAAGCTAAATAGTTAGTCATAACAACATTTTCATCTGGGTTGGGGCGATGTATAGGGCGTTTATGGAACAATTATGCATTACAAAAGAAAAAGTCAATCACTTAACACTGTGCCACCTGTTTAACGCACAGTGATGGAATCGTGTTATGCGTTTCCATTCAACAATTACTGCTTATTAAACAATTACTGTAGTGTCGGTTTTTCCACGGATATATTTTGATGCATTGGGTGAAATACTTCATTTTGAAAAATACACAAAAGTAAAAAACTTATCCTCTTTCAATCTCTCCATTGGTTGATGGGTAAAGAGTGTCAAATCTGACAGAGCCGACCGAAATCTCACGAGTCGGTGGGGCATCTCACTAGCGCGCGCTCCAACACGCCTTCTCGCGTTTCGCTTCGATCGGGTTTAACAAAACAGAGACGGAAAGAAAATAAGAAATCTGCTGGCCGATTCCTTTTCCACAGAGAAAGCCCTATGAGAGGTACGAGCGTAACATCCCCCTCGTTCACTCTGACATCTTGTTTTCATTAACAGCGGTTTGTGGAGCACACAGTAGCCCTCACATTACTGCTCGCGCAACACAAGCCTTTCTGCGTTTCCCCTCATCGCAGACATTTCCCAATCCGTGTTCCTGAACTCTACTATACTTCTGAAAAAAGAGAGCCTTTTTAACAAAAATGAGAAGGATTTTTAATTGTATGTGCAAGATAAAATATGACAGGAAGTATATGTATTTTGAATGACGACAATAATAATGGTATCATTAGACTCTCTAATGAAAAATGAAACGTTTAGCATAATTAGCTTTGACTGCGCTAGTTTCATCTCTATAATCGTATCACTCGCCATTCCAACTCGAACCACAACAACACTTCCCACCCATTTATTTATTTAGTAAGTAGCCATGTAATAATGGGATAATGACAGGACAGGATTGCTTCATGTTGGGGTTAATTTTGTGACATTAATCCTTACTATTATATGCATGTTCACAGCTGCTTTTTGAGCAAAATGGTTTGAAATTTATTTTCCTCTTTGTTTTGGGCTTCAACTGTTAATCGTAACTGCGTTACGTTAGGCGATGCATTAAAAAAAAGTTAGGTCACACTTTAGTTTAGGGTCCAATTCTCACTATAAACTAACTATTAGCTACAACTTTTGCCTCAAACTCTTGATTACTACTACTTATTAATTAGTAAGGTAGCTGCTAAGTTTAGGAATTGTAGGATTAAGGAATGTAGAATAATGTCATCCAGAATAAGACATTAATATGTGCTCATAAACGGCCAATATCCATGATAATAAGCAACTAGTTAATAGTGAGAATTGAACCCCAAACTAAAGTGTTACCATAAGTTTCTTCACTCTGAACTTTCGTTGGGGTTGCGTGATCCACCAAATTCTATTATTTATCAGTTGATGCAGTACTAGAAAATTATGAAAACTAAAAACAACAACTTAGGCCTAGCTGATTATAGGCCTCTCTTTACTACTAAGGTGAACCAAAAAAAAACAACACACACTGACCTCAGGTCAGGTACCTAAAGATAAAGCATGAATGACGACTTACCCCAGCCTGGAGGAAGAGCGCCGAGCGGGTCATTCTCCACTGGACCTCCAGATGACTGTGAGAGACAAACAGAGAGAGAGAGAAACAGACTGTAGTTAGGGCACACTTTCTGCACCTTTTCACACCAGAACCCACAGAAACAGTCCAACCCCAAATAACAGCGGGAATAGACAAATTACAGCTGGCGGTGGGCTTCTACCTACAGCTGTACTGTGAGACAAGGTGCTGATTCTAAGAGGTGTTTGTCTAGATGATGTGATGACCCAACAGATCACAGAGTTTGCCTCCTACTCTCAGAACAGAGACTGACGGAGGTGTTCGAGTGCCTAGCTAGCGCCGTCCAAATGCTACATGCCTGCTATGGCCAGAAAAAGACACACACACTGACACACATACGCATGCAGTGTTCCAATGATCTCACTGGCTGCTAGAAAACCCCACCCTGTCTCCATCCGCCCAATCTCGACCCCACCCATGCCTTCGTCCTCTTCTAGTGGAGCTGTGAAAGTACGCAGGGAGGCGCGATGTCTGAGCAGACTGAAGTGAACATTCATGAGCGCTCCAGATGGCCCAGCCCCCCACCGGACAAAAGCACCTTTATTCATCCACCACGGCCGTGTTTACTCTGTGCGCACATGCGTGTGTGTTTGGCACCGAAAACATCCACCCAGTGTGTGTGCTTTAGGCATAATTATAAATGAAAAACAGACAAACACACACACTCTGTGGGCATGTTTGTGACTTTATACCCTCAACGTGGCAGAAAAACGTATAGGATTGAACAGCAAGACTTTTAAATCAATTGAAACATTTTAATGGATTATAAGCTATGCCTATGTCATGAAACATGGCTTTGAAAGTGAATTTCTACTTTTCAATCATTTAGTCTACACAAAATCCAGGTAAACAGGTTATGACTTTCCCTACGGAACATTTAATACTTTCCACAATGGTGTTCCTGTATGGATCCCAATGCTGACCAAAGGTTCTAGCATGCATCTTTTTATACTTGTCTATTGACTGTTTAGTGCTGAATCATCTGCAGATAAATGTGCTGTTTATATATGGATAATATAATGTAATTTCATTTTCTACTCCATCAAAACAATCTAAACTCACACCATAGTCATTAGTCACATAGTTATTGTGTTACGGAGGGCAGGATGCCACTGGGGTTTTTTAACTGGGTACCCCCAGGGGACCTCAGTGTTAGGGGGTCTGTGAAAAAACTCAGAGAAGAAAAAAAAAACTGAATATCCAAATAAAACCACATTATAATATGTATCTATAAACAACATAAAAGGCATAATTAAACTGACAAATTCTGGCATTACCGTTTTATAAAGACTGGTCTGTAATCATGAGATTAATGACAGTTACTTATATTTTATATCGTTATAGTTAACGTTTTTCTTCATGTTTATATAACTTACAGCACCCCTAGTGATTGGTAGAAAAAAGGATACAGTATATGCAAAGGATACAGTATATGCAAATATTTTCCAGATAATATTGTATACTGTTCAAATGGGTCTTTAAACAATTGTCTATGAATTAGGAAAGGGGTCTCTCACTAAGAGAACATCATATTTATTTCGAAAACTGGTGTTTTTACTGGAGTTCTTCTATAAACCGATTACATTACTTGGCCTTAGCGTCCTGATTTATAAAACTCTACGTTAGTACGTGATCACAAGATCAAACGAAAAAGTGAAAAGTGAGCTTGCATGCATTTAGAATACTCAAAAAAAACATCCGTCCGGTGTTATCTGTAATTTCCTAAGGTCAACATTTCCTAAGCGTAACCTCCCTACACTGTAAACCCTAACGCTCAAAATAATTAATCGTTTTGAGTAGAGCCAACTCAAATTCAACAAGTTAGTTCAATTTTATTAACTCTTATGAGCATTTTTAACTTTTTCTTTTGAATTCACACAATTGACATATTTTGAGTAATCGGAATTGTTTTATTATTTTTAGTGTCATGAACTTTTTTTTTTTACTTAGACAAACTTAAATTTAACTGAAACTGGGCTGCCGTCATAGTGACAAGTCGATCATGATCTTGCTTTGAGAATAGATATACAGTATGTTAAATGTTCTACTGTAGCCAAGTTTCCACTACTAAAAATAGTTGTTGTATACAAGTAGTAGTAGTTGAGATTACATGATAATTTTAAGTTAAATGTATGAATTAGCTTACTCAAATATTTCACGTTAAGAGCAATTAAAACGTATCACTCCAAAATAACAATCTGCCAGTTCTGCTAACTTAAATTTTGAGTTTCAAAACTTTTATGTAACTGATTACCTGAAACTTTACCGTATTTATAAGCATTTTAACATCTAATCACTTTACCTTTAAAAGGAAGTGTGATGTTGCGATATAGGTGGAAAACAAAGAATCTTAGTTTTAGGGGGGAAAAAATCCTTTTTTTTTTTCTTCAGTTAACTTAAGTTTGAGAAAAGCATAAAAAATGCAGAGGGTTTGCCATTTTCCTGTGGGCCTTTACAGTGTCATTACATACATTTTGAGCTCCAGAATCGTTCCTATGGTTGCAGCCAAGAGCTCTGACTAAGCAAAGTTTGAACTGGCATCTCACGATAGCCATTTTGCCATTGTTTTTTCCTTTTCCAAGCAAGTTACTTCAACAGTTGTGCTTGTGGATGAGGCGTATCCAACAGTCCACATTTTCATTTATGAATCATTACCCGTTGTATGCCTTAGTTGGGCTAAAGATGGTCAAAAATGAGGAGGATGTTAAAAACTAGTGTGTGTCAGTTTGCCCCACCCTCAGTACTTTCTATGACTAAAAAAGGTAGGGAAAAAAAGAAAGAAAAGCATGACATCATCTTCACTCCCTCTGCACAGCCATTAGAACCAAACCAACCCTCAAAGAAACAGAGAGTGAGAGCGAGAGAAAAGGCTTGGAGAAAGAGTGAGCAAATACAGAATAACTCGCTGATATATAGAGGACTTAATGTCTATATAACTGGAAACAGAATAAAAACGTTCCCTTCTCTTAAAGGAAAAGTTCATGGCCCAAATGAATTCTGCCACGAGTCAGGGTGGCACCATATTTAATGTTTGACAGGAGTGAAAACGAGCTGTGAAGGATAGAAGTGCAATGCATTCAATAGATTGTACTGATATTTAATTGTTCATAACTGTTCAACTTCAGAAAACATTTTTCAAAGTTGGAAGTTTTCTTTTTAGTGCCTGTCCAATTTGACAATTCCTTCCACAACACAAAAACTCCCACAGATGAATTGCAAAGTCCCTCTTTGTCACGAAAATCAACATTTCCACCCCATTTCAGCCCTGCTAAAAAAGCACCAGCTGAGATCAAGTCAGTGATTCCCTCTCTCACCTAGCCAATTAGGCAAAAGTGATAACCAAGTGGCTTGAGGAAAAAAAACTTTGGGTGCACAGCCAGGAAATTCTCCAGATTTTAATCCAATTGAGAACTTGTGGTCAATCCTCAAAAGCCGGGTGGACAAACAAAACCCCACAAATTCTGACAAACTCCAAGCACTGAGATTCATGTTGCAAGAATGCGATCCATCGGTCAGGATCTACCCAGAAGTTGATTGACAGCTTGTCAGTGTAAATTGCAGAAGTCTTGACAAAGAAGGGTCAACATTGCAAATATTGGGAGTATTGCAAAAATACTGCAAGTCTGGGTGGAGATCAGGACACCATCTTCCATCTCATCAGGAGCCCAGATGTTGTCATGAGTGCAAACAGGCACGGAGGCCAAACACATGACCGACTTACGAGTTGATGTGATATTATGTGTTAATTCAAGTTGGATCAGCCTGTAACTTCAGTTTTTTTACATTGATTTTTGGTATGACTTTGAATCCAGGCCTCAGGGTGTTGATTTTGGTTTCCATTGACTGTTGTCACATTCATTAAGATCCAATGTGAGATTTAAAGTGGTCCCCTAATATAGAGCTAAAAAAAAATAAGGGACCACTTAAAATCACACATTGGATCTCAATGTATTTATATGAATGAACCATAGTGAGAGCTGAAGGCCGGAAGCTCCTTTTAATTATACAATTCTCAGAGGAAAACCTAACGAGATGCAATTAGCACACAAAAAGCCCAGTGTGCTCTGAGCGCTATGACGCGAACCAAGGGCAATGGAGTGAGCCGTGTTGCGTTAATAGCAGCGTCCCGTGTTCTCAAACTCGACTGCATCAGCCGCACACTGCCACCACATGTAATGTTGGAATCAGCTGTCACATTTGGCACTCGTGTGAGAATTAAATCAAAGGCCTCATGAATAAATGCAGTGAACTACCACCTAAACTTCATAACAAAGATCATTTACTGCCAAATGTACAGTTCAAAAGTAGAAACAGAAGCATTTAGGCGTCTTTACACATGACTGTATTTAATTCTGCTGAGAGTTGACAAATTTACTTGCACAGCAATTATACTTGTCATTTAGTTTGGCTCTTATGCCCCATTATGTCTTCACAAAGAATTCTGAGCAGGCACACTGTATGTTACAGACAGTTAAACGATTAAAACAGAAGCATAACTAAATAGATAGGCATCATCAATACTTCTCATATTGCACAGATCTGACAGCTTCTTTCTACCGTTCAAACATCTGGGGTAGTTGGGGATTTTTTTTAGGATTTTTAAAGACATCTCATAAGGATAGGTCACCCAAAAATGACAAAAATTCTGACATTAATTTCTAACCCTCATGTCATTCCAAATCCGTAAGTCATAAGTTCATCTTCAGAACACACATAAATAAGACCTTACAGCTCACAGTGCATGTCAGAGCAAATGAGAATCATGAGGTCAAAGGAACTGAGTGAAGAGCTCAGAGACAGAATTGTGGCAAGGCACAGATCTGGCCATGGTTACAAAAAATCTTTTTACGCAAGACATCTGTTCATCCTCAGAACACAAATGAAAATCATGTTGATAAAATCCACTTGAAGTAGAGACGTCGTTAAAATAATCCATGTGACTCCGGCAACGGGTTCTCAATAATAATAATAAAATCCCTGCAATATAAGGGCGTTGAGGTGCTGTGTTTACCTGATAGAGGTATCTCTGGTTGAACTGCTGCATGGCTCCCTGCAGCTGACTGCGCTGAGACTGCCACTGCTCATAGTTGCGTACGGACTCTGCTGTGGGCCGTTGCCATGTTGTGGTTCTGGTGTTGTGATCCACATAGTAAAACCTTCCACGCTGGTCCACACGCTTCTCCCAACTGCAATGCATACAAGGATCATGGATTAACACCAGTGTGTAAGTGACCATACACAAAAGTGAATTTTTCGAATGTACCAGACAACACCGTTAACCTTTGGAATTAGATTACAATGTTCAACTTTATAAATCCACCGCACTCCTGTGTGAAGAACCAGGAACCTTGCAAAAATCTAATCTACATCAGATCTTCTGAAGCACAGTTGTGGTAAAGCAGAGTTGGGCTGTTTTGCTGCCTCTGGAATAGGGCAACTTCCCTTCATTTATAGATTCTGTGCTATAACAGACAAATATACAGGTGTCAGAATTCTGTGGAATTGAAGACAGCTGTGTACGCAATGAATCTGACCAACATCACAGAGCTGAAATGGTATTGTAAGAAGAAATAGGCCAAACTTCCTCCAATCTGATGTGCAGGACTAGCCCACATTTACCAGAAATGTTTGGTTGTGATATTGTTGCTCAATCCAGACTCACTGTACTGAAAAGTCAAAGGCACACATTCTTTTTCAAGCTTAGAAGACAAGCAATACAAATGGTGTGAAATGCCAAGCTTGGTTTCTGAAACACCCAACTTGGTACAACTTGAACACGGATAAACCAGGGGCCTTGGGAGTTTCAGGTCTTAGATCATCTTGGAGACCCAGCCGGGCGCGATAAGAACAAGTAGTGCACGACACCGTGGATTTCTGCACCTTCTATGATGTTTTTGTTGGATCTTCTTTCCTGAAACCCTCTGATACCCGAGTGTAGAGACAGTCTTGCAAAGCCCCTGAAGTCCACCTCAATGGTTCTTTCAGCGGAACGTCCACCCATGCCTTTCTACATTATTATATGCCTCTTACATCTTCCCAAGGGATGGTACATTCCAACATGACCACTTGCTTGGTACAATCTGATCCAAATCTGGCCTGGATGTTGTCCTTGCAATGATTTCCGGGAACTTGAGTCGCTTCCCTAGGTCAACCTTCAGCTACCAATCACGAGCTGAGGCCCTGAGGTTTCTCTCCCACCCTGACAAAGGCGATGTTGTGCGTTATTAGGAACGGATGTTGGCTCTGTGCCACCTGTACCTGGGCAGCAGCTCACCTCTAGGCTGGGCTTAGAAGGACATCATACTCTGACTTGATCAGAATATTGAGTCAAGCTGGTTCTGTCTTCTAAAGTTCTGCCTATGTGATCTTACGTACAATTGTATGGTCCAAATGAATCCAAGCTCCCTGCTTGCTCATAGCCATGGTCATATTCTGAAGTTCCTATTCCACCTCTGCACTGATCTCTTCTTGGATATCTCTTGAGAATCTCTCTCTCAAGATGGCTATTGGAACTTTGTGTATCAGTAGTGGCCAGAGAAGTCTTCGCAGGATAGCATGCTGATAAATGTATGCCTTGAACTTCCCAGGGGGCCTTGACTTTTCCACTGTTTATAGCCATGCTTTCAGCTCCATACTAGTTGCCTGAATCACCCCTGTATTGTCACGGATCATTAAAGGGAGGACTCAAGTTGCATGTGAAAGGGTAATTTAATATAACAGATATCAACATAAAACTCACAAAAGAAAACACCCACGTGGGGGAAAACATTAACTTAACAATATAACTAAACTGTTACCGTCCCATCCGGTTTGTTTGTGGTCTTCGTTTCTGAGTCAGGAACATCAACATGGAACAGACATGGAAAGACAGCCATAGAATGACAACGACACCACACAGGACGGCAAACACACCAGGATTAAATAGGGAACACATGAGGAAGGTCACGAGCAGAGACAGATGGGATCAATTAAGGGAAACGAGGGAACAAGATAAGTGAGGTTTACGATCACAAGACACAACAAAGGGGCAGTGTCAGAGCTCTGTCAACCAACACACTAGAAACCCAAACTGGAGTGACAGAACCCTGACATGCATCTCTCAGGATGCAGATGTTGTTGACCCAGAGATGAACCTCAAACTATTGTAGTAATCCAGTAAAAGGTCTTTAATCCTCTCCCCAACACGGTACCTTGTCAGCATCACCAGTTTATGTAAAATCTAGCCAAATGACATGCTAGCCTCGCGGATCAATTGGGTAACTCATATATTTGTTATAGATTTAAAAGTAATACATTACTTTAATAGTTACACAATATCTTGTAAGGCATTACCCAATACAATATCGCACACCCTTAATCTTCGATTACTTCAACTTTTAGGGTGGTGAAATATTTTGCAAGTTAATTGGTAAAGATTGACATCTACAAACACCATCCGTAAAAGTTATCTGTCAGCATGTGACAAACACAGATACACACCCTGGTGGTAGGGGTCTCTCCCATGTGGTGGTCTTTGTGTTGTGATCCACATAATAGACTCGTCCGTGAGGAAGAATTCGCTGTTCCCAACTGCAAGAGATGAAAACCACTGAGAAAACTGATAAGGCATGTGTTCATGTTTAAATTGAACCCCAGCTGTCTGACGTACCCAGTGGGCAATGCATCCGTGGCTTGTGCTTCTGTGCCTACACTGGTCTGGTCAGCGGTAGATGGGGCGTCTGTGGCCGGTGGCAGGGCAGAACCGTCCGTAACAACAGGGGGGTCTGAGCTCGGTGAAGAAGACACAGCTGGACGTGACAGATGACCGCCCTCTATCCCATTAGTAGGAGTCTCACCTTTACCTTAACACCAAGCAAAAGACCAACAAAACAATTTGAACTAACATCTGACCCCTAAGTAGTGCCTAAGTAGTGAAGTAGAGAGTTTTTGCTATACGTTTATAACAGTTTGTAAACATAGCCAGCTTTTAGTAGGCAGAAATTCTCAAATCTACTGACACAGAGTAATAAAGAAACACGAATGAAAGAGAAATTAAAGGGTAGGATGTACTTAATAGAAGCACAATAATTCTTTACAAATTAAATAACACTGTCAAAATAAAAGCACCATTTGTGAATTAACAAAATGATCATAGAAGTAGATTTAGATGAACCTTCATCACATTGTGATAACAGCAGCCTGAGTGAGTTTGAATATGTGTGTGTGTGTGTGTGTGTGTGTGTGTGTACCAGCATTGCTCGGGCTGTTGATAGCGGTCTTTGAATTGCGGCGGCATGTAGTTTCTGCAGGTTCTCCGTTCAGTTCTCCATTAGTGAGAACAGCTCCTCTCATGTCAGCTGGAGGATCTCCACAAGAACCACCAGATGAATGAGCTAAACTTCTGAAAGTATATGAAAGATTCACAGCAGAGTGATTGCATGCACGTTTGCTGGTTCTGTGTATTTCTTGTTATGCTTCTGTAATCCCACACACAAAGTGAATCATTTTAATTATGGGTGCGTCCAACCTACTCGTACGTGGGGCAAGTATTTTTAGTAAATCAGCTGTACAACCATAAAAAGTGCATGAAATTGTTTTAGACTGCCCAAACAAACTCCTTTATTTAGTAAACAGACCTAAAACTGACTAGATGATGTTTATCACTAAAATATCCAGGCAACACATCTGCTTGACAGCCACGCTTGTTTGGAACATAACAAATGATGGGTAAGGCAACTCCGGTCCCTTTTTGATAGAACTAATGTTTTGCACCCGAAATGTGACATTTATAATATCAATAACCACATCAATCTTTGTCCTTCAACCCCAAAACCCCTTTTTCCCAGTACAATTTAAATTTAATAAATAATAATTGTGTACTTCCATTTAAAGTAACTGTACTCAACAATGATTGTTATTAATAATACGGACTCATTGATTCAATTTAGCAGTCATCCCACCAGCCCTTAACACACACTTGAAACTCTTCAGCCATTTAGGATGTTCTGCATCCTTGTGTTGTAACATGAAACGGAAGCATAAAACCCACACAAAAATAGTCCAGCATAAACAATGGGAAAATAAACAAATATTAGTGCTGACCGTCCACGAGGGCTGCTGGTACTAGGGGTCTCCTCACTGTGAGCTCGGTGCAGATTAGACCTGGTCGAGGGAACTACCTCTGCACAAAGGGGACAAAATTAATAAATCATCATATACCAGTGAATTACAACTGACTCATATATATCATGCAGAAAGGTTTGTGATTCCTACTTAGCATTTATCTTATTAAAGCAATAATCCATGAAAGGCCATGGGTAAAGAAAAAAAAACGATTAAATAAAAATTCACAAAAACATACATTCCATGTTTAAATCTACCTACACTCCTTTTTTTAAGATTTACGCAATTTAACAGTAAAATTCCATCAGATTGAATTGAATAAATCTTGATGTTATTCCATTAATATATGTAAGAATTATTGGGAAACTACCGTTTATATACATAATGTACATATAGCAGTTGTTTTTTTTAAGACAAATGCACAAACAAAGCATGAAGCAAGCACTTCCCATTGCTGTGGGAGCCACTAATATTAGTGATCTGCTCAAAAATATAACAGTATATTGAATATATATATATATATATATATATATATATATATATATATATATATGTTGTTGAGTGATGGGTACCGTACAATAGAAAACATTAAGAGAGTTAGCATATACTGCACTAAATTATTCTATTATGCATTTCACACACATTTATGACGCCTACATCTGATTAAATTTGTTTATAGCCTGTGTTCTGTCATGCAGTCCATGCATTCAAAGAAGTCATTTAAGACAGTTCACATTCATATGTGTAATTTGTTTTTCATAAATGATTCTACTTTGATCGTATGTTTTTGAAGTCAAGTCTCCTTTATTTATATAGTGGTTTTTGCATTAGAGTTTGTTTCGCAGCAATAACAGGAAAATGATGCAATGAAGATTGCATCATTTGTACAGCAGCTCTAGAAAAAAGTCTTAAGTAAGTTTAAGTTCAGTGTTGATTCAGTTCTGTTGTAAAAATCATCAGTTTTTAATTTAGGGGCCATTTACATGACACCGTTTTCAACTGAAAACCTTTAAGCAATGCATATGACTATATGTGCGATATTTCAGTCATACAGCATGTCTTTGGTCTGTTTCTCAAGTCATTACTCACAGAAAAACCTTCCCTGCTGGGCAGACCTCAGATTTGTGCAATTTGAATATGGGAACAAAACATAAGGAATAACGACATTGTCTAAACTGGCTTGACACATCTGCATGAGTCAAAATAATTTACACAAACTTCAATGAGATTTGATTTTCATCAGTAAATTCTGTATTATGACACTGCTTATATTTCTGCTATAATAAGCATCTGTTAATGAAGCCTTGCAGTTGAAAATGTAAAACATAAATTAGGTGACATTAAAGCTCCTAGTACAAAAAGTTACTGTAAGAATATTTCAGGCTTAGAAAGTTTGAGCACACGTTTCTGTTTACTGAATGTGTGTGTGTGTGTCATTCTGGCTTCCCCAGGCCTGTACACAAAGACCTGTTTATGTAGTACGTGTGTTTCAGAAAAAAATAAGAAAAACGCTAGGGGAAATGAAGGAAAACTTTAAACCAACAAGAACGACTTCAGAGTGAACAGAAGACTCTAACAGACCGACACACACTCCAACCTTTATGCACCGCTGAAGGTCAAATAGAGACTTGCACACTGAAAGAACACACTCCAGATCTTTATGCTGTCTGTAGCTAAAACAAGGATGTGAGAGCAGATCACAAAGCGAGTTGTTGTTCTGGTTGTGAAAGGACTCGAAAGAGAACATTTAAGCCAATCTGTCATTTAATGAAGTGTGTGTGTGTGTGTGTACAATGAGTAACTTAGAAAGAGAAAGCCAGTAGGAATCACTGAAAAAACAAACAAAAAAAAACTGATAGATAATCTTCAGAATAACAATAAATCCCGTCATACACACATAAGTATTTGCAGTAGCAGCTTTTGTTGGTGTTTATTGTAACCTCATTCATATTTTAAGCAACTACGAGCCAATTAAAAGGAACAAAAACCAAACACTTCCAAATTGTGTTCAAGAAAAGATTTTCACAAATATATGAATTCAAAAATGCATAAATAACACATTAGGGGCCAGACTTACTAACAGCTTCCTCTGTCTGTCCGGAGCCAAAGTGAACAATTAGCGATGAAAAGGCGTGGATAATTTACGGGAAGAGAGATCATTCTACGTGATTTACTAAGGTTTGCGATAGTCAATTAACTGGTATTTGTGCCGTAATTCTTCATACGTCTTTTCCCACTTTGCGCTTGATATGTTGTGATAGTTGCTCCTAAGAGGAGAAACACCAGAGGGCATGTTATAGGAGGGAGGGAGAGAATGTTCTCCACTTGTTCATTTATTTGGAATGTGACAGGAAGATGTTATCCAAACATATCATTTGCTAAACCACGTTATTTTAAATTCCCTGTGTTGTTGGTAGATTATCCGCACCTGATTACCATTGGCTCTGCGCCCAGTTATTTCATTGATCATAATGAAAATGAACTGTGCTCTATAATTTGCACATTGTCAGTGGATCACGTGCAGAATTTTATACTCCCATCTGCGCTTTTATTAAAAATGGCCATAAATTTAAGACTAATGTTTGTTTGAACAACACGTTTCCGTTCGCAAAAGATCGATAAACCGAAAAATGCAGTTCTTTTTCCAGGCTGTATCAGTGAGAAACTGTCTTTGCTGTTTATGCTCTTGCCGTTTCGTTCAAAATATTCACAAAACCTCATCTTTAACTGAAGTAAAAACAAATTAATGATCCATTTATTTGTTTGTTATTAATTGTGTGCCACAAAGTTACTAGCCACAATTTTAATATCGATACCATGGGGGAAAACTGCCATAAAGATAATTTTAATATCTCATAATTTGGCAGCAGGTTTATTAGGCTACTGTCACTTTAAGAACTGACACGCGGATCCATTATATTGTTACACGTGAGTTTTCCGTTTATGTTCTCTTAAAACATGACTGCGTTTACGTGAACACTCGTCAAGACCAGCATTTTGACATTATTTTGTGTGTATCTGACTGTTTAATGTCAATAAGCAGTGAAAAAAACTCAATTTAGAACTGAGAGGTGGTTTTATATAGGCTCACTTTGGGTGAGAGTACAAAATCTGCGGGAATAAGTCAAATTATATGCAGTACCTCCAATGCTATGGCGGATGTTAATGTCAAGCCTTGGTGGTAAGCCATGACTTCCTGTTTTGTTTTGTTTTTTTAAATAGGGTATAAATATGAGGTTACACACCGGCCAAAACCCGATACTCTTCCATCAGAATGGGAAAAAACAAAACAACAGAGAACAGTAACAATGTGTAGAAATTGCACAAATCAGCAAAGTGCTAGAAGAAAATAACACTGTTTAAAACCTCCATTTCCGTTGTCATTCATTAAGAAGTTAAATTCTAATTGGAGAAGTTACGAATCAGCCTGGAAGTGGATGATCTTCATTAGCATCTTCATTGAACGATTATTTAAATTCTTGTAAATATTTTGAATGAAAAACCAAGTGGAATAAATATTATTTACTCATATTTACCAAGTGTAGCGTTATTAATGGAATAAAACGCACTGCTATGCCAATAATAATGACAACTTAACTTCAACTCACTCCAAAGAAATGTCTCTTGCATTGTACTGACGAAGTTTCTGTGCGAGTTAGAGAACACGCTTTGACAGATTATTATCCTTTTGTTTGTAATTTATATAATGTTCTTTTGCTGTGGTAGTTGTTTAACTGAAATACTTTGGCAAAGTGATGACTTCGCTTGTGCGGTTACTGAAAAAAAAAATCAACGCCTCAAGACTGTAAGCCAATCAGAATTACACATTCTAAAATGTAGCAAGTAAGGGATAATCCATGGCTAGCTGTGCATGAAATGACTTTTTTCTTATTCTTTACCAATTAAATTAGGCTAAAAAGCAATAATAAGCTGCTCAACGAGGGTGAAATCTCAACCAACCCCTCATGGAAAATATAGAATAATGCGTCACCATTGCAGTCTTTTTACACTGACACGTGACTCCCGATCACGAACGAGTGGTCAATAGACCCACTGACCGCCTGTGCTCTGTTTGTCAGTTGCGAGGAGAAAAGCTCTCTTGTGAGCATCCGCTGGGTCAAACTCTTTCCATTCCAACCCCTCTCACCACAACCTCCTCTATTCCTGCATTTAGTTTAGGTGGAGTCACAGCCAAGGCTTTGCAAACTCATGAATGTGCATTTGTTCATGTGTGCTGTGTGTTCTACGAGTGTTTTCTATGAAGTGTGCATGTGTGTCTGTGAACAGGACTTACTGTCTGGAGCAGCACTGCCATTGGGCAGCGATCCTAGATCAACAACCAGGCCGTCCAGACAGACGTTGAGCTCACCTCCTGCTACAACCGAGCCTTTGTTCTCTGTCTGTAGAACCAGACTGAGCTGAACATTCTCCACTGCCAGTCAAAGAGAGAGAGAGAGAGAGAGAGAGAGAGAGAGAGAGGCTCTAGTGCTAGTAGATACATTCATTTTTATGAAACCTAAAATTCATTTACATTCATGACATTTTATAGGAGCGATTCATTGTTTTGGCAAAACACTCACTGGTTCATATTTTATGTTTTGAAATGGTAGGGAAGAAGTGAAACTGGTTTAAAAGGGGAGCGCTCGTCTGTTCATTGAGATTTCATTCTCAGCCTCCAATCATAGAAATTATTTATGTGATCTGTGACTTTTGAATAAACTCAGAAAAAGCATAGTTTAGTCAAGATTAAAGTAACAATTTCATGTCATCTTAACCTTCTTCTGTGCAACAATAAAGGACATCTCTCCTGTCTTGTGAGAGTCTTGAAGAAGAACGGCACTTCTCTGCACGTTTGACAGGAGCTGTGATTCTGATTTACATATAATCGTTTTTTTAACCCAGCTGTCTTCCGCCAAAAAGACAAACGCTCAAGAATGAGCTGACTCAGAAACCACTCTACCAACAAAATACTCAACCCAAAAAAAAAATTATATATATATATATTTATATATAACTAACATTGTGGAGTCATTGCTGAAAGTCAAACCTCAAGTGTTGAGGAAAAACGCTGAGCTAAAGGAATTCATGCAGACCTATTCAAACTCTTCTGGCCAGTAGTGTCAAAAGTATTAATTACAAGGGGACAGACTTTTTTTCTTGGCTTAAATTAAAAAAAGAAAAGAGAGAGAAAAAAAAAAAGACCCGTTTTATTTTAATATTAGTTACAAAGAATTATGAAAGGTCTGAAGTGATTAGGATTAATTTTAACCTGGGGGGAAAAAAACCTGTTGAGATTTATAATTAATATTTACAGTTTAAACAGTTTAAAATAATTACCAGAATTAACCCATCAAACCTGTTGGCATTCATATAATTATGAATGGTTATAATTTCTCCTTTTAATCCCAGGAATTCAAATAAAATTGTGTTTAATAAAGGCATCAGTATTGTTATCAGTAATACTGGCCTTCATTCATAAATCAATATTTAAAATACCTCGGTTTACGAGCAAATCGGTGTACGAGCATGGAGGGTCGAATCGGTGTACGAGCATTGTCTCGGTGTACGAGAAACGATTTCCCTCCTCCAGTCGCATTTTTGTGTGGAAAAAGTCCTAACACTCAGCATCCTTGTGTGCATTTTTACTGAAAATATCCTAATGACAGCCTCTCATAACACAGTCACAAGGTTCCAACCCCTTTATCACCCCTTAACTCATTCATTCTCTCAGCTTGGCTTGGTTTGGCTGCATCATTCACCACAGTGATACTTTTATAAGTGATTTACAGAAGTTTTTACCTCATATTCTAAACATTAATTAATTGTGATCGCTATTGTTCACGTAGTGAACTATACACATACAGTACCTCTAAGCAGTAACTGTCACAGTTCATGAATTCATTGTCTCCTAGTTCTGCCTGAGTGTGTATGTGTGTGTGTGTGTGTGCTCACTGAACACCTGATTCTCATATCTGATTCTCATATCCCCGCTTTCGTTCGCGGCTCCCGCGGGTTCGTTCGTTCGCGGCTCCCGCGGGTTCGTTCGTTCGCGGCTCCCATGTTCCACGACTTTCACTCTGGATTATCACTTCCTTTATTTTCTGCACTATTATAATAAATTCACTCATTTGCTCTCATCCTTGTTTGCCTGCTCCCCCCTCCTCCCTCTCCCTCTCACATTAACTTGGAGAAATAAATATACGTAAAATGATAGTTCTCATGATTTTGTGTTTGATGACGGCTTACTCTTGCCATCATGAGTTCTCAGAGTGTCCAGTAAGTCGATGGTGGCGCTGCCCAAAAGTTCCTTCCTCAAAGTGTGACAACTCCACAACTTCAGATCCAAACGACTCTGGGGAGTCACATTCCTACAAAACAACAAACAAACAAAAACATTAAACACGCACACACACATTTAAGTTCTCTTTTGTGCTTAAACAAAATTATCTGTAATTAATGATAATCAAAGAACAAAAGAAAATGACAAAAAAAATAGAATTCACTAACTGCTCTTGACTGAATAACATTTGTAGCTTTAAGCAGGATTAATCTAGATTTAATTTCTAATTTATTTAGTGAGGTATTTGATACATTTATTTAAACTCTCTGTAATAATCGATCTGACCTACTGAAACATCTTAAAGCACTGTTTACAAGGTTACATGAGACATTTCGACAGGGCAAGTAAAAATATATAACAAAAAAGATTTTTTTTTTTTATTAAAGCCTAATAAAGGTTAAAACTGATAGCTTTCTATTATACAGTAATGCCGAATACCTATAATTAATCGCTAAAATTAAACAAGTTTAATTAAAATAGAGACACGTTTATACAGGTCAACATGTCAACAAATATACTGCATTTATGTTGTTTCTACATTCATTTGGAGTTTAAATTGGATATTTGTACAATATAAAAACTGTAATGTTAAGTATGATTAATTGCAATTAATTACAGAAAATGTGCGATTAATTCGTTTTTAATCAATTGACAGCACTAAAATTATATATATAGGTTATAAAATATATATTTAAAAAAAGTAAATATATAAAAATAACTTTTTGTAATTTCTGCAAATGTTATACTTAAAAAAAGAGATGAAAAAATTAACCAATATATAAACTCTGTGACGTGACGCCTTACAAGGTGAGGTCTTCGTTCCACTGCAGCTCGAGGTGTCCAGTGCGTTTGCCTGTTTTCTTAGTTTCACTGGTCAGGCCGTCAGCGGTCACTTCCACAAATGAACTCAGACGAGAGTGACGATTGGGGAGTTTAGGAGACTGAGGCTTAGCAGACAACACTGTCGAACAAGGAGAAGAGAAAATCAGCAAACTTTCTTATACAAGAATAGAAGGTTTGCAAACTTTAATTAGAAATAATACATTTCAGTTCTAAAAACCACTAAACCAAATCATTACAGTGCCGTTCATCTCACCATATCATATTCAGAGTTATTAAACTGACACCAGACCAAACAGATCCAGGGCTGGCTTTGGCATTTTGGGGCCCCAAGCAGATTTTGGCCTGACCCCTCCCATGCCCCAATGCACACAACATATACGTCCTACACTGACGCCTTACCGTAAAGTGTACTCAGAGTATTTATCTTTAAGGATACTAGAAAAATAATACAGTAATACCATATTTTGTGGCGTGAACTACCAATGTAAATACAATAAAACAAATCAGTAAAGTAAACAAATGTTTCATACAGAAAAGTATCCAACTATAAATAGCAATAATAAAGAATAAGAATATTTTCTAATATTTTCTGCAGTAGCATGTTTTAGTCCAGGTTAATGTGTAACAATTTGTGTGTAAACAAAAGTTTAAAAATGTCTTGAATCTAAATGCCTGAAAACATTTTTCATACCATTTTGGCTTTCTTGTCTGTGACACGAAGGTGTCAGAAATACAGGAATGTGATCGAGACCCGAGCGTTACGAGCATGAGAAAATGTGCAAATAAATATGGTTAAGAGAAATAAAACAGTTTTTTGTCTTTCCTGTAGTTCAAACAGTAGAGAGCACCGCTTGCAACACCAAGGTCAAGGGTTTGATTCACAGGGAAAGCAAGAACTGATTTGAATGTCAATTTGGTTAGTGAATGCAATGGAAATAGCTTTGAATTAAAGCATCAGCTGAATGCAGAAATGAAAATCTATTTTTTTTAAAGTCTAAAAAAATTGAACTACAATGTACTGAAACAGTGAAAGCGTTCCTCTTCCCCGACGGAGGCACTCGAACAACTACAATAACCTTGTTCAAATTCCCTCAAACACCTCCGATCCCTCTTCCGCTAGAGACCGCTGCCGTAAACGCACACAACGCACACATTCCAGCTTGATAACTGGGGCATACCATTTAAAAAATAAAAATTAACTCATGCCTCACCATATGATAAATAAACAGTTACACAAGACGATTAAGAACAAGAGTTAAAAAGTTAATAAATACAATAAACAGGATGGATAAAACACGCATTTGCACAATATTTGTTCATATTCATTGCCACTATATATTGAAAGGTGACAGCGGCATTAAACAGACATTTAGAAAATGTCTTTAAGACGTTTATGATTTATAATGGATGTAAAACTGACATCTTAAAGATGTTTGTTCACAGCAGATGCTCTCCAGATCTTTAACAGATGTATTAGTGCCGGCTCTGATAAAACTAATAAATTCATCACAAACTGCTTTTTTTTATTTTTTATTATATGACTTTTCTATAGCACAGAGGGTGTTTATGAAAAGTTCCAGCGGACAAGACATAGTGGATAACAGATTTATATTAATATTTAACAAAAATAAATAAATGTATAAAAACATTTATGATTCTGTCAACCAGGGAATGTGAATAAATGTGTCCTGATATGAAGGTTATAAAGTTATTATTCAGCACACATCCCCCTCTAGAGGACACACCGCAAAGTGCAAAAACACAGGAGAAGCTCTGATGCTGCAAGTTGATGCGTCATATGAGCTGATAAACCATATAAAATGATTACTTTCGGATCACAGGCCTGATTTCAGACGGTGGCTGGATCAAAAAAGGCTGATTTTCTTACCTTTCAAGGTCAACTGTGATTTCTCTGTGGCCTGAACGTTGGCAAACTGAGACACACTGGCAGCTGCCATCATCACATCACATCACATCACAGCCCTGAAACACACACACACACACACACACATCACCAATCTTATTCGCTCAGCTACTGTCAATTACAATCCGAGGATAATAAACCATAGACGTGAGCATTTACTGAGAGCTGAAGCACCTCACACTCTCTCTCTCTCTCTCTCTCTCTCACACACACTCACTCATTCACTCTCTCTCACACACACTCGCACAAAAACAATCACTCGCTCTCTCCCACACACACACTCTCTCTCACTCACACAGACACTCTCTCGCTCTCTCTCTCTCACACACACACACACACACTCTCTCTCTCTCTCTCTCTCTCTCTCTCACACACACAAAAACAATCACTCACTCTCTCAGACACAGACACTCTCTCGCTCTCTCTCTCACACACACACTCTCACACATTCTCTCTCTCTCTCTCACTCACACACACACACTCTCTCTCTCTCTCTCTCTCACTCACACACACACACTCTCTCTCTCTCTCTCTCTCACTCACACACACTCTCTCTCTCTCTCTCTCTCTCTCTCTCTCACACTCACTCACACTCTCTCTCTCTCTCTCTCTCTCTCTCTCTCTCGCACTCACACACTCTCTCTCTCGCACAAAAACAATCACTCACTCTCTCACAAACAGACACTCTCTCACAAACACACACTCTCTCTCTCTCTCTCTCTCTCACACACACATACACACTACAGTTTAGTACAGGAAGGTTTTACACAAACTGTGAAAGCATTAAAAACATGTCAGGCGGATAAAACCAGCATATATGTTTTTATAAAACCGTGTCATCACGACATCAATAAATATGTGGGTCTGACAGCTTCAGGGGTCAGAGGTCAGAGGATGATTTTGATGATCAGACAAAACAAACATCATATTACTGTTATAATGTGCGGTATTCAGCGGACTCGGCTATGTATAACCACGTTGATTTTCTCTTCCCAGCTAGACAACAGAAAGACTCAACCAAAGATGATTTCAGCAGCTGATGAAGACTTATGATCACTAATAATCTTAAGTTTAATGCATGTTGTGTCCGACAGTGACGCGGTTTGACTAGCTGCACGTCATTTACAGAGAATCGCACAATACACTTGAAACCGACAAGAGCCACTATAAAAGCAGGTAAGTTTATGTGTAATTCAAACGTTTTCAATTAATAATAACACAAAGCAAATGGTTTGATCCCTACCTTTTATCTGCCGTGAGACTGTGAGTCGCTAACTGTCATTTCCGCTTTAATGTCATGGTCATGTGACCAGACCAGCGCCGCTGTGCATCGTGGGTCCGGATATACGCCACTGTGACGGGACTGCGTTTTCTGCTCTAAAACTTAAATTAAAATATCTGTAAAATGTTACAAATTAACCAATCCAGTTTCATAAATGTTCATAGGTTTTTGAAAAATATTATTATTTCTTGGCGGTATTGGATGATTTTCCTGTAGGATGAACTCCTTACCAATACTCTCAATATACACAAACACACTCACTCTCAGTCTCTCTCTCACACACACAACAACACTTACACAAACGCACTCTCTCACACACACAATCACACTCACTTACACACCTACTCTCTCACACACATTCACAAACACACACTCGCCCTCTCATTATTAGAGTGTTAGAATTAGGTTTAGAATAAATTTACGTACTTGCCAAGTTACTTAAAGTCAATTGAATATCTGTTGAGCATCACTATAAAGAGTTTGCAGATATTAAGCAGAGAGTCACTAATACTCTAATGAGAGTTAGTTTACATGTAGTAGTTGCAGAGGTACTTATGGTGTTATTTAAACTAATAATTATTTAATTATCAGAATGTTCAAACGGGACCATCAAAACAGTATCAAGATTGTCAAGAGGAGAAAATTGGCGATAAATCGCCAGACAACTTTTATAGTCTGAGCCAGGCTTTAGATTACAGTGGTGCACTTCAGTTCTCTGGGGCTAAGGCCAGTTTCCTGGATTTAATTCAGTGCTTTCTGAAGTCTGTTTTGTCTCAACAAGTGGGTTTGCTTCTTCCTCTTGCGACAGAATGAATGCCCCTCCTTGTGTCCCACCCTGTCCCTTCAAACATTTTCCAGAGATGTAACAACTGTCCTGACTTGTCTCAAATGTTCAGTGTGGCAGTAAATACCGAAAAGCACAATGTTGTGACACAATATGGACAATCTTCTCTAACACCAGTTTAAAAAAAAGTCACCAGAGTACTAATCATCTACACCTGCATCCATTTAACACTCACGCTTTGTAAGTAGTCACCAAACAGTCACCTATTGTCTGGCCTTGATGGTCAAACCTGAGCACTTACCTGACTCGTCTCCCAGCTACATTTAACTGTGATCCTTCTTCATCTTTTGCCTTCATCCAGTCATCGAATAGAACCTCCCTGTCATACCTGAAACCAAACAAGACCAGTTATCCAACGCCACCATTCACTTCTCTCTGTTGATGTCTTCATTCACCCATACCCTACGCCAATTTTCTGCGTAACACTTCAATAAGTGATAATCTGTCTGTGTCCTCCTCTGTGTTATGACAGAAGACCAGATCAACATGCAACAAGAGGGAGCTACTGGTGATCCCTACCCATCTCCACTAGAACCCTTCACTGAACTCATCAGAGCACTTCATCCACTTGCCATCCCTTCTTCACCATCTGTGTCTGCCAGTCTCATGGCCTGGCCAATGACATGCTCAGGTGAGGCAGAGGAATGCAGCAGATTCATGCTTCAGTGCTCCCCCTACTTTGAAATGCAGCCTCAGCTGTTCCCTGACGACCGTGCCAAGATTGCGTACATCATCTCCCTGTTGGCCTGTTGTGCGCTGCAGTGGGCCAAGTCCATCTGGGAAGCTGATGCCCCTGTCACTCACTCACTGAAGGCATTTGTAACCCATTTCAAAGAAGCCTTAGATTTTGCTTTCTGCATACATGATAAACTTTACAGGCTTCATCAAGGGAGATCCTCCATCAACAATTACGTTCTCCATTTCCACACATTGGTGGCATCCAGTGAAATGAGACAGCTCTTCTGGAAGCATACGACAGGATCTCAATTCTAGCATTCCCCAGGAGATGGCCATCTACAACAATGTTATCGGCATAGAGAGCTTCATCCAACATTTGGTTCGGATCTCCCAGCGACTCACTTCCTGCATACTCGACCAACCCATCTCACAAAGCCTTCTGTACAGCTCTGACCCTCACACATTTGAACCCTGATCTACCCGTCGATGAGGCCGACATCTCCATCACTGGGGTAGGACCTGTCCACTCACAGTGGAGCCTCCCAAACTCTGCCTATGTGCCTACTACTCCAAAAAGATGTCCCCGGCGGAGCAGAACTAGGATAGGAACGATTCAGAAATCCATTGCCGCTTGTATGTGTATATATATATACTTTTCTTTTTCTTATTTGTATATATATATTCTTTTCTTTAATGATTTGTAATGAGTAATGAGTGAATTTTTGATAGTTTACAACTTTCTTTGCTTTTCTGTATTTTTCCATAGAATAATGATGAATATTGTCTGCACTTCTCACCAGATAGAGCATGTTTTCAGAATGTTTTGAGAAGTCTTTCTGTTGAACTGAGTTCAGCCTTGGAATCCTGTATTTCTGTGTGTGTGTTAATATACTGGCACCATAAGGAGACGGAATGACTTGCATGAATGGATGAAAAATGCATTTCTGCCACAATGAAGGTCACTTAACCTGTCAACCATGTGATCAACGAAGATATGCTTCTGACTGCTCTTGTGTGGAGAATTGCCATACTAGTTTTGTTTACCTTTCTTTCTTTCTTTCTTTCTTTCTTAGCCAGTCAGAATCATTTAACCTTAAGGGGGGTGGCCTACAAACTTCTTGTGAGACTTGAAGCTGGCTTCTGCTGATGAAACTGCAAGTAAACTTCACTTAAACTTCTTCTGTTGACTGCACTTCTGACTCCTAGTCTTCATTCATCTGTTCCTCGGGTCTTAACTGTAATTCCCTTACAAAATCTGCCAAGGGTAACATGTATAAGGTGAAAAGCAACGGTCCTTGTACTCAGCCTTGAGGTACTCCATACTGAACTTGTGATCGATATGACATCTCTTAATTAACTTCTACAAACTGATAATGGTCAGATAATTGCCAGTGCAATTCCACTAATGCCAACGTAATTTTCAGTCTATGAGACTGATGACACAGTACTGTACAACTGCTGCCGCACCACAAGCAGATGTGCTGTTTCCCATTCAGACAGACAGAAGCCTAATGATAACTCCCTCTGCCGTCTTCCAAGCATCATGAAAATGTCTATTTGAAGAAAATTTTATGATTTTCTCTTCTTTTTTTTTGTGAAACACTGATACCAGATAATTGTTATACTCCAAAATAAGCACTGGAAAGACTACAAAGATGCGTTTTGTAGAGCGTAGAAGGATAGTGTTTGTAGCAATGGATCCATCAGAAAGAAAATTGTAAACACTGTATGTAAACAGTATCCCTTAAGACAGCCATTCTTATTCACAATCATTTATGGATTAATAAACATGAATTTTGCCAAATAAAATCAAAATCATATACCAAATCAACACACACACCATATTAATAAGTTTTCATTAATAGTAATAATAATAATAATTATTATTATAATAATGTCATATACTTGAGGTAACTCAAAGACTTACAAATAAAAATGTTATTCCCAAAGGTAAGAGTAACAAAAGTAACAAAGTAGTGAAAAGTAACAAAAAAAAAAAACTAAAAAACTAAAACCGAATATAGATTACAGCATAGAAATAAAGAGGAATCTAATATAATTAACACAAGCTTAATTTATTCTCTTTTGTTAATTTATTCAAACTTTGACAAGATGACTTACAAACCTAACAAACACACACACTAGTTCACTGCTATAGAACATCAGTGAGATAAATTGTATCTTGTAATTTCATCAAATTTAGCACACACAAAAAAAATCACCTAACTGTGCTCATTTAGTATACGCAAATACAAAACAAGAGTCTGCCATATGAACGTGTATTATTTTTACCACAGAATGTTATTGAGATGTAGCATATAGAACTTGATGTAAATAACATTTGTTGTTTCAAGAAAATGACAAATGGCAGAATTTCTCTGTGGTATGTACAATTTATCCACTGGTGTTCATTAGCCTATTCAAATGAGTGTTAAACATCCAACAATGCTAAATGCAGCACAGTGTACTGGAGCCTTGATGTAAGTGACAATTTAATGTATTAGGCACTGTATAAACTGTATTTTTTGGCCATGTTAGTCACCCATCCTGCCCACGTAAACGCCTGATCCTCGCGCATGCGCAGTGACTCCGGCTAATGCTAACGCTAGCACACACTGGTTCGCAGCGGCCGCAGATACAATACAATTAACCAGCAAATAACTCTCTAATTTAACTTTTTTAAGTGAACTTTAACTTTACATCTTCACACACTACGGCGGGCCGCTAAACGGGATTTATATAGTAACCGTGTGGTTACTGAGTGAAGATTATTTTGGCGCTCGGGCGGATTTGCGCTAGTTTGGCTAATGATTCTTACTCTTCATAAAGTTAACGTATGAACCTGGGATAATATGTGGAATATTAATCTGTGAAAACTACCATCCTGACTGATCACACGCTCATCGTGAGTATTTTCCTCTTGTGTTTAACAGAAGATGTTTATCTAGCTAATCTGTTAGCGATGCTTCGCTAACCCAGTTCATGCATTAAACAGAAATGTGAAATAAACAACAAACTAACTCCTTATTTGATTTATTATACAGGAACAATAATTTGTCTGGTCATGTGGTGAATGTTTAGCTGTAGATATTTCGTGTTGAGTTTAAATGTACATGTTTGAGTTGCAGCTGTTAAAGTAAAGTTTCTTATTGATACACGGATGATGTATATGAACTGCCTACATTAAATCTATATATATATTAATTAAAACCACATTCTGCATAGTAAAAGTGATGAGGTTTGACCAATATGCCAAAGAAAAGTCATAAATTGAGTGTCATATGATGAAAGATTAGTACATGTGGATCAGGATCAGGGAAATATCACATAATCAACTAAACCTGAGGTAACATTATAATATTAAGAAAAATACCCTTTTACTTAATCTATATTAACTTAATGGTTATTGTGTGTGTGAAAGGTTCAAGGGAAATATGTTAATTTTTTTACTTGATGGTGAGAAATGTTATGTATTTGTATCTAAACCCAACTTCAATGCAGATTTTGGCTCATTGGTTTCAAATGTATTATTATGATATTGTTGTAAATCTGTGTTGTCATTTTATTTTTTACAGTAACAGTGTAGTTGTTATGAAAACACCCAAGTTCACACTATTGATATTTAATAGCAATAATCCAGATGAATCTATCTAAATTATATTCTGTTTCCTCTCAAATGTTTCGAATGATGTTTTAAACAAGTACCTGATTCCCTCACTTTCTTAAGAAGTTTTAGTTCATGAAGATTAAAGACTAAATATTTACATTTTTCTATGTATTTTAATTTTTTTATTTTGTACGTATTAGAACGAGTTCTAATATAATGGTATTAGACACTTGAGTGTGAATTGCTTTATGAAAATATTCCAGGAATGTTTCATTTTCCAAACCATGTTTTCCATTAAGACGCCTCATCTCCACCTCCTGCCAGAGGCTTGTTCTCTGAATTCAGCTGTCCGTTCACCTTGAGTGATTAATCCTTGAGTTTAGTAAACTAAGGAGCGACGATCGCATTTGTGCAGTGTGTGCAAAGCGTTAATATGATTTTTAAATGCAAATTTCCTATTTAATTGCAAAATAAAGACGCATCAAGACGTGGAGTACGTGTCTTGACTCATTTGTGTTGCCAGATCTTGCTAGATAAAACGGCAAACAAGAACAGGCCCATAATAAACCCAGATAAATAGCCCCCTTCGGACAGTCTGTATGCGATCCATTTGAAAGAATCCCCACGTTTAAAAGCTATTTACTCTCTCTTTGTGATCGCGCGTCGTCTGAAATTCAAATTCAAAACAATTTCCAACTAGCTTTAGTTGATGGTTGGAAGCAGTTGAAGTCAGAGTGAAAACAATGGCTGTGTTTGATGGAGTTTGTTGTGGCAGTGTACATACGAAATGTTGATTATTTGATTTATTTTTTCACCATTATAGAGTTTCTTCAGACGCCTCCGTCACATCTGTAACCCCTTTCTACATTTAGAGAATGACTGTTTGCTTTGCGCTGGGGAATGAACCAGGAACTCTGGTGGCTGGATCTGGGTAAGAATCATTTATAATTCATTCTTATGAACTAATTAGTCATTGTCTGCTCTGTTTTTCATTTTAAGTTCATTTTAGCCTCTTAGCCTTTAAATGCCCACTGATATGCTTGTGAAACAGCTTAGGAAATATTAAACAATCTTTAGCAGATTATAATGGTTACCCATCTTTGTATATCTAATATACTGGGAATGGGATATCTCCAATATCACGGTTTCACAGAATTACAGTTATTATTTTGTATATATTATATACGCATCTTATATTACTCATAAATTCCTGTTTTCCTTTTTACTGTGAAAGTTTGAAGTTTTTTGCTTCAGACCAGCTGTACACTTCTGGCTTCTGTGTTGCTTTAGGTATCAAATGGTCTGAAGAAGCCATGGGAAGCTGTTTTAGCTGTCCAGCTAAAGAATCAATCCCTGACAATCACCAGAGTAAATTTAAGGTCAGTATTTTCAGCATGTGGTGATGTTGCTTGTGGTTGGTTGGCTTTGTTTGTTGAGTGCGTTTGGTTTGGTCGGATGTGTTCAGGTGGTGAATGTGGATGATGACGGGAATGAGCTGGGAGCAGGAATCATGGAGCTGACGGAGGATGAGCTGGTCCTACGCACACGGAAATGTGATGCTGTCAAGTGGCCTTACCTGTGTCTGCGTCGCTATGGCTACGATTCAAATCTCTTCTCGTTTGAGAGTGGCCGTCGTTGCCAGACAGGTCAAGGTAAAGCTGAAATCTCCCATGCCATGTGCTCTGGCTCGTCATACTTAAATGTACTGTAATACCTCGAGATACGAGCATAATTCGTTCCAGGGCGGAGCTCGTAACTCGGAATTGCTCGTATCTAGAAACATGTTTTTCCTTAAGAAATAATAGAAAACAAATTAATCCGTAACAATGAAAAAAAAAAAACGTTTTTTAATTGGTATAGACACAGACACAATTATAGTACATGTATGCAGTATAAGGATTCGTGTGATATCAAATAAAATGTGGTTTTAATTATACGTTTTTACAGACAGACACTTGATTGTATCGTACCTTACACGAACAATACATAAATTGCATAAACTTAAATGAACATAACTGAACTTAGCTTACGTATTTTTTGTAAACTTTTCTATTTTATTTTATTGTTTTGCTTTTTTCTGATTTGTTTTCTTCCCTTTTTTTCGCCTGATTACCCTCAGTTTCACTTGCCGCAGACCTTTCAAACTGCCTATCGATTGCCTCGATTCCCTATCGAGGGAGATTTGTTTCTGTCTCCCATTCAAAATGAGTAAGCCACGCGTCGTCATAAAGCGCAGAATCACGACCAGTAGATGACTTATCAGAGTGTTTCTTTTCAATGAAATCAGAAACCTTCTGCCACATAGCCATCACTTCCTTAATTTCACCTGTAGAAATGTTTTCCTCTGGTTCACCCTCCTCCTCCTCGCTCCTGCTGGAGCTCTTGCAACACCTGCGTATGTTCATCGTCTGTAGCTCCATCAACTCCTCAGTCCACAGTTCCTCCTGCTGCTAGATTACTCACGCAGACACCACGCTCATATTTATCCACAATTTCATGCTTCATTTCCATGGTCATCATGCGTTTCTTCTTCTCACTACCATCCTCACCACTCACTTTCTTAGAACTCATCGCTATAATGAAGAATAATGCACAAAATTGAGAGAAAATCACCTACTCGCAAGCGATGCGAACACGTGAAGTGAACTGACGCCAATGCCGTGCTCGTACACGTGCTCGTATCTCGAATATTTACTTGTATCTTGAAACAAAAATCTGCCTGAAGGCTTGTTCATATCTTGGAAAACTCGTATGTAGAGACGCTGGTATCTCGAGGTATTACTGTAATTACAAGATTATAAGAAATACATATTGTGTGACTTGGAAATAATTGGTGCAGACGTTTGAAGGCATTCCAGATGAGGTCTGATCACCAGCTCTTTGCACAGTTATTAATATACGGTTGTTAACATTTGAACCCATGCTTTCAAAAGGATGCGTTCGAGAGCGTTTGCATGCTTGATCAGGTGAGTCTGGCTCGATGTGCTCCCAACATTTAGATTCAACTCTGCAGGATTAGCAGATGTTGACTTTCTTGATAAGTATCAGAATAATGATACAAGCTTTGTGTTGTGTGTTTGTTCGTCCATCATAAGGTGTGTTAGAGCTGCACGATTCAGAGTCAATTGAGAATCACAATTTTATTTTTGTTCAAATAGATCACGATTCTCCCACGAAATGACTAAAACAACATGTAATTTACTAGAGTCACGAATGAATGCGTTCTAGAGTTCAATGACTCTTAAATACTTCTCTTATTTCATTACTGGATGAATCAGTGTTTTTGAATTATTCTATTATAAATAGTTTTTAACAGTCACTTGCCACTGCCTGCTGACGTAACAAAATAATCGATATAATCATTAAAGCACCAAGTTACTTTCAAAAGGTAATTAAACTATGATCTTTTATTAATAAGAATATTTGTAACAGAAATAATGATCTTTTACATTTGGCAGACGCTTTTATTCAAAGCGACTTGCATTGCATTCAAGAAACACATTGACATTCTAATCAGTTTTTGCTTTCCCCGGGGATCAAACCCATGACCTTTGCGTTGCGAGCGCCACACTCTACTGTTTCAAATCTATATTTGACCAGTTACTGCTAGCGCAGTGGGAACAATTAGCACAAGTTTTAATCTTCCAGTTTGACAGGCGAATCGTTCTCGATCTTTTACTGATCAATCCTGCAGCTCTAAAGTGAATGTATTAGAATTTTAGTTATTATTTTTATTACCGTATATGCCACCATTTGCATTTGTTTTTTTGGTGATGTTACAACAATTGTTTTTAACCATCTGCAGGGATTTTTGCCTTCAAGTGTTCTCGTGCTGAAGAGATCTTCAACATGCTGCAGGACATCATGCATAATAACAGCATCAGCGTCGTAGAGGAGCCGGTGTTTGAGCCCACCCTCACACAAGCTGAGCCAGACCTTCCTCTCACACCACACACACCGACCAGTACGTCTGCACTTCATTCATCAACGTTTATTAAGAGCGCGGAACAGAAACGGGACCACTAGGTTCAGTAAAACACTCAAAACGGGTTTGGTTCTTCAGAATTGGATTTGGATGTTAAAAGAAATACTTGCACGATTCTGGATAAATTGAGAATCACAATTTTTTTGTTTAAACAACTGTTTAAGGATAATGTGTCTCTCTTAACTAACACGTTTGATAACTTGTAAGGAGATCACCTTTCAGTTCAATTTTTATTTGGGATGTGGATTTGTAATCTGTCCTCAATCCTCACATGCAAGTGTGGTTATGTGTTGATGTCATTATGAAATTAGTAAGGCTAATAAATTGTAGGCCCTAATATTTGATAATAATGCTAACCTTTGTAACTTAATGCATTAATGGGAAAATGAGCCGATTATGGTCTTGGCATCATCAAAGGCATCAGCAATATCTCTGAGTGTAATTGATACTGATACTATAGTCTATCGGCACAACCCTACAATGTTGTCTCACCATTCCTGATTTCAAACACACACTATCTTGCCGCTATCGAAAGCTCCTGTTCTCCGTATGTTTTTCAATCGTGTTAATATGTATATTTTGCGTGAGCTTATTTTGTCCATTAGAAGGAAAGATCTGAAAACACATTTGCCCACCTGCAGACTCTCCCCTCGAAGAAATCAGGACAGAAGTGGTTAAAAGTGAAAGAGACGGAAACTCGTCTTAATACCTAAATTATAAAGCAGCTCTGCAGAAAACAGTGATGCCATCATTTAGCTAAGTTGAGTTCTTATCCAATAATATCAGATCAGTAATATTTTTTAATATTAAGTGTCCCCTATTAAGTATCTCGTTAATTAATGTTTAGTGGAGTAGGGGCAGCTCAAGTTAAATTATTTACCATGACACTATAGATCACTCAGTGAATCAAGGAACTTAGGGAACATTTCGAAAGGCCTCCTAAAATGTTTCTAATGTCTTTTGATGTAGATGTTGTTGTGCTTTTTCTTCATAGCCGGTCTGCTTTATCAGAACCAACTATAGTGTTTGTGATATCATGTCTAATAACCCTTTATTGTTGTTGTTTTTAATAAAACATTTTATGCATTAAACAGACGCTTTTATCCAAAGCAACTTGCATTGCATGCAAGACATACATTGACATTTTAATCAGTTCTTGCTTTCCCTGGGAATCGAACCCATGACCTTGTCGTTGCGAGCTCCACTCTACTGGTTGAGCTACAGGAGCTTTTACAGACTTTAGCATTTGTGTAACTCTCAGTGGAAGTCAATGGACTGCAAATATGATGTATGATGTCAAGTTAATTTTTAACAAAACAGTGTAACAATATGGTAATTGCAGTATTCAAGCTATTGCTATATAATGATTCAAACCTAAAGACAAATCTATTTGTTTGCTTGCTTTAGCTCCTGGCAACATTCTTCCCACCTTACCAAACGGCAGCTTACGGTATCCCTCACTGGGGGATGCGTCCTCTCACCCCTCCAGTCGGCATCCATCCGTCGGGAGTACATGCCTTCCCTCGCTGGGCGAAGAGTCCACACACCCTCTCTTGGCCACGGAAGAGGCTGTAAGGGTAGGTGAAAATTAAATTTTATACTGCTAGCAGATTATTTTTCATCAGTAGTTGGGAAAAATAAATTATTAACCAAACATGCATCCTAGGGCTGCCCCGGACTAAAGATTTTTCTAGTCGACTAGTAGTCGTTCATTTAAACCATTAGTCAACTAATTGTACGTTTATATTAATTTAATTTTTATATATTCTGAGGAGAATACTAAACCATAATGTGTATATATATAAAACATTAAGAATGTGTTGGAAAAAATAGCAAGGAGACATTTGAAACATTTCAAGCTTTAGATATATTTCTCATGTCTAGTAAGCGCGTTATACAGCTTCCACAAAAAACACATGTAAGATTATTGGTTAACGACCACAACAAATTGTTGGTTATCGTTATTAAAAATGCCATGCCACTAATGCTAAAATGGTCACTAAAACATGTTATGTTCATCTCCGCAGGGGCACACCTATGTGAACACCACTGGTCTGCTGGAGCAGCACAGCCCAAGTGTTTCAGTGGTTCCTGCAGTGCTGAATGTCTCGTTAGCTGATGGAGAGGAATCCATCCCTCAAGAGGCCCCTGATCCTGGTCCTCGAGTGCAGCTGGAGCCTGAAGGGGTTCGGTTTGTGTTGGGTCCAACACCTGTGCAGAGACAAAGGCAGAAAGAGGCAAATTTGTCAGGACAGCAATGTGCCGGGGCAGAGGGAGGGACCAGTAGCTCAGCCCAGAACTCAAATGGGAGTGTTATTTCCCACCCTAAAAACACAAGCAGCACAGATGCGGTTGACGGCGGTAGATCTGTGGAAATCTCTCCTGAAGTCTCCATCATTCCAGAGAACTTAAACGGTTCGGCCTCGGCTGTCTCTCGCCGTCGGACTCGGCCGCCACCACTCACTCCTGAGGCCAATGTCAACAACTCAGCCCAGAGACGAACGGCTTTGCTGGACTACGAGAACCTCCCTGCCTTACCTCCTTTGCGAGAACACCCAAAGGGTGGCTCCGAAGATGAGGACGGGGAAGAGGTTGTGGAGCTTCAGTCGCAGCCCATCAACGGTTTCCACAACCACCGGCAGTACAGCCCTGACCCCACTCACTACTACATCAACACAGAGAATGTGACCGCCCCCCTCAGCGCTAACAAAGTGGAGTCGGCCCGCTGGCGGGACCGCTCTACTCCCACCTTCTTTAACTTTGATTTCCGCCGCCCCTGTTTAGACTCCCACAGACTGAACTACATCGAGGTGGAGACGGAGAATGAGAACTCTAGCAACCCTCAGACCCCAAAGACACCCACTTCCCCTCTGCCCCAGACGCCCACCCGCAGGACAGAGCTGTACGCAGTCATTGACGTGGAGCGCACGGCTGCCATGTCCAGCCTGCAGAAAGCGCTGCCCCGTTACGATGGTACCTCCAGGAAAACGCGCCATAACAGTGTTGATTTGCCCATGTGACCTGTCCCTGGTACTGCCAGAAGACACTCCTGTTTGATTCGAATACTTTCCAAATGTATTCCAAAGGCAGGTGGACTTCAATATCACAAATGTTGTATTTGTAACACTTGTAGGGATTTCATGTAGTTGAAAGAGTGTCACTCTGTCTCATGTTGGCTTGAGAAAATTAACAGAGGAGCTCGCCATATACCTTCATTTTATTCCTATGGTAATATACTACTACTTTTCTTACACTCGTTTTTCAGTGCCTGTTTATTTTTGTTTTATTATGTTAATAACAAGGTTGGACAACATTCCACAGGTCCATTCCATACGGTACAAATCAGTATTACTGATCATATGTTTGTTTTTCTTTATTTACCCTTTATCAAGTGACTAAGTTGTTTTAAAATCTGTATCTAAAGATAACCACACTACATTTTGAGTTTTTGGCTTCGTATAGTAAATTTCAATACTTGGCACAATAAAAGTCTATTTTGTTTGATTGAGGTTTGTAGTTTGGAAGCTGTACACTATAATACATGTCTTTCATATCCAGATATTACCTGCTTACGGTTTTGCTCAATTGCATTTCAGTCTTGTTCTGATGTGTCTTTAGTGTCATCAGATGTAGATTCTATTACAATTATCCATAAAAAATAGAAAACATTGCTTGCGTACTACAGCAGTACCTTGAGATATGAGTATTCCCGAGATACGAGCAAGCCTTCGAACATTTTTTGCTTTGAGATACGGGCAGCTTACAGAAGCCGACGCTTGAGCACTCAGAGCCGACTCATTTATGGGGTAATTGCATATGATCTCCACTAGAGGCATCTTGGTTTTACAGCGGGAGGTTACCGGGGACGATGAGTGATTCACAAGTATTAAGCCGGGAGCTGCACGAGTTATGAGTGTTCAATAATAATAAATATGAGGTTCTGAGTCTATCCAATGCACTACACGGGAATAAACACTACACTTCCGTATTGTGTTTTCATTTTCCTCGTTATCCCTCCTCCTCTGCAATATGCTGCCATGTTACTGTATCGTCTGTCTCGAAGATAATAATTAAAACCACATTTTATTTTATATCACAGGAATCCTTAAATACTATAATTTGTCTCTATAGCAATTTAAAAAAAATCCATTGTTATTAGCACTAATGGAGTTTTTTTTTTTTTAGAGGGCCGGAAAGGATATACAGTATATATATTTTTTATTTCTTATGGAAAAAACTTATTTTAGATCTGTCCTGGAACGGATTATGCTCGCGTTTCAAGGTATTACTGTATATTTGAGACTAAAAGTCAATTTCATAACATTTTGCCTTTTACGTTCTAAATGGGTTTTCTGATTTTGAAAAAAACTTACCTTTAGAAGACCGACTCAGCTAGAGAAGCTCATATTCAATTCCATTTCGATTTAATTTATGTAGCCAACAAAGTGATTATAAAATTGGGTAAATCTGATTTGTTTTCTGTGGCGTGTTCATGGCCGTTATAGAATATCCATCCAGTAATGTATTACAGTAATCTAAACTGATATATTAACCTTTTTGTTTCAGTAACAGACAGCATGCTTCATAAATCAGCAATATTATTTTTCATTAAAGGAACATTACTACTGTAAAGAAACAAAAGTTTAAAATCTCCTGTAGAAATGGAGCATGGCGCAAAATGATTATGCACTGCGTTTTCTCTAAGTGGCATTTAGTGGTAAGTACAAATGCCACAATGTTCAATGCTTTTTGAAATGTTCCATAAACAAGTAGTGTAAACAGCTTTTCTTTTCTAGAATGATGCCTATATTTAGTTTATTGTTCTGTAAGTGAATGTTAAAGAGGCTGTGGACAGTGTTGGGTTTAGAGGAGCTTAAAGAAACAACACAAAGAAAAACATGTCATCATTTACTCCACACCCTGCTTGATTGACTGCATATGTGGAGTTCATAATGATGTCTAATGGAGACTAATGACTCTTTTAATTACTAGTCCAGCTCCACCTCTCTAGCTCTGATGGATGGAGGGCGTGTGTGTGTGTTTGTTCGTTTTCACAAATATTTCGTTCAATATTATTGGCACAATAAAAATTCCATAGATCTCGCGGTGAGTTTCACACTGCCGCGCTACTGAAGGTCACTGGCCCTGTGGCTACTTGATTCGTAGCGGAAACACGATTGGTACTGCGCATGTGCGAAAACGAAAATTTCGTTCTGCGCATGCGCGATTCTATGACCACTTCCTCTTATTTTACGACCACTTGTAGAGCGAGCGCAGTCCCGGCGTGCAGCGCGTGAAGATGGCGGGCGTTCTGGAGAGGAGTTACATTGAGATCTGCGGATTTGAAAGAGAGACTGTCTCGCGATTCAGACAAATAACACTGAATCTGGGTAATTCCTGTTGCTGTTAAACTGTTTTAGACACGGCAGTTACAGTCAGATGTTTGTTAAAGTAGACAGAGTGATTCAACTTTGATTGTCAGCCGCTCGTGTGTGACGCGATGAACATGATATTATGATATTATTATCTATGAAACCCTTTATCTTAAACATTAGATATTAAACCCTTTATCTTAAACATTAGATATTAAAACCTTTTAAATAAAACCCTTTAAACGTTTGATATTAAAATCCTTCAACTTAAATGTTAGATATTAAGACGCATTGTATTAATAATAATAATAATATTAATCCTGTAAAATATTAATATTTTTCTGTCCAAATATTTTCATCACCAAATATGGAACCGTGACACCTTTTTGACAATGTGATTTTTTTTTTTCTTTCAAGATTAGAGAGGTTTTAAATTAAAAAGCAGTTAAAATAAATGTTGTCTAATAAATGTTGTCCCACTAAAATCCATAGTACAGTTTCTGTGGTAGCGCAACATCCAATTTTAAAACTCTTTTCACAGAATGAATTTTGAGTCCGTATGCTTTTGATTGATGCCTAACAAAAAATATCCACCGAGTGTCTCAAATTACGTTAAATGTTTATGTCATGCATTCTCCTGTAGCACATTAATAATTTTCCTTCCAAATATCACAAAATCATCACCAAATATGAAAGTTTTCTGATAGTGTGTGATTTGTCAAGTTTAGAAAAGGTTTTGGCTATAAAATAAATGTAATTTGAAACATGACCGCTAAAATAACTTAAAGTACCATTGCAGTTTAAAATGTCTCATATGAAAAGCGATAAAGCAGGACAGTGGCAGCAGAAGGGTTAAGAAATACAATCACTCATTATATGCTTGTATGTAACACATTTTGAGGAAGATTGGTCGCTTTTGTTTGCATTTATACACTGAACACTCGTTAATTTATATGCGTAAGTGTTTTTAATGTGGAGAAATATAAATTCCCTGGTGTTTTGTGTGCAGCCGGGGTTGCAGTCGCCTCTGGCGGGGTGAAGTATGCAGACAGTGCTGGTGGATTCTCATACGAGGACAGCGGGAAACTCCTCTCAGTCACCAGCAACAGATTCATCCACTGGTGAGAGCCACTTAATGCTTTTCTATATATTAGTGTTTCTCCATCAAATGAGTATTTGTTTTAGATCCTCTTGATCAGCTGAGATCGATCATGTTCAGAAAATTTGAGAGTGAAATCTGAGTGGCTGGAACAAAATTAGAAACATTTACTTAGAGTCTTTACTTGCTTATTATTATTGCAATCAAAACGATGTGACCTTATTGGTCAAACTGTGGATCACATTGCAGTTCAGTTGGTTTCGTTTAGGCAGAGGAGGGTAAAGTATCCCAAAACTACTTAAGTAAAAGTACTTATAGATATATTTGCTCTTAATAGTTACTTGAGTAAGAGTAAAAAGTACTTGAGTGTCTTGTTACTTTGGATCAAACGGCCTATATATATAGATTAGATTTTGATTCATTCAGGTAATAGAATCATTATTTCTGGCTTTTATACAGCCTAATTTATTAAAGGCATGTAAAGGGAACCGCAGACACAGAAGAAAGAGTGAAAGCTCTTCACATGTGCTCACGCTTTTGGCTATCGAACCCCTGAACGCGAACAACGATCAAATGATCGTGATTGAAAATCAATTATTTTCCATCTGTTCTCATAAAAGCGTATAATCGAACAGGCCACTGCGAGAGAGTTGGCAGGTGTTCATTTCTTCTCCGTGAGCAATAATTTTACATTCATGCATTTGGCGGACGCTAATATCCAAAACAAGTTGCATGCATTCAAGAAACACATTGACATTCTAATCAATTCTTGTTTCTTGCTGGGAATCGAACCCATGACCTTTGCGTTACAAGCGCCACACTCTACTGTTTGAGCTACTCCATGAACAATCATTGCTTGTTTTTATATAAATCAGGGTTCGAATTACACCACGGCAATCACGGCACGTGCCGTGGTTGCCCTCCTTATTTGCCGTAATGCCCTCAGAATAATGCCAATATCCACGGCAACATTGTTGCCGTGGATGCCCTCCCTCTTTGCATCAGTGCCCTCATTTATTATAAAATAAAATTGCATGTTAACAACGAACACAAGTACCTATTATTGAATTTTCCCCTTTGTTCATTAATTTAAAGCAAAACTCGGATCATCTTGTCATTTTCTACGAGTATAATTATGTGACAGTCGCCGCAATATTGACGAACTATCTTCCGAAGCTTGCCGGAGGTTGTCGAGTAAGTACGAATGACAAAGCAAGTGACGAATACCGACACTGCCGCGAAAATTTGCCTTGTCACTGGCCACTTGCGCAGTAGAGAAGGGCGCAGTTCTCACTTCGTAAGTTTTACTTATGTTTTGTCATTCTTCTAGTCAAAATAGCTATTTCTGTTAGCCCAGCCCCTGCAGTGTACATTCTATTGAAGATTACTTTGTTCATGCAATCATAAATTTAAACCATGCTATGTTAATGTTAAGTTTTCTGCCTAAAATACATTAGTTCTAAATAAATATAATTTCTGTTATATATGTTGACATTTTTCTTTTATGCCTTTATGATCTTTAAAGAAAATTTACTGAAATGGGTTGTGGTGCTGCAAGAACAGATTAAGATTACTTTCCACTGTATAAATGCATAATAAATGAAGAGGACATGAAATTACATTAAAACTCGACGATAAACTGAAGTAGCCTTGGTGCCCCTTTTCATAGGGCAATACTTGCCTTGGTGCCCCTCCAACTTGCCTTAATGCCCCCAAAATATTAGCTCTGTCCAAGGCAACACTTGCCTTGCCCTAAAAAAATTGTAATTCTAGCCCTGTAAATTAAGGCATATATCCAATAGTTTAATTGGTAACAGACACCAATAAGTCAAAAGTTCAAGGCAAATTTGTATTATCCTATCATGATTCCTTCAAGAAAAATCGCCGAGCATTGTAACTGATTTATATCTAAATAAAGAGCTTGTATATTGGAATCAGTCAATACCCAGCCCTAATTTTTGTTTCATTATAATATATTCATTTTATCCAGTCCTAATGTCACTGATGAATATGTTTATCCTTCAAGTATTTACACATTGGGATGTCTCCTGTCCTCCAGGTCCACTTCAGGTGACACCGTTCAGTTTGTTGAGCAGTCCCTGGACACCAATCTTCTGAATAATGCGGTCCGCTTGTGTATCCCACACTGCCTCTTGCTGCCTGGAGGAGTTTACATACACGAGACCCTTAACAACGTTATTATTCTGATGGTCACCAGCCAGTCAGTCCATCGCCTGGTGCTGCCGCATCCCAGCCGCATGTACCGCAGTGTGAGTGACACCATCTCTACTCCTTCCTGTAAACCCTACATCCACTCAATCAGAAGAATTGAGGAACGAATTGTGATGTCTCTCTCTTTCTTTTTTTCTCCACTAAATGCAATCGATTGAGCTTGACTTGTTCTGTCCAGTGTTGCTGTCACCGATGTGCCTTTCTCATTTTATGAGCATACAGTTTGTAGTGGTCAGTGCAGTGCAGTTTTAGAGTAAGTTAGGGGTCTTAAACGTTTTTCAGACAAGGACCCGTTGAGGCAGGGACCACAAAACAATGTCAAACAACTATGTATTAAAGAGTCTTGATGTTGACTGATATGTACAAATGAAAACAGTGAAAGCAGCATTAACATTTATGTTTATTATTAAGATTTTTTTTCCTCTCGTTTTTTCTGAACCATGTAGGACAGTAGCACAGTGTTGCTTTTTTTTTTCCCGCAATGTGGTCAGAGCTGGAATTTGACTACCAGTGCATGGAAAATATGACTAGCAATATTTAATAATATTGAGCAAGCATATTTTACGTTTTTATGGACGTAACACCATCTCGCAACTATGCCGTTTCAGTGCTGATGTCTTGAAGTTTAACATCTTCTCTTATAGGATCTGGTCACTGAACTCCAGATGCAGTCCATTTTCACGGATATCGGGAAGCTGAATTTAAACGAGCCAGCCCACAGTTATGTGCTCCCGTTTGCACAAGGAACGCAGTCGACGGCTCCGTCCGCATCTGTCGCCTGGATCAGTCATCAGGGGGAAGCACTCTTTGCTCTTGCCTCGCCATCAGGCAGCATTATTATAGTCACGTTACCTCCTCACGACCAAGATGGTTTGTATCTATTTAGTGATCTTTATCGGTTTAAAGCTGCATTCACACTTTCACACCATTCATTGCAGTGGGGGTTTCCAGTGACCGTTGATGACATGATGTAGGCGTGTCAATCAGCACAAAAAATTTGAGAGATGGTTAACTTAATGCAAAAAAAGTGACTTTTTAATGAAAAAGAGTGACTTTCCAGAGTGAAAACGAATCAGTTGTAAAAGTATGTAGCTTGCAAAACACAATTTAAACCTTGATTCATATAGATTACTATTTTAAAACACTAACAAAATAAAAAAAAGTCTTATGAGTTAACAATACCCCTTTATGTCTCAACGTGTTGCTTCTTTTTTTTTTTTGTACCAAACCAATATTCCACTTTCTGTTACAAAAAGGGACTGTGTCGATTTTGGAGCTAAAACAGAGTTCAATGATGCAGCGGTTGGCCGGCTGGATGCCTACTGCTATCAGGTAGTTTGTTTCTTTTGCATAAAATTGAAACGTTAATTGAATCGCACAACCCAGTGCAGGGCGGAAACCGCTTAAACGGATAATCCCATTCTCAGGGGAGACCAGAGCACGTCTGATCTAGCCATCAGTCTGGCTGCCCACCAGCTGGAGGATGACACTTTTGTCTTCGCGCTGTGTCAAGATCATAAGCTGCGGATGTGGTCATTTAAGGTCAGTTTGGCTCCAGACGTCCAACTTCATTCAAGCGTCACGATGCAATTGCCATGTCTTTAAATGTCAGCAACTAATCTGTGCATGTTTGTCTCTCAGCATCAGATGTGTCTGCTGGTGACTGATATGCTGGAGTATATTCCCGTGGATCGTGCGAATGTGAAGGCTTCTCTAGCACAAGCGCATAAGCTCCGACTCTTCTTCTCCTCCTCCGTCGGTCTGTGTCTCGCCGTCTACCTCGCCATTCCCAAAAACAGTCAGTTCTGTGTGCTGCAGCTGGTGGCCAGTGAGAACAATCGCTACAGCCTAGATCACATCTCAACACGATTTTCAACACAGGTCGAGTTTAATACAGGATATATTGAACCCTTCAAATGATTACTGATGGAAGTGTACTTAAAATATGTTTGTGTGAAACAGGAGACACTAGTCGATTTTGTCTTGACGGCGACTGATATTTGGGCTGTTTGGCTGGATGATGACAATCAGACTGTGATGAACTACACCAGTTTTGAGCAGTGAGTAATGCAGAGTTTGAACTTTAACTAGGGATTTGCGCCACTAACTCATTTCATTCAAATATTTTGTCACGGGTTAGTCTAACAAACCCCCAGAAGAGTAAAAAAACCTTTGTATAATCGATCCATTTGAAATTACTTCAAAATCAAAAAACTAAAGGGCCAGTCACACAGCGAGAGCGCATGAATTACGCACAGATTTTAGTTTCTGCGCGAAGCATGTGTCGTATGCGTAATTCGTCGGTGGAACGAATGTGGACCGTCAGTGATTGTAAGTGGATGTGCGTCGAAGGCGGTTTGTGCGTGATTTTGAGTTTTGAACGGTTCAAATTTTTTGGCGTGACACACGTCGGCCGTCAAAACTTGTTTGCGTCGGAACTGGTTTGAAACCGCGCACGTCCACTGACGCCCCACCTTCATATCACGCGTGAACGCGCGCGTATCACGTTCATTCCACTGACAATGTGGATTCTGAAAGTGCTTGTACGTGGAACGTTCGCGAAGCGTGCGTGTTTGGATGCGCTCCGTCAGTGATTCATGCGTCGAATGTTTGTGGAATACTTTCGTCAATTTCTCGACGCACAAACCCGATTCGTGCGTGATCGGCTGTGTGACTCGCCCTTAAAGTGTTAATCAGTCTAAACAAAATCTCAATGAGTGACGTGTGTACTTTCAACACAGCTGAAAACACACCGTATTGAATTATAACCCAACTGTAATAAAAAAATTGTGTGTAGGAATAATTTCTTACACTTCCCAATGCTAATTCCACATTTATTTTAGAGCTAATAACGGAGGCTTGAGCCATTTACATGCAGTTATTATAGAGAGAGAGCTTACGTTTCTTAATTACCAGAATATGTTGTTAAAACACATAAGATGTTTGTGTGTACAGTGTTTGTGTTTATATGGGTGAGAGGAGAGCGGGAGAGGGACTGCAAGCTTTCCATATATAATTAAACTTAATCCGTTTGTTATTTTCATCAATATGTTTGGTCAACGTCTGGCTTTTGGTTGTTTTGCTGTTGTAGGCGGTAAGGATCTAGTTTGAAATGATATTGAACTGTCTGGAACTACTTCAGCTGTGCGTTTTTGCTGGATAAAAATTGCATATCTTTTAAATGTTCATCAACCCATTATTATAAATGATTTTAGTGCGCACCTTCCAGCCAATCAGAGTCAAGCATTCAGACAAACTGTGGTATAACAAGCCTATATATAATAAAGCTCAATTGTTTAACGTAGCCTACATACGTTTTCCACTTTCTTTTCAGTCGTAATACACTTTTACCTTGCTCATCAATCAGGTGGACATTTTTAAGACCGTGTGTGGATTTTTACATGTATATTTGCTGCTTTTGTCTGACTTGCCACTCATGTTTTAAAATTTAGTAACACAGCAAGAATGTGGAACCAGGTGTTTGTCCAGCCGACACCAGAGGAGGAGGTTCACATTGGTGAAGATCAAGACCCTCGGGTAAGTGGATCTGGTTCAAGTGTGAAGCTGAAACTCGTGTGTCTCATAAGCTTGTGCCATTTGAGTTCCCTAAATCAATGATGTTTTTAAACAGGAAATCTATCTTGATGTACTTTTTTCACCACTGCGATTCACAGCCTCAGCGATCATTAAAGCTTTACAGGTAAAAAAAAAAATATATATATATATATATTTACTTTAGAGCAGGGTTATTGAGTTAAAGTTTCATTTCCTCCAGGCTCACTTTATATTAGGGTGCAAGCTAACAGAAATGTAACTGAACAGAAAAACGAGATTGATTCTTTTTGGCTAGATTTACAAACGAGGTACAGAGCGATATTCCGACTTATCGTGGGAGGAGCTGAAGAAAGAGGTTACGGTCGCAGTGGAAAATGAGGTAAGGTTTTTTCTGGTGTGTTTATTTCTTGTGTTCTCACCAAAAAGTTAATGAAACGTTGTGTTCAGCTTCAGTCCAGTGTGACGGAGTACGAGTTCTGCCAGGAAGACTATCGCCTGCTGCAGGTGGAGTTCTGGTCCAAGTTTTACGCTTGTTGCTTGCAGTACCAGGACGTTCTGTCCACACCGCTCGCCCTGCACGTGAACCCTTCCACAGCCATGGTCTGCGTCCTCAAGAAGGTACCAGATCTCAGCCTCACTTCACTGTGGTGACATGAAGCATCTCTGTGTGTAGGTCAAGTGAAATCAAAATGGTCCCTGTTTACTTTAGTACACATTGCTTTTCTTAATTTAAATGCTTCATTAATTCATGGCTCGGTTTAATTCCCTGTTCAACCTGACAGTGAGGTTTTTTTTTTTCACTGAGCATTGATCAGAATTGTATTGTAAGATTAAGAAATCAAATGTAGCCTTATTTATTTAAAGCAATTATCCGTTTTTACATATTTAAAGACTTTAAATCCATTTTTGCTGTGACTTGACTAGACAGCTCAGTGTTGTCAAAATAAAGGTCCTGTTTCTGACACTTACCGGTCAAACCTACAAGCTGATGCCGATAATTAAATGTCAGATAGTCATTGACGAGATGTACTGATTGATTGCTAATCTTTTTGCTCAATTGTTCCAGGGCTTTGTGTCTTTCCTGTTACCCTGCTTTGCTGTCGACCATCTTTACCTGTCCTCAGATGAACACCTGTCTTTTGAAATGGAGACTCCAATCGCTGAGGGTACGAAGGCAATGATTGAGACTATCGTTTCCTGAAGTCATTGTTACTGTGTGACGATTACAATCGCGAAATGGCCTTAATTACTAAAATTGGGGGAAAGTTTTGTTCTAGAAGTGCGGTATGTATTTTTGGGTTGCTTATAATTTCCGTTTGTGAACACTACGTGTGCCAACCATCTTCCCAAATTCATAATGATAATCATTTATAAATCTGTTGTTGTCAACAAAGGAAAGCATTATATCTTCCAAAAGAAAAGCTCAATGGAATAACGGTTGAAAGAAATTAAGATAAACATAAATGTTAGTATTGTAATTTCCTTTTATTAGACTTAGATGTGAGCCGTGACGTCCTACAGCTCGTTCAATGCCTGCGCCTGGTGAACGAGTCTCTTCCGGAGGACTTGGCATATGAGATGGAGAAAGCCCTTGAGGACCTGCTGTCTCCAGAGGAAGCGTCAGAGAAGATACTGGAGGCTCTGTTGGACAGGGGGTCAGTATCTCTTGAATCACTCATTTAATGCAGTCACATTAGTAATTGATGAGTTTAAGGTCTTAAGGGAAATGTTCTGTTCAGTGTGGTGGTTCAGGATATTGAAAACAAACTGCAAGACATCTTCAACCCCATTGTGGCCATGAACGTGCTGCTCAGAGAACTGGACCTGGAGGCTGATGCAGAGATGGACACCAGACCCACTGGTAGCATTAAATTCTCCTTTTTCAAGGTTTTGTGGGATGGAGACGGGGGGCAGTGTAGTTTTCGACCCACCAGGAAGGGTGAATAATGATGACATAGTGGTCATTAATTGACGTAGTTAATCTGTGAAACATTAAGTAACAAAGGAAAGCCTTTGATAATACCAGAGATAAGTTTGTTAAATGTTTTGTCTTTTCTCTTGCTTTTTCAAGTTGTTTTTCATGGCACTAAAATAAGCAAAGTCCTCTTTTTATAATACCTAAAACAAATTATTAAATGTTTCTTAGCTTTTGTTTTTGAAGCCATTGTGATGTACTGTTTCCCCAAGCGCAGTGTTTTTATTAATCTGCTTTAATAATCATTATTACATTACTCAAAATAATGACTTTACTCATACTACATTCCTGTAATCAGGTCCAGTTTTTTATTTAATAATTTATATACTCTGACAACTATCAGCATTAATAATGTCATTGCCAGAAACAGCTGAAGGAATTTTTTCCTTGTTATTCATGGATTACGGTAAGCCAGACAATTGTTCTCGCTTAGAACGACAAAGGGGTGATTTTAGAGAATGACGTTTTACTGTTGTGATGGGCATTCTCTGATCAGCACTGTTTGTTGCAGGTCAGTCTCTGAGAGTGCGTATCAGTCTCTCTCAGCTGTACGGCAGCAGTGTGGCCGCGAGTCTGATCTCTCAAGCTGTGTGCCAGACCGCCATGACCCGATCCCTGCTCTGCAGAGACCTGCTCATCCTGCAGCAACTCTACCTGCAAATTGGAGACAGCGTGAGTACAGACACACATAATGACAATATTAAGGAGAGTGAATTTGGACTAAAATGAATGACAATGACACATTGACTAAATATAGTGGATGTTTTTAGTCAAAACATAACCTGCAAAAACGAGACCTGTTTGTGAATGCAACACTGCTGTTTATTTGGATTTCTTCCCTTGTTGATTGTTAACTTAAATCTGATGTTCACTGATCACTTCCCCTAGCAGAAAAAAAAGTTGCTTCTAATTTTGGTTTTTGCAGCCTGTTTGACGAACCCAGTCTGTGTGTTCTTGCCGATTGTTTGTGTGTGCAGATGTTTCTTGCGGGTGGTAATCAGTTGCTGCAGCTGGACTTGATTCCCCGATGCTCTAATCTGCTCTGCACGTATCACCTGCTCAAACAGATGAGCCTGACGCTGTCCTCATCCGTCCCACTGGACATACTGTGAGTCCACACACCAGAAAAGATTCAAATATGCGTTATATTTCAGATATGATTTCAACTATGAAATAGATTTCAGCTATGATGTGTGTGTGTGTGTGTGTGTGTATGGCTACCTGATCGCACACAATGACCTAAGGGACTTTAAATGCTTCCCTCCCCATTTCTCTGATATATAAACCTGTTTTATGAAATGTATATATACAGTAGAACCCCGACTTACGAAAATAATCCGTTCCGAGGTTGGCTTCGTAAGTCGATCTTTTCGTAAGTCGGTCAGGCTTTTACATGTAAATTGCCTAATCCGTTCCAAGCCCTACGAAAACACCACTTTTAGCATGGGATGAAGTGCATCCCAGCTTCATACTTCTCAATTATCTCCCTTTTCGTCTCCATGGAGAGCATCCTCCTCTTCCCTTTCACTTCAGCAACAATCTTCACATCCATGGCTAGTGATTAGAAAAAAGTTTGTTAACTGGGTACAAAATAATGGCGATGCAGCATGCAAACTTGTATGCGAAAGCGCGGACGAACTTTAGCGTTAGCGTAGCACAGACGAAATGGGAGAGGAACGCCGCTACGCAGAGGCTGATGGGAGCGAAAGCTAGCGTCTGAGCCGGGAGACAGCCAATGGGAGAGCTGGACAATTGGTGCGAGTTTCCGGGTCAGTGGCACGCGAATTTCAAAAAACTCCAAAATCTTTTATCGTACGTAGAGCGTTTCGTAAGTCGGGTTTCTACTGTATATTTATTTAACTTGTAACCTACCTATAGTTCGGACAGTATAAGGTTGTTCTTTGGGTTTTACTATTTTTATTTCCTCCCTCCACAATGGAGAACTTGCAGCTTTTTTTCCAAAATGCCACCAATGGAAATCTGTCAGTACTTGCTGCAGTTGTTTTTAATCTGACTACTGTAGCCACTTAGATTTCCTATTGAAATATCTATGCTTTCACACAGTTGTTTTGTTCCCCTGTTATATATTTTATAATTAAGGTTTACAGAAATTTCTGGAGTATTGAGTGCACCTCAATATAAGCCGCACCCACTGAATTTTTACAAAAATGTTATTTTGAGCATAAATAAGCCACACATGTGTATAACTTACTGTCATGTATTTAGAGAGAAGTGACTGAATTTACGTGTTGTAAATCCGAGAGATCAGATTGTCTGAATTGCAGCGCAAACTAACATGGCGATCAGCTAACATAGATTCATCTGTCATACAGCGTTTTTGTGGCTGCGGTGTGTAATGTGACAAGAATGACTTATCACCATGGAAACAATAAAGGGTAACGTTCAGAAATGGGAGAGTTGGGGACGCAAAATGTTTACTTCCTAGGGTGGAGTAACAGAAAATAACTGAGAAGCACTGCTCTAATGAAAGCTTCACGAAAAAGAAATTGAAAGCAGGGAAAAATCCACATATTAGCCGCATCATTGTATAAGCCGCGAGGATCAAAGCATGGGAAAAAGTTGCGGCTTATAGTCTGGAAATTACGGTACTCTATATGCTGGTCATTTCTTTGAGGTTTTTTTTTTTTAAACGTTACTCAGTTTAAGGCCTTTGGTTCATGCGTTTCTGTTTTTTCTTTAGAAATGCTGATCTCCAGCATTTGTCTGTTCTGGAGCTGTCTGACTCAACCACTCCTACTTCCAACAGATCAGGTAAAATGAATCGCCGCAATATAGAGAAACAGCTTACGGCCGATGAGGATGCTGACTGATCCTCACTGGTTTCTCTCTCTTTAGTGTTGAATCCTCAGACTGTTGTGGAGTTGTTCTACCAGAATGTGGCCCGTAAAGCCATCATGTCTCAGATCTTCTCCCAGCAGGATGTGGAGGGAAACCAGACCATGCTGCACTGGCCTCAGATGGTCTCCCATGTCCTTACACTGCTCTGCCAGTTTCTGTATCCTGTTTATGTGCTGTATGCTGGACGCCAGTGTTGATACCAAAACTTTAGGAGTCTGTAACTATAAGAGTGAAATTTAATGATTCTCTATACTTCATTACAAAAGGTTAATGTCAAGTCATTTTCAACTAACTATATATTCAACTTAAAAAAACAACAAAAAATATTCTGAACATTCAATTAAAATGTCAGTTATGGAGAAAAGCAAAGAAACATCAGTCATTATTAACAAGAGTAGTGAGTGAATTTCTTTTCTTTTTTTAATCTATTTGATTAGATGTTGTGAGTCAAACACAGCCACGTTCAGAACACAGCGAGTCTGTTCGTTATGCATATCGAATATTACTTCTGATTTGATTGATTTTGGTACCTAAGCACTTTTGACATCACTACTGGTCTCTTGGTATCGTCAGCCAGTTCTTGTTTGTAAAGGATCTGGATGACGCTAGTTCATGAGTATTTGCCTTGAATCATTGCACTAGTTGGCCCAGCAATCCCAGTTTCCTCTTTCCTGAATGCCTAATGGGAAACTGCCAATATGCACAACTGCAGGTGAGAAACCAGTGAATTTTTGAGCATATTATCCGTTTTCCCAGATTGTACATGGTCTTCATAAAAATACAAAAGTAAAGGGACTATTGTAATGGAATGCAACAAAAGGTTTGTCTGAAATGGATATTTCGGTTTGGCGCTGAATTGGTTTTAGTGTTTGACATCAATGACGAAACCGTTACGTTTCTCTGGAAATGTAGGATTTAGAGAGACTGAATCATCAGACGAGTCGATTGAGTCATTAAAAAACCTGTTGTAGAAGACCTCCAAAATAAAATTGGGAACCTTTTAGAATGGGATAATAGGAGGTCTTTAACGTGTACAGATGGGGCTGTTTAGTATCGACATTTAGTCTATAATTGCTCTTCAAAAAAATAAGAATTTCTGATCTTTTTTTAAAGCTGTAACTTTCTCTATGGCTATGTCCTGCCTCTTTACAGGAATATGTTCGTTTAGTCGGGTCCTGGTGCCAGGTGAATGTGGGATCCTATAGATTTGTTTTGGGTCATTGCTATCTGGCCAGTGGAGAGGGGCACAAGGTAAGAATATCCCTGGATGACCCATGCTATGTTTTCTCCTCTGGATTCCCTCCATGACATGTGGTTTGAACTTGCTTCCACTATTTGGCACAACATTTGTTCTTGTATGACTTTAGTTATTCTAATTATTATTATTGCTGAATAAAAATATTAAGCAAAATAAGACATTACTGTTTTTACAATACCGTATGTTTACTATTTTAATAACTTTTTCATTATTGAAATTGGAGTCAGTTGTTTTTTTTTCCCCCTCCATTTTGCAAGGCAGAATCCGTCCACTCCACACATAAACACATGAACTACAGGAAAAAGCAACACTTTAAAGAGCCAATACTGTACAAATTATTATTATTATATATTTTTTTTGAGGCATTCCAATGCTCAAAGCACAGCAGCTGTAGTGATTGAAGTTCCTCTTTACAGGCAACAAAATTATTCTAATGCAAAGGAAAGAAATGTCTATTTTCTGATGTTGTTTGCCATGTGTGGATGTGTTTTGTGGTTTTAGGCATTGCAGTGTTTCCAGGAAGCAGCCACTGAGGTGGATAAAGAAGAGTTTTTAATGAAACTCACGGGTTCAGATAAGGATACGGCCGCAACTGCCCCACGATTACTTTATTATAACAAGGAAAGTGTCTGCTAGATGCATAGACCAGGTTATTCAATATTTGAATGGGGATGTAGTAATTAAAGTTGTTTACTTGTTTAGGTTTTACGGTTGTTGGAGGATATTGGTTTGCCTGAGCTTGTGATTAATCTGGCAACGCTGGCCATACCTGAAGCTGCCAATGACGAGAGAAGCCAGGTAACAACTGTGATTTATTCAAGTAATGTCCAATTAAATTGTGTATTCCTGCCTTTATATAAAAAAAATCTCACTAATAACAAACTGTTAGCTACAACTTTTGCCTTAAACTTCCAATTTCTGCTTATTAATATTTAGGAAGGTAGTTGTTAAGTTTAGGAATCGGGTAAAAATAGGAATGTAGAATAATGTCATCCAAAATATGGCATTAATATGTGCTTGGGTGCTAATGAACAGCAAAAATCCTAGTAATAAGCAACTAGTTAATATTGAGTCTTGTTTTAAGTGTTTTTGTCATTTTTCTGATGGTTGCTTGGATTAAGTCTACAATGCATCGCTATCTCTTCTCCCCAAGAATGTATGTCAGCTACCCTTACATCTTTTAGAAAACTTCTATTTCCATGTAATATTCATAAGAAACTGACCTGTACTGCAGGCTGCTCTGTGGACTCGGATATTCAAGCATCATCTGGATCTTGGACACAACAGTCAGGCGTATGAAGCCCTGATTCAAAACCCGGATCCTAGCAGGTACTGAGCAATGACCTCACTTCCTCATCCACAGTTCAGAGCGAAATACTTGAGCTCTCTCTCTGTGTGTGTGTGTGTGTGTGCGCAGGCAGCTGGACTGTCTCCGGCAGCTGGTGGTGGTTCTGTGCGAGCGCGCTCAACTCAGGGATCTTATCCAGTTCTCATTTGATAATTTACATGATGAGGTAGGTCAGAATACTTTTAAGTTAGTTATACTTTAACTGTGTCTTCTAGGCATTTATTATTGCATTGGGCCTGTTAGGCAACACATTTAATGTTAATGTAACGTCAAGCAGTTCTAGGATCATGTGACTTAGAACTTAGGTTTATCCGGTAACTCCTATTTGGATTTGTACATTTGACCCTGTTTGGTAACACAACTTGACTCGTATAAAATGTAAAGCCCTTTGTTGCGCTGTACACACTATTGTTTGGGGCACATTTGTGCTGTATTTGTATAATTATTTGCCTCTAGTGTCACAGAAGCTACATACTTCACATTTAATTATTATTTGTATTTTTTGTGCTTTGCGTTCCTCAGGTGGTCAGCATTATTGAGTCTCGTGCGAGAGCTGTGGACCTCATGACTCACAACTACTATGAGCTTCTGTATGCTTTTCATATCAATCGCCACAACTATAGGAAAGGTAAAACTGACGGTACAGGGATATCTCGAGGGTTCAGCCAGTCATTAAGCTAACAGTGAAATGTTTGTGCGTTTAAGCCGGTACGGTGATGTTTGAGTACGGCATGCGTCTGGGCCGTGAGGTACGAACTCTATGTGGTCTCCAGAAACAGGTGAACTGTTACCTGGCTGCCCTCAACTGCCTGCGCCTCGTTCATCCGGACTATGCATGGATTGTGCAGCCCTCATCCGGAGCAGCCGTAAGCATCTCTAACACTTTGAAATGTTTTGTGGGATTAGAATAGCTAAGTTTTTGGACTTAAAAAAACCCCCTTTGAATAAACTTTTTAGGCTTGAGTTCAAATGTTGTGAATTTAGGATGTTTTAAATTTTGCAATGAATACGCTAGTTTTCCTAGAAAAATGTGACGCTTTTTTTTTTATGTACCAAACATTTAAGGAGAATTGAATTTAGTTTATTCAACCATTTTTCTTTTTGGAAATCCTAGATTAATTTGGTGCAATCGGATCTCTACTGTAGGATTCGTCTAGAGCTGAAGGGTTAATTGCATTTGTGATATAATCTTTCTATAGATGGGTTTCTCTTTTGATGCTCTTTTCTTTCAGAAAGTATTTTAAGTTGTCTCAGGGAAAATTTGAGTGGCTCTCCATGTCGTGCTGATAGTTTGTCTTTCACACTCTGCACAAACTTGTCTAGGTTCATGTTTAGCTCTTGCCTGCAAGAAAGAACAGTTTAATCTAATATTGCGTCGGTCATACTCTGTATTGATTTATTGCTTGTCTTTGTTGAATAATCCAGAAGATAAAGAGCTCTTCAATAGTTATATAATAATATAACTAATATTGGTGGTAAAAAAATGAGTTGAGATTTGTTTTCCAAATCCGTTCAGCCCGAGATTCATCCATAGAAACGTCTCAATGCATGATTACATGCATTTATTAAAGACATTTCTGAAACTCTACATTGACAACATCTATCGGCACAGTAAATGTATATAGATATAAATAACCTTAAAAATGTGAGGAAAGATTGCAACTCATTTAGACTAGACTTTTTACAAGGTATCGAATGTAATCTATAATTTTGTAAAATGTTGTATTTTAATGTTTTGTCTCCACTAGTATGAACGACCAGGTGCATCACCAAAAAGGAGCTATGATGGTGAATTTGCTGCAAGTCCAGGTGATTCCTCCAGAAACACCCTCTCCCCCCCACCCCCACCATAAACCCTAATATACTTGTTTATTGTATAATTTCTTTTAATCAATTTCTATAACTTTCTTTGCCCTATACAAACTTGTAGTTGACTCTCTGTGTGTTTGAGAGATCTAAATATAAAGAGATTTAAAACGCGTGTCTATTAATCTGATAATCAGTTGTTGTTGTTTTTCAGCAAAATCTAGTGTTCTATTTTATTGTTTTAAAGGCTGCGTGTTTTATAGTTGATTGTCTTGTGATCACAGTAAATCAACAGATTGACATTCTTGAGCTGAAAGATTTGGAGAAAGAATACGTTCTTGCCCGGAGTCGTCTAACGTTGGCTCAACAGGACCCGCCCTCAGCAGCCATCGCAGGTAATCACACACATCTCGTGTGCATCTTCATCTCACACACCTGCTGTTTGTTTTAGTGTTGTGAGAAAGTACATCCAATGGAAGTCTTTTTCAACATATAACAATATAATTGAATTGATGTCAAACTTACATTCTGTCATTTGTACACATTCGTTTTTCTGGTACGTTTTATGAAACCGTTAGCTATTAATGATCTCAACTATATCCAGCCTCTATGTTGTGACCATTTCACTCGCATTTGCTTTTTCAAGAATGACTGTTCATTTGCATGCTAACGTCTTGTGATCTCGATTCTTTGTAAAGAATTAGACGCTCTTAAAGAAAAGAGTTTGTTGAAAGCAAGAAAAAATTCAGGCAGCCATAAATATTAGTATTATAATTACATTATTTTAAAATAAGGTTTATTATTATGTTGGTATAAATGTGGCCCGAGATGACTAGTGGAGAGAGATTCTCTTAAAATGAGTAAACAAAAGCCCTAAACTCAAGAATGTAAACCTGGAACTCTTTAAAAGAAAGAAAGAAATCATATTATACATGCAATTAGATTCCCTTTGTTAGCCCTACATTGTAGTAACTGCCTGTTAACATGTAAAATATTATATTAATATGCAAGTGTTATTTACATTTACTGCACGCTAAATGACATTATGTAATCCCGAAAAATTGTGTATCATTAGAGGAATTTAGGGCTTTAACTTCAATATTTGACTTGATGATGAATAAGAATTCACAGTGACTGTAATAATTTCCAATAGGGATGGATATTTGTTACACCAGAGAGAAGGATTTTTTTTTTTTTTCCAACCACAAATACTCCTCAAATCCAGTAAAAAAAAAATTGGTATTTCCAATTCAACAAAGTGCAACAAGTTGATTTAAACTTGTTGTTTTTTTTATTCACTTTGGGTGAGAAGTGTTTAGAAGGATTAAAGTGAGTTTGAATCTAATTCTATATCAATATCAGATCTCTATACAGGGTGTCCGCGGGGTTGTAAAAGGTAGTAAAAGGTAGTAAATGAAATCAGCCAAAATTAAGGCCATTAAAAAGTAGTAAAAAGTAGTAAACGTCTTTTGACGAGGTATTAAATTTTCGAGCCAAATTTTTTTAGCTATATTTTCAATTTGTGTTAAGTGCAGGCATTTCTTTTAAAATTCGCGAGGATTTATTAAGTTGGCTTGAGAAAGCCAACTTAGTGATATTGTATCTAAACTTATTATTATTAAGTTGGCTTGAGAAAGCCAACTTAGTGATATTGTATCTAAACTTATTATTATTATTATTATTATTATTATTCTTCTTACCTAAAATTCTCAATGCATCTCCTCCTAGAGCTTTAAAGCTACAACCACTAAACTCTGCTCAGACTTCAGACCTGTTCTGACTTGAGTTGCTATCCCTTTTCAGACTGATCAGACTTATGATTTTTGATAAAACTGAAGATTAAAGTCATAAAATCTCCATAGACTTTCACTAATGAAGTGAAAACTGAATTTTAGATAGAGCGTCCACTCCATCTGTTGGTAACATCACAACATTACACCTGATATATAATACATTTCAATACAGTATGTGTGAACATGTCCATTCCAATGGGCATGCATTTTATTTTTTTAAATCCTGAAAAAAAACTTGCAGGTCTACAATCGATTTTTTACTTTAATTAGTAAGTTAAATCTCTCTATTTTACATTCATAATATCACAAAATTACACCCCTGTCAGTGAGAGCACTGAAGTTTGAACGAATCAGAGCGCTGCAATTCAAAGCCTCAAAGCTTTTCAAAGACGCCATTACTGCTGGAGAGAGAGATCATAATCTCCTAAAATAGATTTATGTGAGAGAGTTTATGATCAAACGGAAATTGTTTCCGATTATCAAGTAACCGCTGCAGCGTGTTTCCTTGAAGATTTATGCACTTATATGGCCAAATTCTGACTCTCATTCGTCTTTACTCGGCAACGGAGTACATTACTATGGGGAAGGTAGGTGAAGTTTAAACGCGCGTCCTCCTGGACTCGCGCCAAAGCATAACCGTCTAAGCACCTACGTTTATTTATAGCGCTCATTTATGTACTTTATTGCCGAATTCTGACTCTCGCTCGTGAGTCAATATACATTGGAAAAGGCTTCCCTGAGCAGCGCGCGCGCTGACTCTCTTCAAATGCAGCGTCTAACAGTCAAAGTTATTTATAACTAATTCTTGAGTATATAGTTACATTGTGTTAATTCTTTTATCTGCTTTTAACTAAAGTCTGACTCCTGTTCTCGAGTTCAAACGCGCTTCCTGAGCAGATTCGCTGATAGATCGATGTTTTGTGAACACTTAAACAGTAAATGAAATAAGATTTTTAAAGGATGCAAAAAACATGGCAGATCGATTCAAACTGTAAACTGCTTGAGATTAAAAAAAACTGCATTACTCTGCTGCATTACATGAGCAGGAATTATTTAAAAAATACTAATATTTAAGTTATTTTGTTTCCCATGGAGGAAGGCTTTATACAAATATTACATTGCGTTGATTCCTTTATCTGCTATAATTGCCGTGTTGAACTGAAGTCTGACATGGCAGATCGAGTCAATCTGAAAACTGCTTGAGATTAGAAAAAACTGCATTACTCTCCTCATTGTACTTTAGCAGGAATTATTTTAAAAATACTAATATTTAAGTTTGTTTCCCATGAAGGAAGGATTTACATATACATCTAAAAAGTATGTATTAGAGGCTCCATATACGCGCGTCCTCCCGCATTCGCGCGTCCACGCCTAAGCGCCTACGTTTATTTATAGCGCCTAAATCTATTCACACACATACATGCATATCTATCTACATTTATATTGTAAATATAAAGGGCTCCATATACATTCAGTGTAACTGCTGTCTGTTTTGAAAGTGGTAAGACTACATAAATAATGCTTAATTACAGCTTTAAAATAGAAATAAAACAAAGTATTATTCACAGTATCATATATATATATATATATATATATATATATATATATATATATATATATATATATATATATATATATATATATATATATATATATATATATATATATATATATATATATATATATATATATATATATATATATATATATATATATATATACACACACACACACCTCTATACATATTATATATATATATATATATATATATATATACATACACATACACATCTATTTAGTATATATAAAAGGCTACATATACATGCAGTGTAACTGCAGTCTCTTTTGAAAGTGATTAGCCTATATTAATAATGCTTAATTACAGCTTTAAAATAGAAATTAAACAAAGTAGTTTTTTGCATTAGTGAAAACTGACCGTTAAAAGCCAAGGATGTAATTAAACCGTAAACATTTTTATAAACTAATTACAATTTTCCAACACTTTGAGGATCAAAAAGCATAATTATAACTTATTTTTAAGTTTAAACTCTCAAAACTTTTCAAGCTAATTAACGATAAATCTTGCTAACAATATGCTAATTCAGCAAATTCTTGCCAGCAACATGCTTATTTATGTTAAATGTTGCTAATGACTTCGGAATTCATACTAAATCTTGCTAGCAACAAGATAATTAACATTAAATCTTGCTAGCAAAATTGATCATCAATTGATTAAAGATTAAATTATGATCAAAGAACATAACGACACCTTAGTAACTGCCTAGAAACAACGCAAGGCAATAACTAACAAGAGTATATATGCTCAAGATCTAATTCTTTCCATCTATCCATCTGTAAACTTTCAAAACTTTTTAAGCTTTTACAAATAAATGTAACTTTCAGGCTAGGCTTTCTCAAGCCAACTGAAGTTTATATCATAAACTTCCTCTATCTAGTTAAGTTGGCTTGAGAAAGCCAACTTAGTGATATTGTATCTAAACTTATTATTATTATTATTATTATTATTCTTCTTACCTAAAATTCTCAATGCATCTCCTCCTAGAGCTTTAAAGCTACAACCACTAAACTCTGCTCAGACTTCAGACCTGTTCTGACTTGAGTTGCTATCCCTTTTCAGACTGATCAGACTTATGATTTTTGATAAAACTGAAGATTAAAGTCATAAAATCTCCATAGACTTTCACTAATGAAGTGAAAACTGAATTTTAGATAGAGCGTCCACTCCATCTGTTGGTAACATCACAACATTACACCTGATATATAATACATTTCAATACAGTATGTGTGAACATGTCCATTCCAATGGGCATGCATTTTATTTTTTTAAATCCTGAAAAAAAACTTGCAGGTCTACAATCGATTTTTTACTTTAATTAGTAAGTTAAATCTCTCTATTTTACATTCATAATATCACAAAATTACACCCCTGTCAGTGAGAGCACTGAAGTTTGAACGAATCAGAGCGCTGCAATTCAAAGCCTCAAAGCTTTTCAAAGACGCCATTACTGCTGGAGAGAGAGATCATAATCTCCTAAAATAGATTTATGTGAGAGAGTTTATGATCAAACGGAAATTGTTTCCGATTATCAAGTAACCGCTGCAGCGTGTTTCCTTGAAGATTTATGCACTTATATGGCCAAATTCTGACTCTCATTCGTCTTTACTCGGCAACGGAGTACATTACTATGGGGAAGGTAAGTGAAGTTTAAACGCGCGTCCTCCTGGACTCGCGCCAAAGCATAACCGTCTAAGCACCTACGTTTATTTATAGCGCTCATTTATGTACTTTATTGCCGAATTCTGACTCTCGCTCGTGAGTCAATATACATTGGAAAAGGCTTCCCTGAGCAGCGCGCGCGCTGACTCTCTTCAAATGCAGCGTCTAACAGTCAAAGTTATTTATAACTAATTCTTGAGTATATAGTTACATTGTGTTAATTCTTATATCTGCTTTTAACTAAAGTCTGACTCCTGTTCTCGAGTTCAAACGCGCTTCCTGAGCAGATTCGCTGATAGATCGATGTTTTGTGAACACTTAAACAGTAAATGAAATAAGATTTTTAAAGGATGCAAAAAACATGGCAGATCGATTCAAACTGTAAACTCCTTGAGATTAAAAAAACTGCATTACTCTGCTGCATTACATGAGCAGGAATTATTTAAAAAATACTAATATTTAAGTTATTTTGTTTCCCATGGAGGAAGGCTTTATACAAATATTACATTGCGTTGATTCCTTTATCTGCTATAATTGCCGTGTTGAACTGAAGTCTGACATGGCAGATCGAGTCAATCTGAAAACTGCTTGAGATTAGAAAAAACTGCATTACTCTCCTCATTGTACTTTAGCAGGAATTATTTTAAAAATACTAATATTTAAGTTTGTTTCCCATGAAGGAAGGATTTACATATACATCTAAAAAGTATGTATTAGAGGCTCCATATACGCGCGTCCTCCCGCATTCGCGCGTCCACGCCTAAGCGCCTACGTTTATTTATAGCGCCTAAATCTATTCACACACATACATGCATATCTATCTACATTTATATTGTAAATATAAAGGGCTCCATATACATTCAGTGTAACTGCTGTCTGTTTTGAAAGTGGTAAGACTACATAAATAATGCTTAATTACATCTTTAAAATAGAAATAAAACAAAGTATTATTCACAGTATCACAGTACCATTTATATATATATATATATATATATATATATATATATATATATATATATATATATATATATATATATATATATATATATACACACATACACACACATCTATTTCGTATATATAAAAGGCTACATATAGTGTAACTGTGGTGTAACTGCAGTCTCTTTTGAAAGTGATTAGCCTATATTAATAATGCTTAATTACAGCTTTAAAATAGAAATAAAACAAAGTATTATTCACAGTATCATATATATATATATATATATATATATATATACACATCTATTTAGTATATATAAAAGGCTACATATACATGCAGTGTAACTGCAGTCTCTTTTGAAAGTGATTAGCCTATACTAATAATGCTTAATTACAGCTTTAAAATAGAAATTAAACAAAGTAGTTTTTTGCATTAGTGAAAACTGACCGTTAAAAGCCAAGGATGTAATTAAACCGTAAACATTTTTATAAACTAATTACAATTTTCCAACACTTTGAGGATCAAAAAGCATAATTATAACTTATTTTTAAGTTTAAACTCTCAAAACTTTTCAAGCTAATTAACGATAAATCTTGCTAACAATATGCTAATTCAGCAAATTCTTGCCAGCAACATGCTTATTTATGTTAAATGTTGCTAATGACTTCGGAATTCATACTAAATCTTGCTAGCAACAAGATAATTAACATTAAATCTTGCTAGCAAAATTGATCATCAATTGATTAAAGATTAAATTATGATCAAAGAACATAACGACACCTTAGTAACTGCCTAGAAACAACGCAAGGCAATAACTAACAAGAGTATATATGCTCAAGATCTAATTCTTTCCATCTATCCATCTGTAAACTTTCAAAACTTTTTAAGCTTTTACAAATAAATTTAACTTTCAGGCTAGGCTTTCTCAAGCCAACTGAAGTTTATATCATAAACTTCCTCTATCTAGTTATTATTATTATTCTTCTTACCTAAAATTCTCAGAGCATCTCCTCCTAGAGCTTTAAAGCTACAACCACTAAACTCTGCTCAGACTTCAGACCTGTTCTGACTTGAGTTGCTATCCCTTTTCAGACTGATCAGACTTATGATTTTTGATAAAACTGAAGATTAAAGTCATAAAATCTCCATAGACTTTCACTAATGAAGTGAAAACTGAATTTTAGATAGAGCGTCCACTCCATCTGTTGGTAACATCACAACATTACACCTGATATATAATACATTTCAATACAGTATGTGTGAACATGTCCATTCCAATGGGCATGCATTTTATTTTTTTAAATCCTGAAAAAAAAACTTGCAGGTCTACAATCGATTTTTTACTTTAATTAGTAAGTTAAATCTCTCTATTTTACATACATAATATCACAAAATTACACCCCTGTCAGTGAGAGCACTGACGTTTGAACGAATCAGAGCGCTGCAATTCAAAGCCTCAAAGCTTTTCAAAGACGCCATTACTGCTGGAGAGAGAGATCATAATCTCCTAAAATAGATTTATGTGAGAGAGTTTATGATCAAACGGAAATTGTTTCCGATTATCAAGTAACCGCTGCAGCGTGTTTCCTTGAAGATTTATGTACTTATATGGCCAAATTCTGACTCTCATTCGTGTTTACTCGGCAAAGGCTTTCGCCCGCTGAGTAGATTACTATGGGAACGGCAACTCTCAATGAACTTCAAACGCGCGTCCTCGCGCACTCGCGTCAAAGCACTTAAGTTTATTTATAACTTATGCCTGAGTAAATATTACATTGCCTTGATTCCTTTATCTGCTATAATTGCCGTGTTGAACTGAAGTCTGACATGGCAGATCGATTCAATCTGAAAACTGCTTGAGATTAGAAAAAAACAGCATTACTATCCCCATTGTAATTGTGCAGGAATGATTTAAGAAATACTAATATTTAAGTTATTTTATTTCACATGAAGAAAGGCTTTATACACACACACACACATATATATATATATATATATATATATATACACATACATATCTATCTATCTCTACACACATTTATATAGTAAATAAATGTATAAAGGGCTCCATATACATGTAGTGTAACTGCAGTCTGTTTTGAAAGTGGCAAGACTATATTAATAATGCTTAATTACATCTTTAAAATAGAAATAAAACAAAGTATTATTCACATTAGTGAAAACTGACCGTTAAAAGCCAAGGATGTAATTAAACCGTAAACATTTTTATAAACTAACTGCAATTTTCCAACACTTTGGGGATCAAAAAGCATTATTTATTTTTTGGTATTTCGTTACAACACCGATGATCCCTCTTGATGAAAAAACTCCATGTATGTACCCTAGATGCCATTTTGTGCACTAACCAAGTATTGCAACACTTCTGTAATCAATTAATAATTTACTCATGTTTATTATCAATGTAAATGTTGTTTATTTTAGATTTATATTTAATATTCATTATTATTCTTTGATATTTCAGACCACTCACTGTTCAGCTGAATCATCAATAACCTCCAGTCTCTGCGTCAACTGACTCTTGTGTTCTTTAAAACATTAAATCTCACTAGTGACTTGTTAAATAACATTCATTCTCGTCAGTGACATGTTAACTCATGTTAAATCTCACAAGCGACCTACGAATTAACAAATCTCACTAGCGACATGTTAGTTCACACTAAATGTCAATAGCGTCTTGTTAATTAACGTTAAATCGTGCTAGCAACATGCTAGATCACGCAAATTCTCACTAGTGACATGCTAGATCATGCTAAATCTTGATAGCAACTTGTTAATTAACAATAAATCTTGCTACCAATATGCTAATTCAGCGAATTCTTGCCAGCAACATGCTTATTTATGTTAATTGTTGCTAATGACTTCGGAATTCATTCTAAATCTTGCTAGCAAAATTGATCATCAATTGATTAAAGATTAAATTATGATCAAAGAACATAACGACACCTTAGTAACTGCCTAGAAACAACGCAAGGCAATAACTAACAAGTGTATATATGCTCAAGATCTAATTCTTTCCATCTATCTATCTGTAAACTTAAACAACTTTTTAAGCTTTTACAAATAAATTTAACTTTCAGGATAGGCTTTCTCAAGCCAACTGAAGTTTATATCATAAACTTCCTTTATCTAGTTTAGATGTTGAAACTATGACCTGAGCGATATCACGCGAGGTGAGTGAACAGCAGAGTGAACAGATTACACTGCAGCTGAGGCGTTGTGGTGTTTATGTGCGGCGGTAAAGTCACTCTATTCTTTTCCCGCTTCAGCGGACACTTACTGTCATGTATTTCGGTAGAAGATTCTCCAATCTGCGACACAAACTATCAGCGAACAAGTTTAATATTTTGAATAAATAAGAGAAACTAAATGCATGCGATACTTTTTTTGTGGTTGCTGTGCGTCACTTGACAAGCATGACGCGTCGCCATGGAAACACACACATAAAACAGCAGTTTTGAGACGTCACAAGGAAAGCATGTCGAATAGCGGCGCGGGGCACAAAGTAACACTTTTTGGTTTTGGCCAAATAATGAACAAAGTAATAGGATTAGACAAACCATATTTTTATACAAACAACATGCAAGTCTCTCCTGCACATTTCACCTATCGTTTCTGTGCAGTATCGCCAAAAGCATAAAATGAGTAAAATGTTACTTCTTACCCCGTGAGCAGGGCTAGTTGTAACAGACAGAGGGTTATTTGTAACGCATGTTATGCAATGGATGGATTCATGTATTTTTATTTCTTACAAAACGTTGTCTTGATGATCATAAGCATAACTTATGAATGAAATATTATATATATATATTTTTTTTTTACATTTTGTTTATGCTTTGAACATTAAAACTTTTTAATAGGTTAATACAATGCAAAATATCTGATTATTGATATAGGCTATGCAATGTTACAACTAACACTGCGGTGTCGTGTTTACCTCAGGACCGGCTAGCAGTCACTATGTGTTTTTCACATCTTTCAAAATGGTACCATCTTTTAGCCAAGAAGATGGTAATTATTGGACTAACATACTTTCACACACTTTGTAAATCGAAAAACAACTACTACAACAAAAAATATTTACATGCTGCCAAAAGAGTTTTTCCTGTCGTTCTCCTCCAAACTTCGCTGAACTTTCTCGAAAGATGGCCAGAAGACGTGTGCAAACAGTGTGGTGAAAAGCCCGTTAGTACGTCATATTTAATCATATCCTTTGCAACTATCTAAAAAGTCTGCGTTACCATTTACCCCGCATTACTTTGTGCCCCGCGCTCCCCTAATACTGACCTTATTTCAGCAAAATTCATTATTATTTTACTTGATTTATAGATTCAGTATTTTAGATGTATTATTGATGCATTTAAATGTATTTTTGACTGTCTTCTTACTTTTAGTCTAGTCGTCTAATCAGTTACAAAACTTTAGTTTAAATGACTCACAAATCAGTGGCGTTTCGACTAGTCGACTAGTCCGTAGTGTTTAGATCTAGCAGCTACACACCACTCTTTCAATTCCAACGATGGCTTTGGAGAGCTGTTTAGAAATGTTTCCGGACTCCGACATAGCGAAATCCTTCGCTTTAGGCAAGAATAAGAATGCTTACATGATCAAATTTGGTATTGCACCATATTTTAAGTAGAAAAACTGGTGGAGACCGTAAACCAAGCAGGGCTGTTCATCGTAATGTTCGACAAGAGGCTCAACCAATCCTAAAAAAAAAAAAATCCCTCCTTTTTTGGAGGATGGTTATGTCGGTCAAGATAATCGCAGTGACGCTGGTATTAAAAAATATTTTGAAGGTAGTAAAAAGGTAGTAAATTCAACTTAAGAAGTTCTGTATAAACCCTGCTATAATAACACCAATTTATTATCTGAAACTCTTGAACTGTAAACTCAAGTGTCAGCTTTCTAAAGATGTGCAGTCAGAATGAGCAGCAGTCATTTTATTTTGGTTATACCATGTTTGGTATAAAAGTGCAAATATGTCTTCAGTAAAAGCCAAGCAAGGGTAAAAGTTTTGAATCATCATTTCTCCCTCATTTGCACAAGAACATCTAATTTTCTGTCTACGTTTGATAAAAATATTTTAAAATCACATAATTAAAGGAATCCTACGTGGCTGAAAGGACGGCAAACTCTCCCAATTGATTCTTGCTGCTTTCATTTTTTGTCTTGAGCGCCCACAAACTGAATATCAACTATTGTATTTTAGAAGGTTCATTTGACCTCTAATGTTGTTTGTCTTGCAGGAGGTGCGTCTTCCCAAGAGATGGTTTCTCTGCTTGTCCAATCAGGACTTTTTGACACATCCCTGACACTGTGTCAGACCTTTAACTTGTCCCTTACACCCGTCTTTGAGGGTCTGACATTCAAGTACGTTATGCTTCATCCTCTGCCTGGATTTTTAAAATCAAATGGTGTTTTTATTCTCTCAGATCTCTGTGTGGAAGAGGATTCTTTATTCTCTCAGATTTTTCTGTGTGTAGGTGTATCAAACTGCAATATAAAGGCGATCAGGACCAGACAGACGTGTGGAACTGGCTTGCAGCCAATCAGCTGCCGACTGTCATCACTACTAAAGAGTCCAGGTTTGCCAAAATGCTCTCTGACATTGATCGCTACGATGAACTCCACCGCATGTTCTCCTAAACTGAATTCCTCTCCACACAGTGCAACAGATGAAGCTTGGCGGCTTTTAGCTCATTACTTGGAGAAATATCCCTCCCAGAATGCTCAATATCATCGCTGTGTCATCAACAAGCTGCTGTCACATGGGGTGCCAGTGCCTGACTGGCTGATCAACGCCTACAAGGTGGGCTTTTTCAGCGTTACATCCCAAAGGCATGCAGAGAAAAGCCATTACCGTTGTTTTAAATGACTCTCCATTGACAAAGCTACGAGTTTAATTTAAAAAAAGTGACGTAATCTTCCTCGTTGCTGAGATATGGCATGTAGTGGAGCTTTTTTATTACAGCATTGTGATTTTTTTCCACACTGTCCGTCTTCTGTCTTTGTATAAGATGTAAATGATGTTTGTGGTTCTCTTTCAGGAAGTTGATGCTCCGTCGTTGCTGCGTCTCTATCTGAACTATGATCAGCTGATTTGTGCGGCTGAGCTTGTGCTGGAGTATGTGGATGCTCTGCTCGGAAAGGGACATCAGTATTTTGGTATAGAGGTACGGCGTTCTGGGGTCAAACACTAGTATTCGAGTACATAAATGCTACTGAATAATCAAATATCTTTATAAACGCAGTTAATATTTAAGACCTAACCAACTGTTTTTGAGGATACTCCGAAATAGAACGTTTTGTTACTCACAAGCTGTTTGTGATGTGGCTTTACAGTAATCCCTCGTTTATAGTGGTTAATGTGGACCGGAACCCCCGCGATTGGCTGATCCTACTTCGGATTTTCCCCTATCAGCTCACGGGATACATCCACTCGTGCTCTCATTGGTCGATCTCGCACCGGGAACCAATCGCGTGTCTTGTCTGAGTGCCGTGGGTGTGTACAAAGCCTCTGAGAGAGTGTGTCTCTTTGTCTGGCATCCTGGGAAACCGTTTCTCTCGCATCACGATGAAGCAACGCTGCTTTCCGCTATACGGCTGCTGATATGGCGGTATTTTTGAGTTTTTATGTTTCAATAATTTTTTTTGAAAAATCAGCGATGCACTGAGGCTGCGAAACTTTAACCGCGAATTGGCGAGGGATTACTGTATGTGTGCAGAGGAAACCATTTCTCAGAGAACGCTCCAGTGCTGACTAGTTTAAAATCGCTTGACCTTTTCAATTGGGAAGACTTAAGACATGCAAATGATGATCTTTAGTGAGGATGCAACACTGGCCTGATTCCGTCAACCGTCCGTGAAACGCAAGAGTCTAGTTTTGGTCAAGTCTCTATTTATAGCGCTGGATACAACAGATTGTTTTAAAATGCCTGATCTGATTTGTACCGTTGAGATTGTGTTCTGTGCAAATGAATTGTACTGTTTGCGACCTTTAGGAATGGTTCGATAAACCCTGTGTTAATGGAAGTCAGCACTTGTGAAATGCAATTCTTAGTGTGTGTATACAAATCTCACTGGATTATTGCATTCTTTGCCTAAGGAATGTTTGTAAATTTGTCAAATATCTAATGTGATTGAAGCTTTGGCTCAGCACTGTTTGTATAGATTGTGTTTTGATTTCCTCCCAGCGGCCGCTTTCAGCTACAGGGTCTCTGGTGTGGCTGCCTTACACATCCATCGATCAGCTCTTGAGAAGCCTCAGTGAAAGTCAGATCAATGAAAAGGTGAAACATTCTCTTACATTCATCAATGCCTGAGATTTTCAGTTGTTCAAGTTTTGAAACTGGTGTTAATATAATCAACAACTTTAAATCAATAGATTTATAAGTATAGAAACTGTTTCACAATATTAATATATACAAATAAATAAGTTGTCAGTGGGCATGATTTGTGTTTGGTAAATTCTGAACACTATGTAAAATAATTTTAAATATCATCATCATTTTTTTTTTTTTTTTAGCTTAAATCATTGCTATGGTCACTCTCTTCATCTGTTGGTGGGTTTTACAAATATTTAACCATTTGAGTATTAAAAAGAGCTTGTAACCAAGTATTTTTAGACAGTCGTTTTTCGAGGAGGCATTTCCTCCAGGGCCTCTTTCGCACCTACTGTGCCCAGGGAGGTGCACTTTTCTTGGGTTGCACGTCCAGCCGCGTGACACCGGTTCCCTGGTACCTTTGCATTTTTGGACTTAGTCGTTTTTCGAGGAGGCATTTCCTCCAGGGTGTCTTTGACACCTCTTGTGCCCAGGAAGGTGCACTCTTCTCGGGTCGCGCTTCAAGCCCGGTGACCCTGGTTCTTGGGTACCTTTGAGGCAAATTATTGCCTCAAACTGACAGTCAAACCTCATGACTCCACATCTCTATCGGGAAAAACATGCCACAAGTAGAGAGTCAATAAAAAAACTGGTTATTTGAATAAGTAGTGTTGTCTTTGCTTAAGAAACACTTTAATCTATTTAATTGTGTATAGAAGAGTATCTTGCACTTGCCTCTTATTATGTGACATTTTGACCAAATGATGGGGAAAAAAAGTCTCATTCTTTAGAATAAATACTTTTTTGGGGATCCCATACAATTAAAATATTTCAGCATCTCTGCTTTATTGGTTGCAAATGAAAAAAGACCCAAACAAAATATAACTAACTTGCATGTCATCAAAGTACGATTTTGTATGTATGGCTTGTTGATGTTCTCTGGCTTCTCTGTCTGCAGATGTACAATAATCTGAAAGATAAACTATCAGAATATCATAGGCTGGTGGATCAGAGCAGCAAACACCGACTCATGGCCCGCTGACCGCCGTTTCAGAGCTGTGCTTCATATGAACCATGCAGAGGAAGAGGAGGGTTCTTGAGTTATGATGACCAATGCTAAAAACATACTTCAATGATTTGATAATGTATGTCAGTTCAGTCTCTTGATAAGATAAAATGTGTATTTTTATAAATGTACTGTTTTGTTCTCTAGACTGGTGTGATTTAAATTAGAAATGCAATAAAGTTTTGTTTGATATTTGACGTCTTGATGTTTCACACTTTATATTTTGGGGGAAAATAGAGCTGCAAATAAAAAAATTTTTTAACTGTCTTATAACTTTAAGATTATCCTTAATTAACTCAAGCATACAGCTCTTTTATTACACATGAAGAAGCCTGAATACTCACTGTTGCTGACAGTCCCAAACAACACCTGTCATTACATTTCAGTTTCATTTTAGAAGAGAAAACTGAGAATTTTTGCAACATGAACATAAATTTAAGGATATTTTATACCTTTTCATTCCATCAAAAAGCATATTATACAGACATTGTAGCAACCTAAAAATCATGCAAAAAATTCCTGAATTTATTTGAATAAAATGCGCTGTACTCCACAAGTGGTATTGTGTAAACAGTGGAATATAACCAATGCAACACAATATTACAATGAAATGATAACATTTGCTCAACTCACACATTGATCTGCAATCAAAAGGTATTTTTTATACATCTCACATTATCATAAACGTGGAAGACAAATGTCTAAACATAAATAAAACTAAAGTCATACAGCCATATCTCTGTAAAGTACAGACATTTTGATAAGTCTTTCTTTTAAAAATACTTAAATAGCATTAAACAAACAATATAATCCTTGCTCATTAAAACCCGCAAGTTCTGCATCACTTAAAGTCATGATAAAGTGGAAGTAGTGACAAAAAGATGCAGTTTAATTGGACTACATGAGAAGTCCAGCAAAAAAATAAAAAGATAAACACAAATGGACACACAACGATTATGTGTTCTGGAACCTGCATTCCCCAAGAGTTCAGGGTTTATGTGATGCAAAGTTTATCTTGCGTTCTGGAATCCCCCGGATATAGCGCTGGAGGAGCTCCATCAATCCTCTTCCACCATTTTAAGAAGCAAGTCCACCAACACTACAAACACACACACACAAACAAAGACCATGAATGTTTATATATACAATAACTTTTTTTAAATGTTCTATTGTTGCCATCAAAAATGGCGCTTGCAACACCAAGGTCACGGCTTCGATTCCCAGGGAAAGCAAGAACTGATTAGAATGTCAATGTGTTCCTTGAATACAATGCGAGTCACTCTGGATAAAAGCATCTGCCAAGTGCAGAAAAGTAAAAATGATCATTTGTGTTTTTGTTCCCAAATTTTGTTTGAATCATCTTGTTTTATAATTGTCAGTTTTGTATTTTGTATTTTTCTTGCAAAATATCTCTTTAATAAATATCTTAATCTTAATATATTTAATCTTAAATATCTAAACTTTTATCTTTAACTGTATTTATCCACATCTTCACGAATCCATACGACTGTGAGGAACAGATTTTCAGCGATTTATGGTGGCGCTTTTAGTAAATTATTGTGATTCCACTTTTCTGACTGTTATGCTTATCTTAATTCTTTATATTATTAAGAAATGATTCTGGGTAGATTTAGAGTCAAAAATATAACCGATTTAAACACATACACAAAAAACATGCATACATGGGAAATAGTAAAGTGAAAGTGGATTAAACCAGAGACAGGAACAGCAAATGAAACCATTGGAAAAAGAGTTATTTAACCATATTGACAAGAACCATCAGCTTTTTGTTGTCAGGTTGTGCGGTTAGTTTGACTCTGTTATAGTTGTGAGAGACTTCTGTTACATGGCTGGATTGACCACGAACTTGTAGTCAGACTGGGTTTCCCACACGTACATCAACCTGGAGAAGAAGGAAGAGAGAGTGGGATCTTCAGCTTTCAGAGGGACCGTTTATGTCTGTCCTCAAGCGTTAGAATATCAATGTGTTTTACCATTTAATTCAATGTATATTTAATCAATGTGTTTCTTGAATGCAATGCAATTGAATTAAAGCATCTGCCAAATTCAGAAATGTAAATGGAAACTTTGCATGAACTTTGGAGTGTCGCTCTGCTCTTGTGGTAGTGTCGACTTGAGCTTGCCTGAGTCGTGTTGGGCGAGGAGTTAGAAGCTTGTACTTCTGTTTTCCTCGTGCAGCCTCCGATTAACCTCCGGTGTGTAGGGTCTGGAGGAGGATGTTGTCATCAACATTTGTGGGACATCCTGTGGAGTTTGTGGGATGAGGGTGGGGTCTTCCATTGCTTCCTCCAGTGATTTGTCTGTACCTCCTTGCTCTTTCCATCTGCTCTCATTGTTCAGCAGCTGTCTGAACCTTTTGAAGTCTTTTAATTCTGGTTCGAGCTGGTCGGTGAGGCTTTGAGCACATGTCCGCTAATGTCCAGTCTTCTCTCATTGACCAGACACATTTCCCTCAGCTGGTCAAGTCTTTTTGGCCTCCCTTCGGGGAAATTGGGTTGAGCATCCACAACATTTGTGATGAGAGGACTGGCAAGAGGCTAATGTATGACCATAAAGGGTTCAGAGCTAAAGGTTTAGTGTTTCACATAGGCGTTTCAGGTGTAGCTTTCTAATGGAGTGTCTTCTAGGATACTTTGGTTCCATGAATGTTTTCAGAAAGGGAATAAGCCAAGATTTAATAAATGACTTAAGGTGGTCCTTATGGTCAAATTGTTTCTCAGAACCTCCTGATGGCTCACAACAGGCTAGATCTACATATGAGGAAGTGAAGAAGAGGAGGAAAAGGAAAAGGACGGCTTTCTTTTTCAGATTATGCTTATTACGGGTGCTCTGGACTATCGTTATGCCCTAGTAATCATTGTGTAGCAGGCTCAATTTTTCTCAATTTTTTAGAATAAACAGAATCACAAATAAAAGTGTATCTGGTTCTTTTGAGGCTCAGGAAGAATATCAATCAAAGTTAGATAAGAGGGTTTAACATTTTTTATTAAATCAATTAAAGATTTAAAATAAATTGCCGATTGCCATAAATAACACAGGGAATCAGTACTGGTTAAGTTTGTTGGTCCAGGCTGCTATGAGTTTATGTGGGTTCCCATCCTTAACATGGAGTATATCAGTGTATTATTAAAAATCATCTATAACTACACAAATTATTCTCTGGTTACACAGTTCAGTTGAATTCAATGTACATTTAATGACTAGCATTAAACTAGCATTAGCATTGGGAAATTAGCATTCAGGAAGGAGGGTAGCAAAAGATCAAGTGAAAATTAGTTGAGTAGAATTAGGTATATGGAAAGAGAAAATCATAAACCATGAAGGAAGCGAAGATGAGATGGTTTATCACTTTACAATGCATTCAACCAAGTTGTATTTAAAGATTCAAGCATATGATGCTAACTGACAATGCTAACATTTTAGCCTGTGCCTTAGGGCCGCTAGAATGCTTAGCATTATGCTTAATGTTAGCCTACCCAGCTCATATATACAGTGTCTGTGTGTGTGTACACTGGTATACTCAAGACAAAACCCATGCAAACTTATATTTATGTATAAGTGTTTTTTGTTGAGTATCATATCATACAACAGGCTTTTATGGCTCATATTCATTGCAATTCAGTTATAATTCAGAGATTATAATGTTCTAAATAAATAAATGTTCCCTAAAATCCTGTTGTGTCATATTTGAGGTTTGGGAATTTTGTGTGAATAATGAAGTAAACCCAAGTGGCTTTGGTACAGTAAATGTTCATTCTTATGTGTCTTATGCATTTTATAGGCCCTAGAAATGTGCATATTAAATATGACACAGTAGGCTAACATATTCATAAAGAGGCTGGATACTTATTAATTTGATTAGAGTTGGAGCTAAACTCTCGAGGGCCAGAGCTGTCCGCCCCAGGCATGTGCTGCTTTTTCACTACTTCTAAAAAAATCTGTTTATGCAATATTATACATGACTATGTGACGGCCCACTTGTATTACGTAACTTCATGACTATGTAACGGGTCTTACCTCCTGCTGTTGGTCTTTGGAAGGGCTCAAATGAACGACATGCATCAATGAGCTCTTTCAGCTGTTTGGGACAATCTGTCGGAAGTGGCTCCTTGACCTTCTCTACACACACTTTTTGATAGATTTCACTGTAGGAAGAACAGTCTAAAAACACAGGCACAGAACATCTCCTGTAAGTAATATTATCAGGGAAACACTCAAACTATTCTGTTAATCTTTTACATATTTGTGTGGTGGGAATACACACCTTTAAAAGGAACATCTCGCGTTGCAATTTCCCACAAGACAATACCAAAACTAAAAAAGAGATTGTACAGTCAGTAACAACAATCCATTATTTGAATAAGATAAATGTTTGATATTGGAGTCGGTGTGCCGTACCTGTAGATCTCACATGCCTTGTCATAAGGATGGTTGATATTCAGAAGCTGTTGTGGAGAGTTGTAATGGAAAGCACTGTTCCTTTTAGATTTAGTCTTCTGAAGAGAAATTTCTGTTTTTGCCAGCTCAAAGCCTCCCAACTTTAGAAACACAAAAATGTACATACAGTCATGGCCAAAATTGTTGGCACCCCTGAAATGTTTCACAGAAACGTATTGCATTAGCACATGTTTTGCTACATGTAATCCAACAAGTAATTTTCCCTTTAGGTTTTGGTTAGGTACAATTTTGATATTGATTGAATATATATTTTAATTTATTTTCTCTTATGATCTATTTGGCTAAATTGGTTTATGTTCTATCATAAAAAATTACTCCATAAGTATTCTTAGACAGATTTGTTTTTGATGCCCAAGACCCCCAAATAAGATGACCCCTCATAAAATAAGAAATATTTTCTATTTTACAAAAAAAAATTTACAACATTTTGTATTAACATTTTATTGTACAAAAAGATTTAACTGCTGACAAAAACTATAATTAACAAATGATTAAAATAATGTCTGGAAATTGTTGACAACAGATTTTCTTATGTACATTAGAGTACTGTTAGATGTATAAATTTCAAAGATGTATAACTTTCAAATAAAAAAATAATGCCATTCTTTTGTAAAAAAAAAAAAAATAAAAAAAAAAAAAAATATATATGGAAAAATTAAAATGTGTAATGTGATGCAGAAGGAGTGTGCAAGTTTAAACAGACACTCTCTCTTTAATAAACAAAACCAAAATACTTTAAATAACAAAAACAAAAGGTGCACCCATTTTTCCTGCAAAACAGGAAACTCAGAATATTAGGAAAACACGGACCACTCAGAGGACACACACACGACTACCATTGGTAACAATCGACAAAGACAAGGGAATACATGAGGGTTTATATACACAGGGTAATGGGGAACAGGTGACGAGACTAACAAGTGGCGTCGCTGATGTGACAGGTGAAGGAAATTACAATGGGATCACACAGAAGGAAAAGGGAAGTGAAGAGACACAACATGACTGTGACAGATCCCTGGATTCCATGTTTTGGACTGCATAGTTACTTTTTTGGGGTTCTGGTAATTACAACTTTTCAGCCCAGCTGATATACACAATACAGTACATACTAATAATATACAAATTAACCTGTGCGCGATTGTGTGCATCCAGCGGTTAAAGTTTCCCTACTAACCCCTTCTAAAGTGCTGCCATTTAAACTATTCAAAAGGAAGTACAACAAGTTCAATGTGGCTATCAAGAGATACTCATGCCCGCTGAACTCCAGTCCCAACCCCAGGTAGATGGTAAAGGCAGGCTCTGGATAAATTCAGGTTTAAAGTGTTGTTCTTAATCAATGGCAATACTGTGAAAGAGAAAATCGATTACCTTCACTCTATATCCGGTTGCCACTAGAAAACTGCAGCTTTTGATGGAGCCATGCACCTTAAACTTTTCTTCTGATTGATGCAATCTGTATTGTACGAAAGATTACCACTTCATCATAGACTATCAAAACTGTTTTTAGTCAAGAGACATAAATGAGACATAAATAAGAATAAATGAACTAGATTTGTACCTGTAGAGCCCCTGCGCCGCATCCAGACACATTTGAGTCTTTCTGCTCCAGGACAAACTGCTATTACTGTCCAGGACTTGTCGAAGGCTGCCCTTCTCACAGTATTCCATGACTATCAAATAACTTGGATTTGGTCCTGTAAGAACACAATGACCATCAGATGTGTGTTTAACTCATTGTCGAAAAGATTTTTTTAAATTAGATTGGCTTACCATTCTCCTCTTGGACACAGATACCAAACATTCGTAAGATATTGGGTGACTCAAAGCGCTTCATGGTCTCCACCTCCTTTTGAAAAATATTCCTCAATTCACTGGAGAGAAAAACAAATGCAACAAAGACATTTAAATTGATTTAGAGATGATCACTGCAATCATGTAGACTGGTCTCACTCATAATAAAAATGTAATTAAATGATAGCGTTTGAATGTAAAACATACCTGGGGCTGGGGCTGGAGTTCAGCGGGCATGAGTATCTCTTAATAGCCACAGTGAACTTGTTGTACGTCCCTTTGTATAGTTCTGAATGGCTGCACTTCAGAATGGGTTCAACAGGGAAATTGTAGGTCAGTTCTTCTGGTTTAATCTCTCTAATGTCCTGCAGATGAAGGCTGGGTTTTTTCACTGCCAACAAATGAAAAAAAAAATTGTTCAGTTTAACAACCATTTAAAATAATAGATTTAATTAATTGATTTCATTAATGTATTTTGTATTTTGCTGCCTGTGTTGATGGATGGATTAATGTATAGGTAGATAGACAGATATCACATGTTATAGAGTGATTCATCTGGAGAGCATCTGCTGTGTACAAACATCTGAGAAACGTTTTTAAGATGCCAATTTTATATACATTATAAGTCATAAACATCTTAAATACATTTTCTAAATGTCTATTTAAATGTCAAATAGACGTCTCTGAGATACAGTAATCCCTCGTTTCTCGCGGTTAATGGGGAGTGGAACCCCCCGCGATAGGTGAAGTAGGATTGGCCCCCCTAGGAATTTACGTAAATGAGTGTGTAGGTACCAGAATGTTTAAAATATGTATATTTATACCTTATATATATATTTTAATTAAATTTCTTACATTATAAAACCTTAATATTATACATGTACTCTCTCTCTCTCATACGATACGTATTATGGTGCTCTACACTCATCAATGACAGTATCTTGAGATTTGACTCCAGTAATGACGACGATGACAGACAGGCGGTTCGATGAATGTGATGATGATGATGGTGTTACTGCACTGGTATAATGAGGACTTTAAATCAGTTCGGGAACATTTGCTTCTGAGAGAGGCGAAGAGGCTCCCACTCCACTCGTGCTCTCATTGGTGGATCTCGCGCCGGGAACCAATCACGTGGCTTGTTTGAGTGCCGTGGACGTGTATAAAGCCTCTGAGAGAGTTTCTCTCTTTGTCTGGCATCCTGGGAAACCGTTTCTCTCGCATCACGATAAAACAACGCTGCTTTCCGCAATACGGCTACCGGCATGGCAGTATTTTTGAATTTTTATTTTTCGATGAATATTTTAGAAAAATCTGCGATGCACAGAGGCCGCGAAACTTGAACCGCAAAGTGGTGAGGGATTACTATATGTGTACTAAAAGGGTATACTTTTTTTTTTTTGGACAGTCAATTTGTAATTGACTTACTTCTTTGTACTTACATGAGTCCAGCATGTCTTTAATGTCCTGCACATCTCTTTGCGTTTGGTCAACTGTCTTTCCCACAGAGTCAACTGCTATGTTTGTTTCATTGATCTTCCGGAATACAGACAGGAGAACTATAGAAGGAAAGTTTATGTAATACAAAGTCTCCTACAAAGTAGGCATTTTAATCCAATTGGAATCAATAGAACAATAACTTTAAGTAGCCTGTGACTTACGATCATGAAGTTCCAGAGTGTCACTCTGTCTGTCTTCTTCATCTTCCCGTCGCCTCGTTGCTTCCTGAAACACTTTCTCTATACTTGCTCTGTGCTCGACCTGAAGTGCTAGAGAAAGTAACTGAGCCGCATCGTTCAGCCTTTCATTTAGGCCACTGAACTTCTCGCTGTAGTCATACGCTTTCATTATGCGTTTGAAACTGCTGACGGAAGTGTATATCCTCACCACCTTCTCTGCTGACTCCAGAGTGCCTTTAAGTTGATTAAGTCCGTCTATAACTTGTTCACGCTCAGTCCCACTGTCAGGAACTTTCAAAGCTTTCAGCAGATCAGCCAGAGTGGACACACGGTTGGCTAGACGCTTGCAACGCTTCTTGTTGGCCTGCACCTCCCCACACAGGGCGTACAGTTTTTCTGCAATGGCCAGGACTGGCTCTATGAAGTCCATCGCAGCTGGGAATAAAATAGATTTAAAAAGAAATATTTCTAAGGTTAAGTGTCTTGGATGACTGAAGCATGATGGCAAGATGTCACAATGTACTTACTCTGATTTGTGAGAGATGCTTTATTTTTTAAAATTTAAAATTAAATATTGCTCTAAAGCAATAAATCAAGTACAGATTATCTAACTGGAAAATAATCAACACTGTATATAACTGTATAAAAACAACACTGTATATAAACTGTATAAAAAACAATTTGTGGAAAAAAATAGAGATAAAAAGAGAAAAATCTTGACAATTACTAAACTGTAATGGGTTTTAAATCAGCTTTTAAGTTATGTATTGGGCTTTTGAAAATAACCAGATCTTTTTTTCCAGATATCACATGTTTATCAGATTACATTTGAACCTAATCCTCCAATGCTTTTCTATAAAATTACTTTTTTTGATCAATGATTTGTTATATTTCCACATGACAGCTAACAGAGGTTTCATTTTTGCTTCTTATTTATGCGCATTGAATGAAGAAGTTAAACAAATGCAATCATGGAAAAAACTAATAGAAAGGAAGTAATGCATAGTGCATGTTGAAAACATAGATTTTTTATTGCAAACATATTCCTCATACACGTTATAATGAAAGGAGAAGAGAAACTTGCTAAATCAAATCAATGTGCACAATTTCCTCATTCATGTGAGCACCACTGTTCTTGTCATTGTAAATGTTTCAAATGAAAGGTATACCACAAAATAATCTAAGGAAAAAAAAGTATCATTGAAAACTACTTCAATAATGCTTGTGTAAAGAAAACCGGTAAACTAAAGTTACTTTCGCAATCAAATGAAGCCACAAACAGGAAGTTCGTTTCGTTTTCAGTTTGCCACTGCATTTAACATATCGTCAGCTAAAAATCATGCTGCCCTTTATACCTAAACATTTTATATGGAGTCATCTAGACTTCTTTGTTGACTTTGTACTGGTAATCTTTCCTAGTCTATGAACACTTCGTATAACTGGTACTTCTATAGGCGTGTCCAACTTTTCTTACAAAGACTACTTTTAGATTGAATCATAATAACACAGGTATCTCAAAGTTACTGACATAATAGTTGTAAAGTTTAAAGAAAAACAGAAGTATTATGATTATGTAACAATAAATGTAAAACAAAAAACAATTACAAGATACATTACATATGACAATTTATGATACTTACTTTTCAGTTATGTTCTCTTGTCAAAGCTGGCAACCCCCTCTTCAGTGTGACAGATGAATGTGAAAATGTGTCTTTGCGGAGGCGAGGCTGGACATGTTCAAGTGGGTGGGCCTTCATAAAACAGGGAGGGCAAAGAGTATGAAACCTGGATGCCAAATTACCAGGACATTTTTTTAAGGCAGCACAGTCTCAAATTAACAGCAAACGCTACCTATTAAAACTTATTTCTAAAGTCCACTTATTTCAACTTAAGATCTTTTGATCTGTTGCTGTTTTAAATGAAGCATAATCAAATTGACTGAACAAATAATTTCAACTGAAATTACATTAAAACTAACTTAAATATCAAGTTGCATCTCGTGTAACATGAAAATTGATATTACTTCTATTTTTGTGAGTTAAAGTAATGTAAAAATATATATCGCCATGACTTATTAATCATATTGTTTTACAGTGCATGAAAACAGGCGGTTTCTTTTTGTATCAAGTATGTCAGTTTAAAGATTAGGCTTATATTAATTCATGTTTAAAAAATTTTTTTTACTATAAACACTGAGAAAATATTTTTTTCATTATACGGTGGCCATTTCCTGTCAAATGCCCTAATTTCCCCAGGGCGTCAGGGCATATTTCGCCTGAAAACGTAGCAGCACTGGGATATTTGCCCCCTCTGAGGAGAGGTCAAAAACGACCAGTTTGGTCTTTCCCTGCTGGTGCCTCAGGGGTCATCATGAGCTCCTCTTGTCAGACAAGATTTCTGCAGTCGGCTATACAACTCGTCAAGGGGGTTTGCGATTAGTGTCTACTCTGCAAAGTGGTGTACCAAATCCTCCTGTGGTCCCAGTGGGAAGTTGCTCTCGCTCAGGTCAGCTTTTATCCCTGGAGTCCAAAAAAGGGTCTTTGCCCACTCTGGTTCTGTTTCCAATCTCTTTGTCCAATCTTCATTCTTGTGTTACGCAGCACGTTTGATCTTCAGCAAGTACCATTGAGGACTGTTTTCAAGTGTCAAGTTAGTAAGGTTGATCTTCAGTTTATTTTTTTCTGATGAATGTTTATATGTGAATAAAAGCCCAAATTCAGTAAACCAGAATTGTTTGTTCATCATTCCCTCATAGAAGGTGCTACTTAAACTACTTCAACTTATTTATTACTACTCCTAGTGCTTTAATGCTACAAACAACAAACATGTGTCGTTATAGCTATTCTAAAAAAATCCCATAGACTTACATTGGCTGAGAAAGATCACAAAACAAAAAGCTTATAATATATATATATATATATATATATATATATATATATATATATATATATATATATATATATATATATATATATATATATATTTAAAAAAACATTTTTTATTAAAGCTTTTAAAAATTATGTGACTGCCTTATTATTATATTGCACCTTTTTATCCCTATATTTATTATTATTATTATTATTACATATATGCTCATTGGATATTTTAGTTGTTGTGGTGGTTATCTGTTTTATATCCCGCAAAGGCTTACTTTTTCCTTGGACATTTTGCATTGAACAGTGCGTGTGTGTGTGTGTGTTATAACTTTAGCTGAAAAATGATGGCTGTGATACTAATGCTTTACTTTAGAGGGCGTCTCGGGATAAAACATCTTTGAAGTGAAGTGGATTAAAAACGAATTGTTTTCATTTCAGTTCCTTTTTTAAGTTCCAGAGTCGCATTCGCTGTTTTAAAGATACTATTTTGCTAATAATAATAGGCACTGCTGTTGTTTCTTCAGAATCAGATGCATGTGTAACCTAAACATTTGATTTGTGTTTTAATTTAACATTTTTAAATGATCTGTTATTACATGCTTTCAAAGACCATATCCAAAGGGAAAAAAATGTGCAAAGTTTTAACAAGCAGTTTGGGATAAATAGAACAATCTTAAATCCAATTCATTGCTACGATCATTATCATACTACTACATTTTGATTATGATTGTTTATCTAATGGACCGAAATCGCATTTGCATGAAAGCAATCATGAATCGTATTTAGGTTTGCGAGTTTATTTTGTTGTACCGATAAGGATACAGTCTGCACAGAAATAGATGATTATCTCTATATAACTTCCTTTGTATTACTGTAAGTGTAACTTTGACCATGAGCTCTGTAAACTCGGATCAACACAGCCAGGCACGCGCACAAAGGATCAGGTAATAAGCATGTCTCTAATAGTTCCACAAAGGCTCGAGTGAGAGCAACCCGCCCTCTCTGAGCCTCTGAAGGAATGTGATCACACTCTTCCCTTATTAAACCGAAAACGTCGCCTTGGATTGTGTCGTAGAGCTTCTAGAAAACGGATAGACTACCTGGAAAAACAAAAGCACTAAGGATATTTGCTCGTGGTCACTAATAAGTCATGAATAAGTGAATATTGTGGGACGATGAAGCGAGCAGGTGAGCGCTTTTATTAAAGGGATCATTCATACTAAGTCACAACTACATCCATTTTAACAGTAAGCTGATGTTTTCAAGGGATTTTTAATACAAGTTGTATCGTTTAAAAGACCAATTGTGCAAAATATAATTGTCACCACTGTTTATTTGATAATGTTGTGACATAATTCCAGTCTGTGTACTTTTACGAGATGTCAAAACTCATTTGATTTACTGAAATATTTTCTTTAGAAATATTTACTGGGTCAAAGAGTCTGACAACTTGTCACGGTCTACCATTTATATTTAATGGGTCTGTTGTTCGTTAATTTAACAAAGTTATAAATAGTAGAAAATTTATATAAATTCCAGTATATGAATATAATGCTAGGGACTTTCCATGCATCAGTAAATTTTTTCAATGTAGAAAGTGAAAATCAATCTCACAGACCACAACCATGATATATCATATGAAACGTAATGACATAAATTATATATATATATATAGTTTGTTGTTGTTGTTCTTGTCAAGATTACTCTCTTGGATAAAAATCATCTTTCCGAGAAAGTACATTCTTTCCTGTTATAAAATGTTAAATCTTGAAATATAATATATTTTATTAGTAGTATTAATAGTAGTAGTATTTTGAAAATGTAAAAATTACAATTACACAACAAAAATGTGTCTTAGGGACAAAAGTTGGTTTAATGGTGAAAGCATACTAACTGTATTTCAACCAGACTGTTCTTTCCTTGTTTTTATGTCTCCATGTGCTTCTCAGAGGGCAGTCAGAAACCGCCTTTGGCTCCAAAACCAAAGGTTCTCCCACCGCCAGTGAAAACACAACGTCCACCTGCTCCCAAGTTGTGTGTTTACCAACAAACCTCACCAGCTGTTAAAAGTAAAGTGAAGCCTGATATAGCTCCAAAACCACGCGTTTTCGATTCAAAGCATCTCCCATCCAAGGAGGACCATCAGTTTAACCCTTTACATCAAAAGTCTGACATCACAAAGAACGTTGGAGTTTTAAATTTCAGGAATGGAATACACACTGGGAACAACAAGCCAGAGTGGGATTACGTCATTCCAATCTGTGTATGCAATGACCGAAATTGCGCTGATTGCTCACCGAAGGAAAACAACCAAAATGTTAATCAACATGGGAACGGTCCTGATTCGAGTAAAGCAGGAAATACTGAAAGTCCCAGAAAGAGTTCATCCAAACCACAGCTGAAAACACCAGAGGATGAGAAGCATTTGGTGACTCAAATGTGCTCCTCTGGACACTATAATAATCATTTCCATCCAACTGAAAAACATCAGAGAACATCCAAGATCCAGAACAAGGAGCCTTTGAAGGCACATCAGAGGTTTTCTGAGATGCAAGCGACCAGGAAACACCAAAAGAACATTAGCGTTAATTCAATTCTTGATAGTGGTCAAACACCAGAGCCTCTAAAATGTCAGCAAACTGCAAGTAGTGTGCATTCTAGTTCATCGCCTCTTAAGAAAGCACCACCAGTAGCTTTGCCACGCAAAAACAAGACGAAACAACCCAACGTTATCCACCAGGAGTCAGTGGGCCTTACGAAGACAGAGTTTACTGTCTTAGCAGTTGATGCAAACAATCCAGATCTGAACATCAATGCAGTAAGACATTCTAGAGAGAACAGAGGTCCTCAAGCCATTAAGAAAAGGACCCAGTGTAGCAGCCAGGGCACCCCAGCACCTGTCCCACACCAGAAGATCTCTCAGCTGCAGCAAAAGAAAAGCCAGCAGTTTGGTGTACAGGGGACTGAAAATAAAGAGCACAGTCTGGGTGTATCTCCTGAGCTATCAAGTAATACCTATCTGAAGAAGTCAACGCAGAACCCTCAACCTGATGGCCGCAGGCACGATAACATTGGGTCCACAGAAGTTTCAGTAGATAGACTCCCTAAAAAGACTTTGGCATTAAAAATTCCACTGAGAAATGATGGTCAAATGAATGCAAAAAACACTGAAGGACAAATTGCCAATCAGAACCAAGCAAGTGATGTGCCAAAAAAGAAGAGCGGCTTGACTCTCAAGCCTAAATCAAAGTCCTTATCCTCAGCAGATATATGTAAAGCTGATGGCCTTAAGAAGACCTCTTTTCTAAGGATCATGGACCTTGACCCTGTCAAAAAGGTTCCCAAGTTATCTGTCAAGAGTGGGCCGGCCCTCGATCTCACTCCAGTTATGAATGAGCAGTCAGTGGATACAGTAGAAAGCCAGTGTAAAATCTACTCTCATAAACTGGTGTCACTGGACAGCGGTCACCTCGATGGGAGTATACTGGGAGTTGAACAGAGTGTAGATGAAGACCTTGCAGAACATCTAGAGAATGATGATGAATCTGAACATGTATATGAAAATATTCCAGAATACGAAAACCTGCCTCCTTTTAGCACTGCAAATGACCCGGATGCCAATAATGTCCAAAATCTGTCAAACGTGTATGACGACGATGGTATTTATGAAATTCCAGACTTGCTCTCTGAGCAATACGCAGACAACCAAAAGCAGCAGTTTCTTAAAAGGTACAATTTTAGCCGTTACAGATAAACCAATAATTATTTTAATGTAAAAATGATAAATGACCAATACTAAGTCAATGGTGTAATGTTTAAATGAAGGCATATTGTACATCAGTGCTTCTCAACTCGAGAACCAATTTCCTGCAGAGTTTTACTCCAACCCTAATCACAACTGAAAAAGTTAGTCAAGGTCTTGAGAATTACTAGCAAGTTATAGGCCAAATTAAAATTAAATTGATTTTCGTGAAACCTCATTGAGATGGAATTTAAAGAATTTAACAGGTGTTGCTGATTCATTTTACATTTGACCGACATCTGATTCATCAGACATCAGATTGAGAAGACATTGCTAATGACTCTTCTGCTTCTGCTTGAGAAATTTGGTCTTTTGGGGATGAGACTCCCCTTCAGTTCCACTCACATGCTTTTAAAATCTGGGAGGCTTTTTGATTTCTTTTCAGAAATGTGTTGGAAGAAGTCCAAGAATCAGAGAACATGCATTCAGAAGAAGATGAATTCAGCTCAGAAGAGGAGGAAACCACCAAAACAGAAAAACAAGTACTGTATTCACATTTACGGGATATTAAGACATATGTAAGGGTGTTTTCACAATTGGTCCTTTTCAGGGGTTTGGGCCAAGTTTTCAGAAGGTGGTTTGAGTATGGTTCACAGTGAAATTGCTCTATGATCACATGATTTTTCACATCATCAAATACCTCCATACAGATTGGCTATTCATCATGGCTACTTCTGTTGGCAGATCTCTCCAAATTATTCATGACACACTGTATTTTATTCATAAATGCCTTTTTATGTCTGTGTTAAGCCTGCAAGATATTTTATTATACTATTAAAATACTGCTTAACAGTTTGGACGTTCAATAGGAAATGGAGTAAATCATTGCTAGTTCTCATATTGCCCGTGTCACATGTGCAGGTTGCAATAAAGAGTGAAACAGGATCTAAAAGCAGCATATGTTTAATAACACTAAGCTTTAAAAACCCAATATGCTACTTTAAACCGGGAACAGAACAACCAGTTATCAAGCAAACACAACAGACAACTAGATAGGGCTAAACACACAGCTTAAATACACACCAACCTAATCAAGGAAACGAGACACAACTGAGGGAACCAATTGGGTGATTACAGGACACAGGTGAACACATGGAGAAAACCCGAACTGATGCAGACCGATATCTTAAATGAGTAAAAAACTAGAAAGCAGTGAAAGCTAGACTTCCACCAAGTTCAATTGTGACAGCCTGATTTCAGTAGTAGATTAAAAAAAGCAACAGTATGAACAAAAAGAGGCTTGAGTCCCTATTATTACGTGGGCCAAAAAAGGATCTGAGCTTTTAAAGAGGACTCAAGTGTGAAGTGAAGTACCCTATATGTTATGAAATCTTAATAAATCCTTGTAAGATATAACACTTTATTGTTCCTAAAAGATAAATGTTAAATATTTATAGAAATATTACAGAACAGCATATGCAAATATAAAACAGACAAGTGCCATTTATAAATACTTTCTATATATAGTTTGCTTAGCTAAATATTTATTTTTAATAGTCACATTTCCTTTTTTTTCTAGACTGAGGCAAAGAAGACCAATGTTGCGCACATTGTAAATGAGATCTTGTCTTCTGAGAAAATGTAAGTCTGTTTAATCCAGCCAGACCTTCTTAAATGCAACATAAAAATTTTTTTTTTTGAAAAATTCTAGATTTAAAAAAAAGAGTTTTTTTAAAAAAATTTTACTGTGGAACATACAAGTAGAATTGAGAAGATTCTTCACACAGCCCTTTTGTTCAGTTTCCAGTTGTGTGATATGTGGATGTTAGTGTCTGGAAAAGATTTTCATCAAATTTTTCTTTTGTGTTCCACCAAATAAAGAAATGTTTTGGATCTTCAGTTTGCATAAATGATTCCTCTTTTAATATAATTTTTAATGTCTTTATTGTACCTTTTCTCTTTTTTTAATTACAGATTTGTGCAAGTACTAAAGCTCCTCCATGTAGTAAGTGTTTACTATAACTTGTTGAACCGATTTAGATGCAGTCACGTTAGTTTGGAAACATTACATAAAAGCCCATGAAATGTGAGTTAATCAGTCACATGCGTTCTTTTCTCAATCTGCTTTTTTGCTTTATCTGCTTCTTATACTAAATGTGGGGTGTAATCCAAAACTCCATAAACGTATCATAAAACGATTTTCAGCAAACGACTATTTAAATTTGGTTTTGATCAAAGAACCAGGCTTCAGAAAACATGGAAAGCCAATTGAACACCTATCATGGTGTTTTTACGGTGTTAAGAAGCAAAAACTTTAGCCATTATCTGTGCCTTTGTTGTTACTGATGGTAAAATGTCCCTATAGCGACTCCTAAGTCTATGATTTACAGTTCTATAGTTTAATCACACTTCCCTAAACCTTGCAGGATTTTCGTGAAGCGGTGCTGAAGGCCTCCTGTCAGCCGGGAAAAGCCGTAATCGACGAGCGAGTCGTGAACCAGATCTTGTGTTCTTTGCCTCAGCTCTATGAGCTAAATTGCAACCTGTTGAATGAGCTGGAAGAACGGGTTGCTCACTGGTAATGCAACTGCACTAACATCAACAAATACCAGAAAGCATACCTTATTTAAATTTAAACAAAGGCAAGTCAGCCTTACAATAGATCTGCAGTGCATTTCATGGAACATGACACAATAGAAACTGTAGAAAACCACAACACCGGCTAGTTAAAGAATTCAGATAAATCAATGACATGTATCAATGGCATATAAAAAGGGACTTCTTTAAAAACAAATGTGATAAGTTCTTAGAAATGGGAAGGATGTGTTCCCTGTTGGGCGAACTCTCTAATCAGGGCCCTTGGAATCGTCCTAACCTTCCCCCTCCTTACTAAGTCTAAGTAGAGTTTGGCACTTGCAACGAAAAGGTCACGGGTTCGATTCCCAGCAAAAGCAAGAACTGATTAGAATGTCAATGTGTTTCTTGAATGCTTTGGATAAAAGCATCTGTCAAATGCATAAATGTAATTTCTTAAAGCATTTTTGCCATAAGAGAACCGGAAAATAGATATGAAAGTTTTTTTTTTTTGTTAAAAGTTCATATTCTGTTATCATCTTCTCACTCCTGTGTAATTCCACTCCTGGAGAATTATCAATTTCCTTTTGGGTAAACGTTCTTTTCAATGAATCAGTTGTTGTTCACAAAACTGGTTTAAATAATTCACTCTGGAAATGAGCAATCGTGAATGATCGGTTAGACAATGATGTGTAAACACTGATGCCAGATACTATTTTTAAGTGAACTACTCAAATTATAAACGTTTCCTTCAAACAGGAACAGTCATTGTGGTGTAGCAGACATATTTGTGAAGAAAGGACCTTATCTTAAGATGTACTCCACTTATATACGTGAGTTCGACAAGAATGTGGCACTTCTAGAAGACCATTGTCGGAAAAACCCAGCATTTGCCAAAGTCGTCAGAGAGTTTGAGGTAACAGAACCACTCCGACCTGTTTTTTCAGTTTAATTCACACCTAGTTGAAGGGTTTGTAGTGATGTGAATAGTCCACATTTTTCAAATCTACTTACAAACATTCCCCTCAGGCCTCATCATCTGTCTTTCTTTCTCTGTCTTTCTTTCTCAATGATACAGAGTAATCCCCGCTGTGCTAACCTTGCAGTGAAACATTACATGCTTAAACCTATCCAGAGGATTCCACAATATCAACTTCTCCTAACTGGTGAGAAATGTTATACTTTAAAAAGTTTTGTGAAGGAAATGGGAGTACTTTCCCATGCAAAAATCACTGCCACAATTCTAGGGTGTTGCTAAGGTGTTCTAACTATGGCAAGCAGTTGCTAGGTTACTGTGGGTGGTTTTCAGGGTGTTGCTATGGGGTTGCTAAGGTGTTCAGAGTAGTTTTTTTCAGCTCATTGTGGTACTGTTGCTAGTGTGTTGGCTTGTTGTCATGCTGTCACTAAGGTGCTTTTAGTGTTTAACTGAACTATTGTTACATGTCTGTCGTGTCTCTGTTCACATCTTGGTTCCTCCCATGTTTTCCCAGTGTTTCTCCACTTACCTGTCTCGTCATCAATCACCTCGTTAGTCTTGTCAGCTATGTCCTGTTCCCTCATTCAACCCTTGTGTATATCAACCCTGTGTTTTCCTTCAGTCTTGGTTGGCTGTTGTCCATGTAATGTTGTGTTTCTCCTCTTCCTGTTCACTAGTTTAAGCGGTTTTGCACAATATGTACCCAGGGTTTTGGGTGGTTGGCAGGTTTTTTTGTGTGTGTGGTGTGTTCCAAGAGACTTTAGCTCAGTTGCCAGAGTATTTGATTTGGTTGCCAGGGTGTTGCTATGGAGTTGCTTAGGTGTTCTGATAAGTTTTCAGCACATTGTGGTGTGGTTGCCATGCTGTATCTAGGGTGATAAGAGTTTTTAAAGTGTTATGAGTGGTTTTTAGCACACTGAAGTGCGCTTGCTATGGTGTTTGCTTATCAAAATTATACGGCACAACCAGTGTAGTCTGTAGATTTCCTCAAGAAATAACTTTTATTAATTGATTCTATTAATGAACTCTTAAGGTTTGAAAGAGTCGAAAACACTGCCCTGAATAGTTTACATTTTTAGCAGAGAGAAATTTTCTTTCATATGCAAGCAAAATGGAAATAGACTAAAAAGGAATCAGATTCAAAATGTAAATTAGAATCGAATCTGGGTTAGTGACTCGGATTTAAATGCAGATTTTCTGAGTAAGAGCTGGAGTCAAGGCCTGTTCACACCAAGGACAATTACTATGAAGATAATGATATAGTTTTAAAAATCTTTCTCAATATTAAAGAATAGCTGAGTTAACACCAGAACAATAACGATAATGGCACAGAGAAACAATATAATTGAAATTGCTTTCAGAATGATTTTAACTCCCTAGTGAACGATAAAAAAATCAACAGCCAATCATAATCAATCCTGTTGTAACGAGCTCGAGCATTTAAAGCGGCAGACAAACACGAATGATATTGTCCATTAGTGTGGACACTAATATAATTATCTTGATAGTTATTGTTCTTGGTGTGAACGAGCTTTAAAAGTGATGCTTGACTTACCATACAGCACAAACAAGCGCGCACACACAAGGACTTATTTTCAGAACATTTTTGTATGATATGTCAGATATGTTGCGTTAATGCTTTTATTTACCACAGCAAACACATAATCAGATTTGCAGAGCTTTGTGCAAATATTTGTGCGCCACATGTTTTGTGTTGTGTCTGTACAGGGTCAAAAATGTGAAATCTGTATTGCACTGATTACAAAAGTAAGGATTTTTAAAGGATTATTGTAGATTATTAGAATTACATTAAAGTCAACTTCTATTAAATGGTTTGAAACTAAAGGCAACATCATGGATAAAAGTCACATGACTGTTTACTGAGTAAAGGGAATACACAAGAATACACAAGAATGTTAAGATTGAATGGTAAGATTGTCCTTACACAACTATATAAATCAAGTTTAGAATGGAAATGAGCTAAAAATGAGTTAGTGAAATGGCTAAATGGCAACTTCTAATGGCAACCTCTGTTTATTATAAAAAAAAGACATAAAATGTATGTATTCCAAATAGTTTTAAATTACTCTCATATTTTTACATGTTTATTTTTTCCTCAGATTATTTGAAAAATCTAGGTGAAGAATCTCCAGACTACAGAGATGCAGAAGGTGAAGATAACCGCTCTCAAAATCTCCCATTATTAGTAGACACGTCATTAAATCATCTAAATACATAGAGTACAACAAAACCCTGATCTGAATCCTCTATTATATGAAAACATTATATTTTTATCTTTACAGCTGCCCTAGCGATTGTAAAGGAGGTGGCCAATCATGCAAATGAATTTGTAAGACAAGAGGTAATTCAGAATCAATTGTTTACTTTCTAAAATAACTGTAATTATTTAGGTAAATCTTGAGAAATGCAAAGTTTTGTTTTGAAACAGGATAACTCCCAGAAGCTCTATGAGGTTCAGTGCCGCTTAATTGGGAATCATGTGCTTGTTCAACCAGGACGGGTAGGTTAATGACATCAGTTCACTCTCGTTGCTCCAACAGTAGATGGTTTTGTCATATATCAATGCGTGTTTCCTTAGGTTTTGCTAAAGGAAGGGATCTTGATGAAGTTCTCCAGGAAAGGGGTGCAACCTCGAATGTGCTTCTTAGTAAGTGACAGGTGTCACTCAAACTTCTCATTCAATTTCGTTAAAAATGACATCAAACAATATTCACAATGCAACTTCTCTATATGAGACATATTTCTAAGTGAAACACTTTTCAGGATTCATTTTACCATATGATTTAATTTCTTCATAGATGTTAGGGTATTGTAGTATTAGTGAATACAGAAAAGAAAATGTAATAAAAACATTGTTTTTTGTGGTGTTTTTTTGTTTTGGTTTGTTGTATTTTTCTTGCTTTATAAAAATAAAGTATTTCTGTTTTGTTTGAACAGTTAAACGATAGTCTTCTTTATACCACACCAGTAGCATCAGGCAATTTCAAACTGAACAACATGCTATCATTGGCTGAGATGAAGGTGAGGTGTTTATTCTACATGAATCATAGTAAAGTAAAATATAGTTATTTATTAGATAACACTTAATTTTAAGGTGACATGATTACTGAAGACATGATACATTTCAGATGGTCTTTTTTTTCAGTGATTGTCTGTATTTTCCTCAGGTTAGTAAACCTAGTCAAGAGGGGTATCAAAATGAGCTGAACATTGAGAGCGTTGAACAATCTTTCATTTTATCTGCCAGGTGAGAATCTTTCAGGAACTTTTAAATCATTTGGGTTGATGAAGTGATGCTCATTTATTTATTTTTTGTCCTATCTATTAATTTACTCATAAAGTTCACAAAGAAATTCTATCATCATTAATTCACCCTCATGTTCTTCCAAACCTGCATGTACACTAAAGATATTATCTAGTTTTGTCAGTGTCCATTATATGGAAAAAGGAAATTAATTTTTCCACAGAAGCAAGAAAGTTATATTTATATTTGGTATGAAAAAGGTTGAATACATTATGATAGAATTTGATTCTTTTTTGCCCAGTTGTCCCCAACAATATATGAATACTGACCCTTATTTATTTCACGCATGAAAAACAATGTGTATGTCTCATGGTTTTATCCACAAAGCTCTGCTGCATGTCGAGATGAGTGGCTACAGGCTATTTCTACTGCAATCGACGATTATACCCAGAAAGAGACCACCTTCACATCAGTTAGAAACCCTGAGATGGTAAACTGACTGATAAAAATGACCTTTTATAGTGATTCTTCATTTGTGCAATTTTGTGGTCAACTAAATAAATTTTCTAGGCAACCCAAGACGTTATAGACAGTGGGGCCCAACTGGGAACCATAGCCCCAATATGGATCCCAGATCACCGAGCCACTATGTGTATGGTCTGCACCAGTGAGTTCACCCTCACCTGGAGACGCCACCATTGCAGAGCCTGTGGGAAGGTGAGAAGATCTTGCTCCCTTTAGTTTACAAACACCCCATTTACATCTGATGATCACAAGCAGCAAAACCAGCATGGCGATGCAAGATTAAGCCAATTTGATGACAAATGATCTTACGTTTTACATTGAAAATGATGCATGATTTTATTCCGAGGGTTAAAATCATTGGTTAATTGCTTCCACCTGGATATTTTAGTCATGGGTTAAAAAACACGAGGGTGGATTAGAACCCAGAACCTCTCTGACACTCTCTGATGCGCTTAGCAAAATGTTAACCACCAGACCATTAGGGATATATTTAGGGATTATATATTAACTTATATTAACTTTTGTAAGGTCCCTAAACTTTAGAGATGTCCCTGAATTTGTGAATATCAAACGTCCAATGTCAAGCCAACTTTATGGCAGTATTTTACTGGGAAACGCTTAGCGTGAAACTTTCTGCATTACGTTTACAAGTCCACTTGCTTGCCTGTAGCCTATATAGTATAACCTACATCCACAATAAGGTGCGAGATGGAGGTCATGCACTGGCAAATTCAACACTATATTATTCCTGCAGGTCCCGGATGTGCTATGTTGAATTTTCTGTCGAATTCGAACCACTGACTTTGTAGAGCAAAATGAATTGGACCAGAAAATTGCCTGTCGAATATAATAGGTTGAATTTTTCAACAGACTGAATATTTTGGAAGTGAAATCTGACTATCTGACTTCTCTGAACTATATAGATCTAGACTATATAGAGAATTATATTTGACAATAGAATATACTGTAGATGTGTGTGTCTTGTCATCTGTGTCTAATTCCCTCATTCCTTCCTTGTGTATTTAAACCCCATGTTTCCTTCAGTCTGAGTCGGTAATTGTCAGTGGATGGTGAATTTGAATTTAGTGAATTTTCTATCGTCTCTCTACACTTGGCATCTTGGCTTTACTCCCTTTATAACATAAAATAGAGCTTGATTACTTCTGTCTGGAAATGTAACTAAGAACTTTGTTGAGTAGGACATCCACCAACACATGCCTTCTCGAACCATTTTAAAGTCTGCCAATGGTGAGCATGCAAAAAAGTCGGAAACAAGTAACATTGGCTTGATTAAAAACGGCAAATTAAATTGATTAAAAAAGTTAGTTTTTTCATGCTATATTTGCAATCTCACTTTTTTTGAAGAAGAAGAAATAATGATTAATGATTGAATGGAATTCATGTTTTTTCTTGTGTTAAGTGTCAGTCTTTCTTTTGCATAGTAATTGTTCAGTGATGTTCATGTGTGCGTTCTTTTCTCTTGGCATGCAGGTTGTGTGTGAGGCCTGTTCGATTAACAAACAACCAATGAAATATCTGAAGAATCAACTTGCACGAGTTTGCGATCTCTGCTTTTCTATTTTGCAGCAGATCAATTCAGGTTCATGATGCAAACACACAAAAACTGTCTGCTTTTAATGTATTTTCATGCATTTATATAAAATAAGAGCGTGTGTGATATTTTACTTGTATTAGGTGAGCAAGAACCCAGTAATACACCTCTTTCGCCTACCAGCAAGACCCCTGGTTCCTTTCCGTTCCGAAAGCAGAAGAAAATACCAGCAGCCCTAAAAGAGGTGATAATCTAAAGAACCGAAACGTTCTTTCTTATGCAAATCAAAGCTGACTTAATCTGACCTAATATTATAAAGACAGTTTCCAGTTCGCAGTGTGTTGAGGTTTGTCTCGCTCAAGCCATTGATATCAAACTATCTTAAAGACCTATGATGTATGAATCTATAGTTTTGTGAAAATAATGCTGGCATTCATTGATAACTAGGTTTCAGCGAACACAGATGGGTCCTCAATGAGCGGCTACTTGGAAAGGGCGAAAGCCAACAGGAAACAGTGGAAACGCTTCTGGTTTGTCATCATGAACAAAGTTCTGTATACTTACGCTGCCAGTGAGGTAAGAATATATAAATGCAGAAATCTGAATATAATGAAATACCCAGCATAAACGAGTGAACCCCCTCTGAATATAAAGATATATTTTTATTAAAACATTTAATAAAGATCACTAATCACTGAAAGATTAAAACATGTATCATACTTAATAAAAACAGCGGGAAAAAAATTATTGTACACCAAAACAATTTTCCCCATAAGAATGCACTAAAAATCACTTGATTCGTTCCACCGACCATAAATGCCCGTTTTAAATATTTTTTTGCTTTTACCCTATTAATTACATTTAAAATTATAACCATTAAGATCTCATGTAAATACTAATTAATAATTGACAATTAAACTCTAAAAATACTTGATAATTTACTGTAACGCACTTTACCTTTGAGGAGCATTGCTGCTGGCGTGAAGGAGACGAGAGGAGGAGAGGGGGGGGGGGGGTAGTTGGTGGTTGAGTGAGCCGTTTTTCCCGTTTAGTTTCAATAGTCGTTTTGGTGTTTGAATAGTGTGGTATCAAAAAATGAAGTCTTTCCTTTTTTTTGCACTACAGCAAATCTATCAAAATAAACCTACTGCTTTTGTTCTCCTCTTTTACAGATTGTTTTAGTTATTCCATGCTTTTCTTCAATGTATCTGATGTTTTGCATGTATAGAACAGTTATAGTAATAGATATAGTAAATATATAGTATATATATATATATATATATATAAAATAGATATAGTAACAATCATGTTATGCTTTTATATTTTTGCTTTATGACACTTTATCATATTTAAACAACAAACTTTGTTGCATTGTTTTCCTGTTATCTCTGTGAACAATCTCTGTTGTAAAAATGCTATATAAATAAAGGTGACTTGACTTAATCTAATGAATCGGCCGTTTTCCAGTTGATTGCACTTGATAAACACAATTTAAGCACTGCATTTTTATGAATATTTTCAGTTGAAACTGTTATTTATTTTGCATTTATATGTTATTTTGTGTGTTGTGTCCAGGATGTGGCAGCTTTGGAAAGTCAACCGCTTCTCGGATTCTCCCTCAAAACAGAGAAACCAGAATCTTCACTGCATTTTAAACTTTATCACAAAAACACGCTGTACTACATTTTCAGAGCGAGTGACAGTCAGATCTGTGAAAGGTGAATAAAACGATTAAAGCAGAAAAGAGAGACATGTAGCACTATTAATTATCAGGTGTGTAAATGTAATAATCATCTTATTAACATAATATTTATTCTCCCCCCCCCCCCCCCCATCTCTCTGTTTGTCTCTCTCTCTCTCTCACACACAGATGGATTGAAGCTGTCCAGGAAGCCACGGTTCTCTGACTGTCTCTTTTTTGACACTTCAATAACTATCAGACCACATTGTATATTTAGTTATTAGATACTTCATAATATGTCTGATAATGCTTTTGCATAATATAGTAGAGTTTATATTTATACTGTTTGGCAAATTCAATGTAATCCGTTAGTTGCATTCAATAAATGTATTATTTTATATATACTGTAGTTTTTTTCTTTCATTTGTATTCTTCTGAATATTTTATTTTGTATATGTATAATGTTATTTTGCTAGTCGATGTATCATCACTCCTCAGGCTCAGGTGGATGTATTTATAGTTGTGCCTCGTGTGTCACTTCGAGAGAACAGCCCGGGGTAATGCTATGGTAATACTATGGTAATACAACGGTAAAGCCCCCAGAAGGGCAGGTGGGGGGGTGAGGCTCATCTGAACTGGGTCAGAGGTCATACTGCCTACGTCACAGGCTCCTAAGATGGCGTTTTGATGACGACGGAAGAAGCGAGACCCCTGCCCTGGTCTGTGAGGTTTGTGAAAACAGCTTATCCTCGCTCGCGTGTGTTTATGATGTGAAGCGACGCGTCGCGCTGAACTGAAGAAGAGACGCGTCGCGTTGAACTGAGGAAGAGGCGCAGCGACGGTAAAAACATCGCAGGAGCCGATTTCCTAAACCGCCTTCGCTCTCATTTCCTGCTGTTGTTTTCCTCGAGCTCTGTGATTGTTGGGGTTTGTCTCTTGTAATCCTCTGTTTTATCGGGAGTGTGAAATGCGGGGTTTGTGGTCGTTCCTCTCGTCGAGTCGCAGTTTCGCGTTTAATCCTCGGACCCTCCGTGTGTTTGGGCTTGTTTTCAACGACTGCATGTTTGTGTTTATGGGAAATGTTTTTTTTAATATGAAACCAAAACCCGTTTTGATACGCGTGTAGTTTCGCAATGTTAATGAAAGACCAGCCCTGATTAATCTGCGCATGCGCGTTTGGTCTTCCACGGCAAAGCTCGGAAATGTTGTTTAAATGTTAGTCTTGTAAATGGATTAACACATCAAATCTGATTCTTAACATGCTTTATCACCTACCTGTAAAAATTATTTTCGTTTTTTTGTTTTTTATCAACACTGTAAGATCATAGGGAACTAATTGTATTTCCTCTTACTGTAGACTGAAAGCTTTATAAATCTATTTCTTTTTATTGTTAACCTTTTTGTTGACCGTATTGGTTTATTTAAAACTGCCACTGTTTTAATTTAGTCACAGCAGCTTGAGTGACTGTTCTGCCAAAATCTGCTTCCCATAAGTATTTTTGTTAAGAGATGTCACTGTTTTTTCTCTTCTTTATCATAATGCCTTCAAAACAACCATAATATGAAGTAACAGCACAAAACACATTCATACTTTGTTTCAGTAGAGAAATATTAAGATGTGATGTTTACACTTTTCATTAGGGATGCACCGATATAAAACAATTTGAACGATTACATATCATTTTATTGATATTTAAGCTGATAACCGATATATTGGCTGACAGATCTAAATCTGAATTATCTAATTGTTGACACCATTAAAGTCCATGTCTCAAACACGCATGTATTGTTTTATGTAGCCGATATCATGGACTTGCACTGCACGTGTCGCACTGAACTGTATTTTCCTTCGATTTCAATCATATTTCAATAAATTCAAGCCCATCATGATGAACGTTTGCATCTGAAGCGTCTCGGCTGAAGGAAATCATCCATTATTTATCGGCTCTAATATAAACATTTACATTTCTGCATTTAGCAGATGCTTTTATCCAAAGTGGCTTGCAAATGCTTTGACTTTCTAATCAGTTCCTGCTGTCCCTGGGAATTGAACCCATGACCTTGGCGTTGCAAGCGTCACACTCTACTGTTTGAGGTATAGGAAAATAAATTAGTAAATAAAAATGTATTGGGCTGATAACGATTAAAAATTAGCTTAATATTGAGCGATGCCGATATATCGTGCATCCCTACTTTTCAAGCCTATCGTCATACAAACTCGGCATTGCAATCGATCGTAGTTGGTCTCTTGACTTTACCCTCACAGTACTCATCTAGTGTGTGTGAATATTAAGCAAATACTGTAAACCTTTGTTTAAAATCAGTGATTAACGGTAATAATTTTCTTTGCTCCTAGACTTAATGCACAGATCTGTTTTGACATACAGTATCAGGATTTTTTGTCTCGTTGTTATGATTATCATGGTCAGTCATCTCAGTTTCAGATTCAATCCACCATTTAAAGAAAGCTGTCTATACAGAAACTTTGAAATGTGCTGTTAACAGTTTGACAAATGTATATTATATACAGAAAGCAAGCACAGTGTTTCTAAGGCCACGTCCACACGATGCCGGCGCGTTCCTTATCCGATCTTTTTTTTCCTTGTTCAAAAAAAAAATCTGCGTCCACACGATACCACTAAAACCGACTGAATCCGGTGTAGTTTATATGCCAGACCAGTATGGGGCGCTGTAATTCTGCCACAGATAATACACTATACACAGAGAAGAAGACTTTGAGCATGCGCATTGTTGTTGCTGTTCAGTATTGCCAGATTGCTATTTACCTTTTTGTCACGTCCGACTGGGAAAACATGCCTTTTAGCTGGTTGATAAAATTTGGGATGGTTTTTGATGCATAAAATCGCTCAACATTTTTCATTATTTATAAGAGTACGCACTTTGGGCTGGTATTTTTTTAAATTGGAGGGTTTTAAGCTGTAGCTGCGCTGGAATCATCAGTCCAATCTGGCAACACTGTTGCTGTTACTGTGACGCAGCCGACGTGTGATGTGATGACATCATCGGTAAACAAAAAATATACGGATTGGCTGTCCACACGAGTCCGCAAGGGTATTGGATTCAGATCTATACACTTTAGGACCCGGTATAAAAAGTGAGCGGATTCAGTCTCCCAAATCGCCGGATGCGTGTGGACGGAACGCCAATCCGATAAGAAATGTATGCGGATGCAGTGATCCGCGTCAGATGTTATGGATTATCTGTGAGTTTTTGTGCCACACCAAAATAACATTTAGTCATCCTTTCTTACAGTGACACCAATGCAAAACATCAAGGGTAGGCGATGGAGCTCCCCAACTACGCAAGTCAACTGCTTCTCCAGCTCAATCAACAACGTTCCAAGGGCTTCCTGTGCGATGTCATCATCATGGTTGAGAATACGCTCTTCCGAGCCCACAAAAGTGTCCTCGCCGCCACCAGCCACTACTTCAAGTCCCTTGTCCTTCATGACAACCTCATCCATCTCGACCCTGACATGGTGGATCCAGCTGTTTTCCAGCAAATTCTGGATTTCATTTATACTGGCAAATTGTCAGATGAGACTTTTGATAGTCTGGATTTGAGCTCTCTGCTCACCACAGCTAACTTTCTCCAACTCAATGACCTTGCAAACCTGTGCTCCAGTAAGATGAACCAAAATGGATCCCTCAATAGCGTAGCCTGTGGGAGCTCCAAATCTTCATTCCGCCTCTACGAAGACCACTCATCTGACACTGAAACATACATGCGTATGACTCCTCCCAAAAAAAGGCATAATTTTGAGAGTAAAAGTAGGAAGAAACAGGACTTGGGGTTGGATTTGTCTAAGAAAAATGTAAAGTCTGCGACAACGGTTAATGATGAATTTGTACTTTCTAGAACCGTCTCCAACAATATGCAGCTAGGAATAAATGGGAAGTGTGTTCCAAAGAAAGAGAAGTGGATAATTCCTTTGGATGGAGCTCAGGAAAGAAAAAGGGAGGGATCCCGAAGAAAATCTAAGGTTAATGGTTACATTCCTCTCACCAGGGTTGGAAGTCAACTAAGCCAGAATCAGACTTTCACTTTACAGTTGTCCGTAAAGAAAGAGAAAGGAATTGAAGGGAAAGTGGACGAAACTGATGACCAAAAACCAAACAATGGCAGCACCAACTTTGTATATCAAAAGGAGACCTTTCTCAAAGAAGCTGAAGGGGACAACCCTTATGTCTGTATACCATGTGAAAAGGGTTTCCCCTCCTCCGAGAGTCTCAAATCCCATGTGGAAAGTCATTTGGATGAAGACCTGGATGTGAAGGTTGAGGATGAGGAAGAGGAGGAACGGGATGGAGACCCTGGAGTCACCAGAGGCACACAAGAAGCTACTGAAAGCCTGGAGCAAAGTCCACAAAAGTCCCTCAAAGATGTTGACACCGTGCGTCCATTCCCTTGCAACATTTGTGGCAAGATGTTCACACAGCGCGGCACTATGACCCGCCACATGCGCAGCCACCTTGGCCTAAAGCCGTTTGCGTGTGAGGAGTGTGGTATGCGCTTTACCAGGCAGTACCGTCTCACTGAGCACATGCGTGTCCATTCAGGGGAGAAACCGTATAAGTGCCAGGTCTGTGGTGGGAAGTTTACGCAACAAAGAAACCTCATTAGTCACATGCGGATGCATACCTCAGCATCTTAGAGCAGGTCAAAGAGCCCTAAACTTGGATAATACAGATACCAGACAGATTAGGTTCTTTTAACTAGTGTTCAGTTTTCCCACAAGTTCTTCAGAACACTACAAAGATTCATCTAGATCCATTTTAGCTTCATCCACAGATCTTTTAGAGTTCTCAAAAGAGTCCTCAAGCTCAAAAAGGAAACCTCTGTAGTGTAATCTAGGGTACAGTTTTGTCCCACAGTCTTAGTCTTTTCTCTGCAGAGTTTACTTTGATCTAATTTAGGGTTCAGTTTCAGCCACTAATTCTTAAATTCTACAAAGATTCTTCAGGTTGATAATGCCAGAAGAAATGATACCACTGAAGATCAAGAGTAGAGCTATGTTCACACGGTCAGTCCAAATGCCATTATTGGTGTATCCTCTGGAATATCTGCATTGGTTTCTATGACAATGATGTTGCGTTGGGCATACGCCAAAAACAACAAGGTTTGCAGTACAGATGTTGTCTTAGTTGCTTCAGGACAGTATGCAGTCACAGTGCTGGACTATGTCTTACAGAAACATGGGAGGCTGGTATGCTGTCATCTCCACCTGTCTTAAAATTCAGCAATTTTCCGCTTGACTGACACAACAACTCGAGATTGTTCTGCAGTGACTTTTCTTATGTCTGATGTTAATGTTTTACTTGGTGTGAGAAACGCTTCAGCCTGACTGCTCTGATCATATTTCACGTAGTTTAGGTGATTTCCAGAAATCTGATTTTGAATAGGATTTCAAACGACATACGAGTCATGTTTTCAATCGGATATGCACAAAAATCGGTTTTGGACTGACCGTTTGGACGTACCTCTTGAGCTGAGTTGGGACTAAACTCTGCAGGACTGGCCGTCCAGGAGCTGAGTTTGGCACCCCTGATCTAGAGGGAATTTGTGGCCAAAATGGAACCCTAGAAAATCTCAAATGGAAACCTCTGTAGTCTATTCTAGAAATCAGGTTTTGTCTCAAATCCTCTAGAACTCTATAAGACGATTGATTTAGTGTACCATTTGAGCTGATCTAGTACCGGTATTCAGTTTGGATCACAAGTCCTTTCGGACTCTAGAAAAGAATCCTCTAAACCTTCTCTACCCTGATATCCTTTTTGAGCAAATCTAGGGTTCATTTTCACCCAAAGACTTTACAAAGATTCCAAGTGAAACTTCTGAAGAGAAGTTTCAGAAATGAAACTCTCAAAATGAAAACCATTGTTGTCTAATCTAGGGTTCAATAAGGTTTCTCTGCCATTTTTTGCCTGCAAATCCTCTAGAACGCTACAAAGAATTATCTTGGTCTTTGTTGAAGGATGGCGACGCCAGTATAAAAAAAAAGATATACAAAAAGCCAACTTCAGCCAATACCTGCTGTTATACCTCTTTCTATGAACCTTTTTCTTCTTCTTGTGCATGAATTGTTTATTGTTAGTGTGTAGCTAAGCAAATATCAAGTTTATTCACTTAGTGTAGTTTGATCTATTTACGAAACGAAAATTACCTCAAATAGCTAGTAATTCTGAAACAACCGAATGTTCCTGGTGATGCCAGTTCTTTTACAGCAGTGACTTGCGATACCTCTCGAATGTAATTTAGGAATCGTGAGCTAGTTTAGGCTTCAGAAATGGTCCGCTATAATAAAGCTATCTGGTTGTTTACTTGAATACACAAACTTGCTACCTCAGATTAAACCAAACCCTCTGATTAGCCTGTATGAGATTAAGACTACATGTTGGAAAAGACAAGAAAACCCACATGTGTCTTCCGTAACAGTCATTGTGTCTAGTTTAATCATTGAGCTTAAACTGACATCTGATCCGGAACAGAGGAAAACACACTGCCTGTTTTATTGTACACTTTTCAGGGGGTCAGGTAATACTTCACTGTAGGGTTGCGATCTGAGTTAGTGAAGTCATATTGCTTGAACATTTAGGGTGTTTTGATGTACAGTTCCAAAGAAATATTGAATGTTGAAATGCTGAAGAAATACTGTAAAACTATATAACCAAATCTATATTCTTGCTAAATATTTAAGTCTAATTTATGCTCCTTTCAATTCAGGTTTATATTATAAGTCTCTTTTCTTTCAGCGGTTTTCCTTTGGGTTTTTTCTTCTTCTTTTATTATTATTATTTCCCAATGCTTCAACCAATGGCTTAATTTATGCAGCATGTTGTCCATGTTTTGTTGTGGCATGTGCATTGTTCTTAAGAATTTAAAAATGTTAGGTTTAGCAGATTGCATTCATGCATTTAGTGTTGAAATGAGACCAAAAGCTTCAAATCAAAACCTACTGTAAATATCTTTGGGTATCTTAATGTAAATGACATATTATTGTTATCAGTTGATATTTTACATAAACGTTTATTTGTTCAGGTTTGAAATTATTTTCTTACTGTTTTAATATCTTTAAGCTGTGTTTATTTTAAACTACCTCTGGTTGGGTATTTTCATTAAAAAGTTTTTCATCATGCTGGAGGGATTTTTAAACGATACCTAATTTTAGCTTGTGTTCTTTGTTTTTGTTGCTGGTTGCCTGTTCTGGTAATATCTGGTACTTTAAATAATAGATCAACTAGTCAAAGTAATATTTGATTTGCTGAATTGCCATTACAGGCCCTTTAAGTTTGTGCTTGCTTTTTTTGCTTTTTATTGAGATGATTATTTGACGTTGTCTATAAATCAAAACAATTCTAGAATATTCAGGAACTTTTTATTACATAGTGGAACTTGAAACTAAACTTCAAAACTGTGACAACACTCATTTGCATCCTCTGCAAACCTCAGGGAACATTTTAGGGACACATCCCAATGAACTTTTTGAACTGTAAAGCGCCATTACCCATGTTTTTGCAGCTATTTTTCTGTGTTTTTGATTTAGATATGGTTCCATATTCTTCTACAACCCACACAATATGCCTTCAGAAGGTTTGGCAGCTCTTTCCATTAGCAGTACAGGTGTGTGTGTGTGTGTGTGTGTTCGTGTAGGGTTTTGATGTGGTTTTCAAATGCTTTTGAACTGTCAAGTACTTTAAGAAATAATGATGCTAAAGTATTTGCAACCTGTTGATGAAAACCAAAGCACATTTTCACTCTGAAGAATTTACGGTCCTGTGTAAGTAATTGTTCTCAGTTATGACATGAAATAAAATTGCTGGTCAAATAACCCCACCTTCCTGTTTGCTTTTTATTCCTGTGGGTTTGTTAAAATAAGAAAATGAAGCTTCTGAAATACATTAATACTGTCACATAATATAATATTATTGCATCTTTAAAAATGATTTGCCACCAAACAGTAGAGAGTGGCGCTTGCAACACCAAGGTCATGGGTTCGATTCCCCGGGAAAGCAAGAACTGATTAGAATGTCAATGTGTTTCTTGAATTCAATGCAAGTCGCTTTGGATAAAAGTGTCTGCCAAATGCATAAATGTTCAGCTATTTTTGGGAGGGCTATTGGGAATAACGTTAATAAATCAATAAACATTTTGTATAGTGTAAAGTCTAAATATAAAACATGATTTAAAAAAGGTACTCCTAAATAAAAACATATTTTGATCAGCTATCCACGACTAAATAGATTTTATGATAACTTGCATGTTGAATCAAAAACCAGTCAAAGACACCAAAAAAAATGGGAACGTTTATCGATATAGCATAAAAATTGGCACAAACAAAGCCAACAGTGTCCAGTGGATGGCAGCAGGACTCCACACAACTGGTGGAAGTGATCGCTATTATTCATCAAGCCTTGTGAGATGCAATTTGAAGAAATTGTAGGGTTTTAGAGTGGAAGTTTGGGAATACTACAGTTTTAGTGCTGCTTTATTGTACCGACAGCCTCACTGCAGCCAGCAGAGACCTACCTGTTACAGATCTGTGTCCCCACACACCCAAACCTCCACTGAACTTAAGATAAGGCCCGTGTTTTCACATGTAAATGACTGGAGCATTGTTAGCCGAGAGTGCCTCCGAGGAGCTCCAGGGTCTTATCTGATGGCGTGCAGGCCCTGCGGTGGAGGACGGGCAGACAGGGTTCAGAGAATGTGGCAGGCACAGGTCGCTAAGAGAATAGAACAGCTGGCAGCGTCCCACACGCGGCTTCCAAAAAAAGAGAGAGCAGACACTCTGAGCAGGGTGGGAACTTGCATGCTAAGAAATCTACAAACATAGAAATCCCCTTTGTGGCATTATCAGAGACAGGACAGCTTGTGCTGTGCACACACAGACAAGTACGCAGTGAAAGAAACATTCAAACCAATTGAATAAGAACTTTGCCCACTTTGGTTTTATCTTAGTTTTGCATAGTGTTTGCGTAGTAAAAGTTTCAGGACCTATTTTTTTTATTTATTTTTTTGTGTGTGAACATTTTATAAATCACAAAAGTTTGATACCTAGTTTTTATTTACTGGTTCTTTATATGTTAAAGTTACATATTTGTACATATAAGATACATTATAGACTGCTCAAAGAATTAAGGGAATACTTAAAATCGCACATTGGAATCTCAACGATTGAAATATTCAATTTGAAAATCTTTATTTTTATACATTCTATCATTTGTTAAGAACAAAAATTATGTGACAACAATCAATGGAAACTAAAATCATCGTCACTGAGAGCTGGATTCAAAATCATACCAAAAATCCCTTGAAGTTCATCACAGCAGCCCATAATGTAAATCAGTCGTGTGTGTCTCTCTCCGGTTCCCCTGATTTCACTTTCATTTGCACCAAAGCAGCTGAAACTGATTCACAATCACTTATGATTCCTAATTGGACAGATTGATATCACTGAAATTTTGGGAGCATAGTATATATATATATATATACATATATAAGTGTGTTTGTGTAAGTAAGTGTAACTTAATAGTAATCATCTGAGTAAGACATCCGTCAAATTACTTGATAAGAAAAGCTGAAATTATTATTAATGAACTTGGGTGCAAAGAATCATTAAATAAGCTTTATTTTTAAGAGAAACATATTTTATGACTACTATTATAAATATACAACTTTTTTGTATTAACAAAAAAAAAATATATATATAAAATGAACTGAAAGTGAATACACTTAGCCTTTTTTCTTTAGGTTGAATCAATTGAAATATTTGAGTTGACAAATCAATGGGGGTGGGGGTGGGGGGGGCATTGCGACATAAATGACACTTTTTAATGCTGTAAAGTCATTAGAAGCACAAAGCAGGTTGCGTCTCCTGGGTGTCCTGCGTTCGGTATGCTTAGACAACCAATGTCTTTTGTCCAGGTTGCAAGGTGGAAACTGGCTGAAAAAGACCAAAAATTTGCTGTAATTGGCACTCAAACAATAGAGGATAGTGTAAGGGTCAATGGGGTTTATTTACACAACGAAAGCGGCAAGCGCATTAAAAGAGCAGACGTAATGCAGAGTGGGTGTTGGCAGTAGAATCAGAACGTGTGTGATTTCAAATGACCAGTGTTACACTTTATCAAGGCCCTGTTCTTGTGTCCTCGTGATGTATGAGTTTGTGCATCAGTAATAAATGCAATGTGCTGTGTGCGCACTCGCCGAATACTCTTGTGTTCTCCAGCTCACGCAGACGCATTCATCAAAAACAGAGCTTTATCAGCAGACTGCTTTCGGTATGTTCTCTTATAAATATTCCTACAGCCGAAGTGTAGCTAGGTCAGAAACACACAGGCACAAAAGAATATGGAGAATAAAGGCAGAAAGTGTAGCGCTGAGAGGGCTGATACGGTTTTGAGTTGGGCTTTTGTTCCCGGCTCTAGCCCGGGACACCCTCCCCTCAGCGGGACAACGGCGCGGAATGAAGGCCTATTCAGCGGAGGGAGTGGTGCTTCCCAAACACCCCCTCCCCCCCCTCCCCTCCCCGCGTCTTCAGACCCTCGGCCCGTCCTGGTCACCAGCAACACTCTCTGTTTGTGCCTGTCAAAGGGGCCGGAGGGATCCACCCCTGAACTCAGCCATCACTCCACACGCTGTGTCTACACCGCGAGTGACTGACGGGACGTGACACAACTAGAACGCTCACATTAAAACCAACAAAGCTGTGCACAAAAAAATACTTTTGAAAAGGGCTGCTGTGGCATCTGCAACAGAGTGGCATGAACAACTGTTTAACAAATAAACAAAGATCTGTTTTTAGTAAACCTATATATATATTGAGAGAGAGAGAGAGAGAGAGAGAATGCTCAAAAGAATTAAGGGAACACATCATCACGTCAGTATAACAGAAAGTCAATTAAACTTTAGGGATCTCAATCTCTCCAGTTAGGATTCATAAGTGATTGTGAATCAGTTTCACCTCAAATTCAGTTTCGTGCAAATTAAAGTGACAACAGGTGGTGGAGTCGAGCTTTATTGTGATAACAGGTGATAATGATTGTTCAGCTGAAGTCAGTTCAGTGTTGATTCATCAATTATTCAATTCGTTCATTTCGTCCAGCTCAGTTCAGTTCTCATTTGACGGCGTCAGTCTGAAGTCAGATCAGTGATATCGTTGAATGTTAAGTGTCCCTGACTAAGCAAGACAGAGGCGACAGTGACAATAACCCAAACTCCATCAGGGAACAGACCGGAGGAAAAACCTTAGGAGAAACCAGGTTCAGTCAGGGGACCAGTTATCTTCTGGCCAACAAACAAACACATGTAAGTTTAATGTAAGTACTGTATAAATATGTATCTTATGTAAGTAGTCTGTTATACTGTACAAATATCTCATTGATTTGCATTACAAGCTATCAGAATTCCACAGCTCTTTTTGGCCAAAGCACTTGCACCAATTGGATATTTTTACTCTGTTTGGGCCTCTGAATAAAAGTTATGAGCTCTATATGATCCTACAACAAATGAGCAAAGCCTGCTGTCATTAGATACGATACTCAACAAATACAAACACCATATGCATACTTTTTAAAATATATTTAAAAAAATTATTTGTCTTAAGGTTAAACAGCCCAGACTTACAGGGTTAATTAATTTGCATTTACATTTCTGCATTTATCAGACACTTTTATCCAAAGTGACTTACATTGCATTCAAGAAACACATTGAAATTCTAATCAGTTCTTGCTTTCTCTGGGAATTCTTCATAGCAAATGTGTTTTATGATTGTGACGTTGTCTAAATAGTGGTGGGACTATTTGCACTTCTGCACTTCTGGTTATACATGACTTATGTAAGTTGTATGGTGGTATTTTTTTGCATATATTATGTCAAAGGCACTATGTTTGCTCATATAAAGTGTCGTTGGGAATGCGGCTCTGGCCAACAGAATACCAAAACATTAATGACTCTCTCCATCACCAGAACTCTAAGCCATCTGGGCATCTCTTCCCTCCTGTGTGTAAATGTGTGTGTGTCCTTGTGTAGTCTTTGTGAGGACCAGTTTAAGTTTCATAATTGAATCGCTGACTGCTTAATTTCAAATCTATTGCTGAATCATGCTAGTTTTTAGACTTTGTTCTTATCTCAAACTTTTGCACATAAAGTAGATATATACTCGTCCTCGTTCAATAAATCATCTATTCTGCTATCTTTTTCCCACAGGTATGGGAATGAATACATTTAGATGAAAAAAGAGGAGAGAAAGGGGAACCAGGGTAGATATTTTTAGCCTAGGCCTTGTTTCTGATTTGCGATGAACAAAAGCAGACACATTTAGCAAAGCAGACATGAATATATATATTTCTACTTATTTATCTAAGTACTAATCACTGTGGTACATCTATACATGGAAAACCATGCTGCAAGACAGTTGATTTGTTGATAGTATTTAATATATATATACTTATATACATATGTTCAGTGTTTCATGTGGGACAAACTGTAGAAAAGACCCAGAAGGCAATAGGGCAATTGAAAAAATGATCACCATTTTCAGTGTTTCAGTTTCCATGTTTTAAAAGGTAAACAAATGGTTAGCATATACACGAGTCATATCCAGACATGTTTTCTCTTTACGAGCTGTTTGATCAGCCAACATCTTTTGTGAGATCTAAAGTTAAGAAAAACCTTTGTGTCTTTGCCCATATACTTTGTCACAGAATTTGGATGTCTTCCTGTAACTGTACTTCAAGTAAAGGTTACTATGGGGATCTCCGTAGCTATTTCCTGCAGACAAAAGCAGAACAATACACCACTTAAGAGAGATGTCTTGCTTAAGCTTTGACCTGCTCTCTACCCCAAAAAGGAAGAGACGGTGCTTGCAGACACAAGACCGAACACAATAGACTCGTAACATATCACAGGGTAATGCACATGCACCCACACGCACCAAAACAAAGTGGCAACTCAACCCCCAGACGAAGCATCTGTAAATATTGTTGGTCTGGGTGGCAGCATGCTGAACTTCTGACCCCTTGAGAACTCCAGATGTCAGTCATTTAAGACAATTTGGTCAGTATTTGCATGTTACTGATGCATTACACACCCTGTGTCACCATTTCTGCACTGTCCCTTCTAGGATAGATTTAGCGCATCTGAAATCAAAAGACATGAGGTAAATTTCCTGGATGATGGTGGATTTTCAAAACTTTGAGAGCTAATATTGCTAACATTGGAAAAAGAAGTAGCTTGCAATGGTTCTCTTTCAACTTTTTCAGTTAAAGGAACTTGGCAAGGAATTGCAAGGTCTGATTCTGCAATAAGAGTTATTCTATGTGTAAAGCTAGCATCATTTAGCCAGATGCTAACATTAGACTGAACACAAACATGATAATGAGGAATTTCATATCCAGACACTATATGGTAGTATAAAATGCAGAGCATTTGCTTACTAAACATGAAGTATTACCAATGAAGTATGTAAATAAGCATGCAACCGTTTGAGGCTGAAAAAACATTCATGTCAGGTGTCTAAGAATTCAGGAGGAAAAAGAAATTGTGAGAGGAAAAAAGTGAGAATTTTTTATTCCATGGCAGAAATAAGCTTCCATTGCTAATTACCTGAATAATGATTCTCAAGTTTATTGGTACAGGCATTTAAAGGTCATGTGACTCTATCGCCCCCTTGAGTACTGGAGCTTGTTACCGATCATAGTAATTTTACTTTTGGATGAACTTGATGAATTTTTCCCTATGAAATACATTGACTGATCATTTATTACTTTACTTAAAAGCATGCATGAAAATGAGGTTGTTGCCCCAGAGATACTAGGAGAAAAGAAAACTGAAATCGCAGCATCTGTGAGGACTTCTGATAGGGTGCTTCAACACATTCAGACAAGACTGAGAGACTAAGAGATTTACTGAGAGGTTATTTATTCCCAGACAAAACAAATGCTACTTGTGACTCTCTAAACCAGGGACCCAGGAGGAGGAGGGGGTTTACATAGCGGAGCTCAGCTCATCCTCTTAATTTGCAGGACCAAGAAAGTTTATGAAAGGGGGGAAATCTACATGCTGGGGGCTTAGGACAGCGGCCACTCAATGGATCAGTTTAGTCATCACAGCAGGACTGGGGATTTGGGATAGATCCCAGTCTTTCACTCATCCATTCCAAACTGCATCCATTTACTTTCTGTTTGGAATTCAAGAAGGAAGATTTCTCCCAACAACCATCTGAAAACATCTTAGATCAACAGAACCACCTTCGAGGCCTTTTTGTTTGCGCATCGGTGCATTAATCTGTGCCTCCAGAGCCTCTCCCCTCAAACGCTGGAAGACCACCACTCCTCTCCCTCTCTGCCCTAGGCAGCGATGCCAAGCCGAGCCGCTTTCTCATGTTAATCACACACTTTGTCCCAGGGTGGATTATCCTGCCTTGGCTTTTGTTCCAGCCCCCAGCAGAGCCCCGTGAGGTCGACCTCGGGCTCCGCCTCAGATACAAAGATCCCTTGCGCATGCAGCCCAGTGCCGAGCACGTCCCTCCACACACAAATTAGTCAGGTACAATTCAGCACTCACTGCGAAGAGGCCCCTCGCTCGTTAAAAATGACTGCACATACTGCCCAAACGCCAGCGTGAGACGCAATCAAATGGGGGTCCTTTTTGAAGAGCTTGTTATGGCAACGCTCGTAACAGATCTGTATGCTGTTGTGTTACTGCATCCCATGATTCATTGTAAAACCACCCTAATTACTATACTCTTTAAAAAAAAAAGTATCAGATGAAACCTTTTTAATGTTGATGTCTCTCCAATTTGTCTCCAGAGAAAGACTTTCACTGAATTTCAGGTAACACGTTTGAACAGCCAATCAGAATCAACCCAACTTTATAGAGCTCAAGCATTTAAGTCGGCAGGCAACATAACTGAAGCAAATGCGTGTGCTTATAAACTTATTATAATTAATGTGTGAATTGACCTTTAGTGTCTGTTTTGATTTGATATAAAGGGGTTTTAGAAGAAACATAAAAGTTCATGCATGAATCATATCGAAGACATCCAGTAATTCTCCTGATCAACAACATTTCTCACTGAGATGGTAAGACAAAAGAAAAATCCCTAAGGATATTTTTTCTCATTTCTTATAGACTGTACTGAGAGAAAACGGATGCTTCGCTACTCCTGTTTTTGAGCTTTATCTACAGAGAAAGGTACTGTAATCTCACACATTTCCTTTTGCCAAAAGAGATCATAACAATTTCTCAAACTGTGCTCAGATTTGTGCTTGAGATACAAAATCCTCAATAAGAACACCAACATTTCAAATCAAATGAATCACATTATCATATTTTATCGCGAAACATCTTAGACCAACTTGATGCTTAACTGAAACATATGAGACCTCCGTTAATTCTCCTCATCTATAAAAGTGCAACTTCTGATCAATATAGTTTCTCTCTGTAATATTACAACCCAACAAATCAGAACAAAACAAATCTTTTTATCGCAGTAGTTTCTCAAAGACAGTAATGCATAGCAAATGGACAGTATTACTGAAGACCTTTGCTTCTCAGATTTTTCTACTAAGATAAAAACTCAGTAATAATGATCTTGCACGTCTCATCTACAGATTTAGAAGAGATCTCAACATTGCCTCACGCTGTGCTCAGATTCAAGATATCATTTTGCTTTAACAATTGTCCCATTTGTCTCCATTGTTGTTTCTCCCATAGAATTTAAGAGACAAATGACTGATGCAGAGTAGATCCTTCAATGAACCAAGAATAAGACCTCCAGAAAGTAATACGAGCAATCAAAGAGCTACCTTTGAGCAACATTCCATAATGGATGGCACATCTGAGCGCTCAGAGAATTAAATACACTTCTTAAACGCGTCATAGCTCCTTTGTATCGCTGACTCTTTTTCCTGTGTGTTTGGCGTCGGGGCAGATCCAGTCTTCTCCTCTCAACCCTGTGGTGCTTGAGAACTGCACATGTTCTCACAGGTTTGTTAATTAGAGACACGCTGAGCCCTCAAGTGGTGCACAGAGAACCATGTTCTGCACAGTTGCCTTAACCTTATTTGAACCGATGCAGGCTGAGAACGACGAGACTAAAGGTCATCTGAAATCTGCGCTCTAATAGTGTTCAATCACAGCCGTTTTAAGCACTACTTATTAGATGAAGAAACATTCCTGTTTTTTCAAGTGATCCCAGACGGACTCAATGATGGTGAGATCAGATCTCAGTGTGGAGCACCGGCTGTTCTCAGACTCCTTGTGCAAACAAAAATCTCACTGGATTATTACAATTAATGACAAAATTAATGCTTGGAAAGGTAATCTGATATTTCCTACTGATGCATTACAGCAGAAGATAGAAATAACTCCCCCAGAACCATTTTTGGGGGGTGAAAATACTAACCTGCGTAAGATTTTTGCACAGTAGTGTATATCATATTTTTAACATATATTTACATGTTCTCTGTGGAATTCTCCAAACCTACAATTTCATCCAATCACTGCATATGGTCCCGTAATCGTATGTATTTTCATAGACATCACACATCATCCAGTTATGCAGAGCCACAAAAAAACAAACAGCAGCCACCTTTTACAGTTCCTCCTGAACCAATGAGCTTATGCTGCATTCACGGCATGTCGTAACCGTAATTACGAGATTGCAATCCGTGTCGTTCTGCTTGGAGGATCTAATGCTTTCAAAGATAGCTTGCTACTGCCAGCCTCAATGAAACTGCACACCCTAGCTTAAATAGAAATATGTTGACAGACATAGCTTGAGCAAAATTATAGGCAAATAAAGACTAGACAATAAAATAATCTCCAGGTTTCTCCTTAACGTAGAGATATTTCTTTCTCCTAAAGTAATTGGCCACCCAAGCTTTCACTTCATTTGGTGTTTTTTTTCCACACATGTGGATGTCCATGAGTTACCATGGAGACCCAAAGAACGAAAACAAGGGTACCAGAGACCTTTTGACTTGCTTTTAAATACCACCTTAAATATTTTTTATGTTATAAATAACTAAACGTATCCAAATAACTTAAATAAATAAAAATAAATACTCTCAGTTGCTCTTTCACCAATGCATTTGTTTAAATGACCCATGGGGGGGGGGGGAGCAAATTTAGTTAAGAGCAAATGGAATGGAACGTTGCCAGATGTTCAGTTGCACGTTACTACTACTAAAAGAAGAAAATGTGTTATATTTATGTGAACTTTTTTGACCCACTTAAGTAGGACCTAAGTATCTTTATATATAATTTCAAAATGACTTCAGTTGTATTTTCAAAATATGCAAAAAATTACTGCTGAATGTGCTGACATGTATTCATGGTCAATGTATGGTTATGGTCAATTCATGGTTAATGTAATTTCTGTTATGTCATGTATTCTCCAATGATCAACTGCAATTTAGTACATTTAAAATATTTTAAAAGTAATATCAAATAACGTTTTAGTTAAAATAAATATCAAGGACTTGCACGTGAATTAGAATGATAAAACAGAATTATGAATTATTTACATATGAGTTAGTCAGCACATCACAACAAGTGTACTAGTTTTTTTTTTTAAGTCAGAATGTATATATTGGATTTACCATCTCAGTACCGACAACACAAAACACTGTGATTCAATGACAACCTTTTAAGGACAAGCTGAAGTGATTATGCGTGGTTGGAGGTCTTAGAACTTCTCAGACATCCTTTTTGTTTATTAGATTAAATGAAAGCAGGAACAACAGCTTAAGGTTTGCAGGAATGCTCCTTCTCGGTCTTTGACACCCCAAGAGCAGCGGGTGACAGATGAGCCAACAGCCCGCCTCATAATTTCATTAGTAAATTAGAGCAATGACATAATCCGGTCACCCTGAGACCCCTTCGAGGCAAATTTTATAAGTCACCATTATTCCTTCAAGCTAACTGAAAACATGTTTGGAGTAAATCAAGCAACAACAAGGAGAGTAATTTGATTGTGTGCTGGCTCCATATGGCACCCTGAATGTTTCGGGTGGACTGTGTGGCACCGCTGGCCCATCGGAACACAACAAACGCTGTTCAAATGCCAAACATCCTCCCCCAAACCTACAAAAACATACATGACGAATCTGGTTAGGGAATAAAAGATAGAGAGGACAATAGTGGGTGGAAAACTGGAGGATTGGCGTGGGGTGGAAGAGGGGGTGTCACGCAATCCACAAAAAAACCTCAATGGAATAACATTGGGGCACTATGGGACACACAAAAACACAGCCACCTCTTTTCTGCTCTGCACGACTGAAAGGGCAAGATAAGGGAATTCTGCATTACAGAGACAAGCGGCAATTCAGCGCGGTTGGGTTTTCAGCTCGCTGGCATTATGCATATGTGTTCGAAAGTTTAGGCCGATAATGCAGCACTTTGTTTGACAAGTCTTACTCTTTTTGGGGTACACTCTTTTTTGTGCCATGCATTGTGATTCAAGGCATTAGCTGAGCTTGCCTGTGCAAAGACATAGAGGTCAAGGTCTAACTTTCACAGCCTCCGAGATCTTACACATAAACAAGCACAGAAACTGTTAGTCATTTATAAAAGACACAATACAGAGGCACACAAAAAAGTTGGCTGAAAGATTTGTACTTTATGATCTGTCTATATGACAGATGTTGCAGTTGTCAGAAATATATATATATATATATATATATATTTTTTTTTTTTTTTTATTCTATTTTTGGTGGAATAATTACGACAAAAACAATTTTGATGTCTTTTGCAGTGCACAAATGCTGTTGAAAACGTGTTGAAAAATATATTTATCCAAATGTATTTTTAGTATAACTTCCATATTACTATTGTTTTAGATTTTAAAATCGAATCCTTGTTGCCATATCTCCGGCTGATCTCGAGTTCTGGCTTGAGATCTTTTCCTGATCCTTTTCTCCTCTCTCCTCCTCCAATTGCTTCATGTCTTCTCTATGCTGTTCTATCCCATTTCTGTTTTGAAGGGCAATATGTAATTTATATTAACAGCTTTTACATTGCCAGTTTGTGAACAGTTCGTAACAAAACTTGAAAAAATTTAACCATTCCTGATTTAAATCCAAAGGATGACGTTTACACTCCTGAAAACATTTACATTTCTGCATTTGGCAGATGCTTTTATGCAAAGCGACTTGCATTGCACTTAAGAAACACATTGACATTCTAATCAGTTCTTGCTTTCCCTGGAAATCAAACCCTTGATCTTGGTGTTGCAAGCACCACCCTCTACTTTTGAGCTACAGGAAAGACCAATGATACATGAAATTAATGTTTAGGATAATGCAGAAAGGCCATTCTGTACTGTAATGTCAAAATGTTAAGAAAAGGGATTAAATCAAACAATAGTCTCAGATTTATTTAGTCTATATTCTCAAATAAATTTTATAATCAAACTATCAAAACATATCATAATTAGCTCACCTGTTGTCATGATGCCAGTGAATCGTAGTCTTGGATGATCAGATGTTGTCTTAACAGCTTTCTCACTGCTGTCAGTTACAGTATGTGGTGTCTATTTTGTTATTAAGAGGAATGTGTGCAGCTCATATTTACAAATTCATATAAACAGCGCTCTCAAAAGTATTCAAAGGTATTTCCAACTGTTCACTTATAAGTGAAGAACAAAAAGAATATCACGTCCTTGAATCGTGTTCAGTGTCTTGTACGTTACATTTGCACAAGCAATGAGTTAATAACAATAACAAGGGTTTCTGAATTCTACATACAACCCCATTAAGTAATCGCATAAGCAAGTGGAAAAATGCATACATACTGTAAACAAGCATTGAGAATAACATTGAGCTTGGGCTCTTTTGACTTGGGCCAGTGAGTAACTACCTAGCAACCAGAACACCCTAGCAACTAACCAGACCAACTACATATCAATGCCCTGGTAACCCACAGTGAGTTTTGTACAAGTACCACAGATTTTTTTCTATAGAAAATGTTTGGTTTAATTTTGAAACATGCACATGTGACATGTTGCTAACATGTGGCCTTAGGGATCTTATAGCCTTATTTTAGAGCTAATGAGCTTTCAGTTGCCATGTATGTGTCATAAACAGAAGAGTTTCTTCCTTTAATATCCATGATATTGTACTTGAACATAATTAATTCAACCCTACGGTAGATCAGTCAAAGACTGGTAAACTGATCTGATCTAAAGATATATCATTAGCTCCATATAGCCCACCTGAACCCCTTCAGCTAAGTTTGTGTTTTCTTATCCTGGATATTCGCCAACTACAGTTTCATCGGTTTCTTTTCAAGGAGTAATAACATAAATCATAAAAGACTCATTGCTCGGATATTTAAGGGCAAAAAGATTAATCAGACTCTGTCTCTCTCTCTCTCTTTCTGTGTGTGTGTGTATGTGTTTGGAAAATTCCAGTGTGAGGTGAGCTCAAGGTAGCTTGGAGGGGTGATGGTTCAGAAAATATGAGATTTAACTCTTTGTTTATAGGCTATCCGTCTGTTTTTGAGATTTTATCCCAGTTTCCCTATCCCTAAGTTTATTATTTTACCCCAGTTTCCTCCTAAATCCTGTTAGCATCCTTTACTGTGGCAATGTTTCTAAATTAGGTGACAAGACTCTTTATCTGACAGAACACATTTTGACCATTAGCCTAATGTCATTTTTTTTGTCGTTATTTTTTTAAAACAAAAAAATTATGGAAAGTGAGTCTCTCAAACTCTGTGTGTTTTGTATTGACCAATAAGCTTCACTTAAATCATTCTTGATGCCTTTAACTTAGCATTTAGCTAAAGGGCTAATTTAGCTTTAGCTTTTTTTAGCACTTTATGAAAAAGCAGATATGCTCACAAAATCTGTTTTTTTAAGTCGTTTTTAAGGTTTCAAATGTAAGTTTTTTTTTTCAGTCAGAGCCATTGTCACAGGTGTATAATATTTGTAAAAAGATAAAAAAGTAGAAAAAGGTTTGTTCTTAAGAGCTCAGTGAATTTAAGCCTTCAACTGTGATAGGATGCCACCTTTTAAATTAGCCATTTCATGAAATTTCATCCCTGCTAGATATTCCACGGGTTTGGAAAGTGGAAATGTTTAGGAACAGCAGCTACAAAGCAGAAGACCATGTGAAGACACAGAGACAAGTTTGTAAACTTTCTGCTGGGTTCCACAGCTGAAACTTCCAAACTTTAAATGATATTAATACCAGCACAACTGTGCAGCGGGAGCTTCATGGAATGAGTTTTCATGGCAGAGAAGCTGCATACAAGTCAGATAGAGTGTGTAAATCACGCATGGACTCTAGAGCAGTGCAATCATGTTCTGTGGTGAATCATGCTTCTCTACTTTACAGTCTGATGGGTCTGGGTTTGGTGAATTCCAGGGGAACGTCACCAGCCTGACTGCATTGTGCCGACAGTAAAGTTTGGTGGATGAGGGATATTGGTTTGGGGCTGTTATTCAGGGGATGGGCAATAGGGACCTTCCAGTGAAGATAAATCTTCATGTTTCACCATACCAAGACATTTTGAAGAACAGTTTGGTGAAAGCCCTTTTCTATTCCAGCATGACTGTGCCACGGTGCACAAAGTAGGGTTTGGTGTGGAAGAACTTGATGGCCCCTGGTGTTTAACTATGTACTTACATAAAACATGTCACAATGTACTCAAGCACTTTCGCTTCTATTGAGGTGAGAAACAGGCAAGATTAGGGACAGATTTGGTGGTATGGTCTGGTTTTAAAGTGGGTCAATAATGTAATCATAGATGTAATTACAAAAATTGATTACAGCTGTAATCACATGCAGGTTTTTGTTAAATTTAAAGTACAAAATTTCCCTTAAAGGGACAAATAAAGTAGAAAGTAAAGGCCATCCAGAAAAAATAACACCTGTAGACATTTTTCAGCAGTTGTGTCCTCAAAAGTATTGCTAGCCTAGAAACGCACACACACATCCTCGAGCCGACCTCTGACATCCCTAAGCTTAGATTTTTTTGCTTTCCAGTGAACTTCTTCATTTGGAGTGTGAGACAATGCGGCTTGCTGCTTTTGTGTGTGTGATATCCCACAGAGCCACAATATGGCCAGTCAAGGATCAATGGGGCCAAACAATTGATTTAACCCAAAGGGCTCTGCAGGGAGGGCCCTCGGGGGCCGTGCCTGGCTGGGTACAATCTAGACTGCATGCTCTCTCAATCTCTTGGCAGAGGAGCATGAGACGGGCAGCCCTGTGAAGGTCTCCTCCACGAGACGGGGGCCATCAGACATGGGCGGATGGGATGAATGCTTGTCTACATACTGAACTTGATTTCTGGACTTCAGATAATGCAACCACACACACATCTCTAGACCATATGTAGTGAACAGATGGATGAGTGGGAAATACTTTAAAACTTACGGCTGCTTATAACATATGACAATAGCCCGGAACAAGCTTCAAGGCTCTTTAATCTTTGGAGAACATTTTCAGTTTTGTCAAAGATGCTTCTAATACAGTTCATTAGATCAAATAAAATCAGGAACAAAACAACTGTTGACATATAGCAATACAGTACAGTAACAGAGTATAGAAATATAAACATGAATGAGAAAAATGAGAATTCATATTGAAATATTGACTATTTGGTGGCAGATTTTGGCACAGCTATTAGTCATTATTGAGATCTTGCCAGCATTGTAGAGAAGATACATATGAGAATACTGGCAGTAACATACTAATGTCATGAAAGTGCTCCTTTGCATAGACACAGACTTCTTTGCTAATTTAATTAGCCTAATTGATCATTTAGCTAAATTCGTTAACTTTAAAGTTTCATACATGTAGAAACTGCTTCAGACTTGCGTACCTCTTAACTTTTTATCCACTGAAATGTTGAAAGTGCTTCTGTGTTGCAGTTGTGGATAATATTATCACAACTAGCAGAAAGGTTCAGACTTCAGAAACAAATCATGGATAGCTCCACAAACAGTATTGGCAACTTAAATTTTAACTTTCAGAAACCTTTAAAAACTTTAATGACGTATACGGCGCCCTCTGGAGGATGCAGTCTTTAAAATGAGACACACTTATGGGTACATAAAATGCTAGTTATAAATTAGCCTTAGCAAGTCAAATTATTCAAAAACATCTTTTTCATTGCAGCACAGTACTAAAGAAGATAGACATGTTGAGATGTGGTGGATATGACATGTGGGGCCAGATTGAATAAAGAATACAGACGCAGTAGCTCATTTCCAAAATGACCAGCTCAATCTACAAAGAGCAACACACATTAGCAGAGGGTCGCAAACAACCAAAGCTGATGATAATCAGGTGTAGGTAATCTACAGTAAATCCAGTATAGTGACAGGGACACTGAAATGAGCACCGTCTTTCGGATGAGACGATAAACCGAGGTCCTGACTCTTTGTGGTCATTAAAAATCCCAGGATGTCTTTTGCAAGAGTAGGGGTGTAACCCCGGCATCCTGGCCAAATTTGTCCATCATGGCTTCCTAACCATCCCCATTCTCTGATTGGCTTCAACACTCTGTCTCCTCTCCACCAATAAGCTGGTGTGTGGTGAGCGTTCTGGCGCAATATGGCTGCCGTCGCATCATCCAGGTGGATGCTGCACTCTAGTGGCGGTTGAGGAGATTCCCCCTTCCATGTAAAAGCGACTTTGAGAGACTTTGATAAAGCGCTATATAAATGTAATGAATTATTATTTATTATTACTGATGTCTCGAACGGGGATCGTGTGCAATGCGGAACGAGGAGACAGAGGCGAGACAGGATTCAAACTGAAAACTCACTTTAAAATAAATGAAAACAAAACACTTTAAATACAAAATCAAAGAAGCACATCTGTGCATAAACTGAACTAAATTCATAAAGACATCCACACACTAACCGTAACAAAGACAACGTCAACAACCAACAAAAACAAGGGAAATGCAAGAGGGTTAAATACACAAGGGACACCTGGGGAGACTAATGATGAAAGTGATGAACAAGACAGGTGCAGGAAGGATATGAGAGGAAACACAGAAGGGACTCGGAAGGGAAACAACATCTGACATGACCCACAGGAAGTGACACTAGACCTCACCGACAGGAAGTGTAACATTGACCTCACAGGAAGTGCACAGATGCTAAGGGTAACAACTAACATCACAGATGTGTAAATTAAAATAATGTAATCTTACTTCTGTCATGCACTCTCTGTTTGTCACAAACCTTAGTAAACCATGTTGGTTGATTTAAATACTCCTCCCATAAATATTGCATCTGAAGAGAAACTCCTGCAAAAAGCATATGGAATAAATTTATATTAAAAGCATTTAGCTTAACTTTATTATGTTTTGGCTCACTTTCTGGTTGTGGGACTTAAAGTAATATTCAAGTAATATTGAATAACACTGCAGTTAAAATTATAATTAAGTACTTTACATTTATTATTTATTCTTAAATTTGTTAGTCATATTTAAAGCAAAAGATTATTAAACCATAATGATTTAATATGTACTTTAAAGTAAAACTTTTAACTTGATGTTTTTACAAAGTTCACTTCTTAAAAAGTGCGCTTAAGAAACATGGAAGTGTCCTCTTTACTTACGCTTAAGTGACCTTTCATTTCCGTAATATCATATTACCTGCAAGTACAGTTTTTATACTTTTCGCATACTTTTAAGACTTGAAATACATTACAAGGGCACATATAACAATAACAAGGCATTTATTTTTCATAAAGGCATTCTTGAAGAAAAACAAATATAAATAATATTATATCTGCTACTGGCCACCCATCTCCAGTTATTTATTTTCCTGTTGCATTTCCCTATAGATGAACATTTTAACAGGCTAACGGAATGGTAATATTCCATACGGACACACCAGGAGGTGATTCCTTTATGTGTCTGGACCATCTGTTGAATCCAGAACCAACACAGCAATTGCTCACACAATGAAACAAGCCTGTGTTATACATGCACACACATGCTCAACTATCTCCATATGCATATGAGCAAAAAACAAAAACAACTGCTGGATATGAATACATCTCTGATCACTAATAGTAATTGGTACTCATAGAGGTTGCTCTTTTATAGCTTATTAGCTTCTTTCATCCATAATAATGGATAATGGATTTATGTGTCATTTATGTGTCTTAATTTAACTCATCTCATATATTTATTCTAAAATAAAAAAATAAAATTGTTAAATGAGACATTTACTTACATGCAATATGAGTTATATATATATATATATATATATATATATATATATAGCTGTAATGCTTTGGTATTAGAATAAGTTACATTATTCTCATAATGTAACTAAAAACTAATCAGATAAAGTTTATATTGATTGCAGAGTTTCAGACATTGAGATCTTTTGAAACTCTTGAAAAAAGTTCAGTTCAATAGCATCAGCTATGTGCGCTGTAAATCAGTGTTGCATCAGCTATGAAACAAATTCATTTCCGTGTCATAGCTCTCTACGTATGTCAATAGTGTCATTCTGTAGCTCAATTCTGTTCAAATTTGGTTCAAATTCGATTGTGTCAGCACAGTTATAATATTGGTTGACTTTTAAAAGACAGTTGATTCGGGATTTGAGATTGATTTTCTGTTCACACATGGAATAACAGCGGATTAATTTCTAAATTTAAGTTCAATATGATTGTCACTCTGTGTATGTTGGCAGAGAGTATGTGCAATAGTTGTCTATATGTAAAAAAAAAAAAGAAGATATATTGTCTTTTAAATCACAACCAATTTGATCGATTTAACTGCTCTGACATTTATCAAGCTGCCCTGGCTTTTGTATATGACAAATGTTGTTGGCTCTTTGACAAATTTCTTTTGTTTCTCTTTTGGAAGTGGCTTTGGAAAAAAATGCATAAGTGTAAAGGTAAAAAGGTTATGACCTGGAATCAACTCCTTTGCATTTTACACTAGACCAAAAAGAACTAACTTTTCCAATAGATTTCATTTTTTGTGCGTCAGAACACAACACTTTTTCTCTTTACTTCCATCTTGTGTAGTATTTTCAATGGCTTTGTTGTTTTTTTGAGCTCTCTTGAGTTTGACCTTTAAAGGTCAAGGCAGCATTTGTTACAAGCTGCCATCCGTGCAGTCTGTCTCCCATAATCGACATTTAATGGAGGCAAACTTTAGATCCGTTCTTCCCAGGCACAGCTCAGGGCCAGAGGGGGAGTGGAAAGAGGTCAGTTGTCTTTTCTGCCAAGCCCATCTGTCCAACATTCCACATCAGGACCATCATCCATCCATCCACCCACAGCGAAGGGGAGGAGCCACGAACAGCCCCGCCCCCTGCTGACTGCCTGACCTTCCCTGCCCAAACGCCCACTGCCAACAAAACGCTTGCCAACATGCACAGTGTGTTCCTCTTGTCACATGATGCAAAACAAATTGTTCTTGTGGATACTGAAGGAGTTCAGGGATGCACGTGATGGATGATTAGAGACCCGTTCACACTGAATGTGTGCAATGCAGTTTTATTATTTAAATAGTTGGAAAAAAACATTCTAAAAAATGATATCTGAAAAACTTTGGACTTTTAATCTAACTTTACAGTTGTGGTGTGGACTATTAAATTGTCCTGTAGATCAACCAGTAAAACTTTGGTGCTTGCAACGCCAAGGTCATGGGTTTGATCCCCATGGAAAGCAAGAACTGATTCAGAATGTCAACGTGTTTCTTGAATGCAATGTAAGTTGCTTTGGATAAAAGCGTCTGCCAAATGCATACATGTAAATTGAAATGATTATTAAAACGGATTCACTTTAGGAGTGAGATTCATAAGGAACTTAATGATTCTGTTTCGATGCTATTTAAAAATCAAAAAAATCTTTTTAAAAGTATCCTAACTATATTATCGTCACGTCTGTGGTGCGTGTGCGATGCGGAGAATCGACGAGGAAGCACAGAATTAACTTAAATCCTCTTGATTTAAAACACAACAAACAAAAGACTGAAAAACAAACAGAAACGCCATATAATAGTGCAAAACTCGGAAACCTTGGGAGAACGCGGAGACGGCATCCACACACATGAAGAACATCCACGATACAACGTCAGGCAACGTCAACAAAGACATGGGAACACAGGAGGGTATATATTGACAAACACGGGATTGGGAACAGCTGACAAGACTTGGGCAGTGATTGGACACAGACGAGAGCGTGCAGGACCTGGAAGATGCATAAAGGGACCTGAAAGGGAGCAAGGCGAGATAATACCGTGATAATTATATTATAACACATTAACAATCTCAAACTCCCTCTCGTGTGTAACATTGAAAATTCAGATTCATTCACGTGAATCTATATAGCAGTGGATGATTCATTGATGAGAATCAGTTCATCCTGAATCATCCTCTCACTTTTCTTGCATATGGAAAATTCAATAATTCTCGTAACATCCTAATAATTCCTCACACTCTCAAATAGTGCTGTAAAATCTCTTGCTGAAAGTCACATTTTAGTAAATCAGTTGTTCATGGAAACTGCAACAACATTTTAAAAAATCTACTATTGTTTGGAGATTGATTTCTCCTAGAATTTGCCCTAAATTCATGACAAACACACTCTGAAAACAAAGTCATTAAAAGCAGCACAGTCAACTTGAGAAATCATTCAAAGGGTGAAATAAAACACAGCTCATGACAGAAACGTGCTTGGAGCTGATTTTGACGAAAGGTCATCCATGTATCACTGAAACATGCCTCTTTTTTTTAGGTATTTGCCTCCAGTAATTCATTCATTATAATAGACACCTATTAAAAGGCTTTCTTTTTAATGAACAGTGCAATTTTAAACACTCACACACTTTTACAGCTCTGTCTCCACCCTGCTGGCCGTCTGCCAGATATGGCCAGAGGGTTGAATGTGAGCAGCGGTGCAAAAAAATAGCCCCGACAACTCTTTCACAACACCGTTCTCATGCGTGTTCTCCATCTTCTGAAGCATCAAAAACACAAAGAAGGCATGCACATCCCAAACACCCAAACTGGACAACAAAAGCATGAGGTCCGCACACTGAAAACAGAAAAAGCATGACATCTTGTTGATAGCGCAATGTTCGACCATCAGGTCTTAATCAGGCACTTCTCCATATTCCTGTTATGCATGTCCTGGATGCAAGTTTGTATAAAGTTATATTTGCAGTGTTGAAAGTAAGGTGTAAGCAAACAAAACAGTGATGAGAGTGACTGTTTCCAAACATGTTTCTCGAACACTCCTCTCATCTACTATTGGTCGGCTAACAGATGACCCCAGAGAACTCTCACACCATTGGTTGAGCAGATGCTTTTGGAGAAATCAATATTTACAAAGTTTATTTTGTAAAACTGTGAGATTAGAAATGATTGGCTTGTGAGGGTCATATCAATTAAGGAAAGAAAAAGTCCTGAATATAAACAGGAATGATCAGTTCTAGTGAATAGGATTTTTTTAGTTATGCTGCAACTTTTTTAGTTAGAAAGTTATGCTTATCTCTAAAATATTTTAATTGGTAAAAATTCCCATTGAAATCAATAACCTAAAATATGTTATGGAAATGCATTGGAAAAAAGTTTTGGAAGCAGTGTCATTGATGTACAATTATAGCTTGTGAGATTTTATTTTAGATTTTTGTTATTTAGTGTTTTTTTATTTGCTTATAGTATTTCTTAAGTTTATTCTTACTGATAAACTTTATTCTAATCTGGCACCTATTTGAATGATAGCAGACTATTTTTTCTTATTTTGTTAATTAATTTTAGTTCATGTTTATTTTACATTTTATTTCAAATTCAATGTTTCATCTTTCTACCTTTCCCAAAGTTAATGACCATACATTTCTACCTTTAGGTGACCAAAAACATTCAGCTAGTAAGAATAAAAGTTTGTGTTGTTCCTTTCATAATTTCTAGGGTGCATGATTTGAATCCAACTCATTGCTTTCCTCACACTGAAAACACGCTGAGAAATTTGCCAGTGAACATGATTCCAAAACGTTTGTCAAGACCAAATAAAATCAGTTTCTTATGTTTTGAGCTTCACAGGGTCATGGGTTCAACCTGTAGAAACTGCTGTAAAAATTGTAACAAAAGCATGCTGTCTTCATCATAATCATGCAGATAACTGGAACCACATCATATCCACAATACCTCTCTTTTTATATTTTCCAGCTACAATGCAGGCCATGTCAATGCATGAGAAACCTGCACCTCCTGTCCTCAACATAAATCAGCCGAATCAAATTTTTCACAGAAGCAGCAATGCATGCGCAAAGGAGAAAGTCATCTGTCAACAGTGATTTCTCTTTGACATGCTCTCTCTGATTGTTAACTACGGTTGAGTAGACGCCTCGGGGAGTCATAACTAAAGGTAGCGCATTTGATCTCTACTCTATCAAGGAATTTGGCACATCTCTAGGGTAACGAAGAGCACCGTTTGACCCCAGATCTGTGCGTGTCCCATTACGATTATTTAGATTCACAGATAAGTTATCAGTATATCTGATTGACATGACGGATTTCAACAAGATTGTTTTAAAACCTCTAAAAGCTTGACTATTTTCTAAAATGACATTGTCAATCCATTACATCTTGACATCTTGAGGGAACAGCTCACCATAAAAAGGAAAACTCTGTCCTTTACTCACCCTCATGGCATTTCCATACCGCTATGACACCTTTTATTGCAGAATGTCCTGGCTGTCAAGCTACACAAATGACCATAAAAATAGTCCATATGCAAACACAGGCTTGTTGGAAAAAATGTGCCTCTACCTCCATTCTTGCTTAACTCCAATAACGTACCTACACATATAAATCAAGCTGAAACGAACTCCGGCTGTAAAACACTGACAACTTTTATTTGTTTTTACACAAATGATGTTTAAATGAGCTGATGATTCATTAATTTAGTCTACTTTTCACTCAGCTCCTTGTACAGTTCTATACTATGACCTCAAAAACTTTTACCATTGTGCATGATTTGTAAATTAATTCATTTTGACATTTGCATCACAAAAGCTCCTTATGCATGGCTCCTTATGCATGGCTTTTCTGATGTAGTAAATTTTGCGCTATAGTTCACCCAGTACAACATAAAATTGTGTGTCTTTATTAATTGCTAATCTGCCTTTAGCTGTAATCATAATTTATGTGAAAATGAATACATGTTATTGGTGTTTTACTGCCACTAGAGTTCATTCTTTTAGCTGAAAAATAGGAGTGAATTGTATGTAGAGGTACGTTTATATAGTTTTGTAAAGAATATCGGTAGAGACATGTTTTCCCATTGACCCTATGTTGTTTATTTCCCATTTTTTCTTGACATTGTATTTATTAACACATACCTGTGTCTCTCTCCTGCCCTCCAGGCGGCTTTACATTCACTGTCCTGTCACTATGGACAGTAATGAGCTACTGTAGTTATATCTGCTCTCTTTTCAAAAAGACATCAGCATTTGCTGTCAATGCCTTTAGAGTGGTGAGTCAATGGACATTAGGATACACTGTTTTGAACAAACCCATTACCATAAACCTATTAAACTGGTATGTAACTCAACCAGCACTATGTGAATGATGCTAAAAATTGCAGCTTCTTGAAAAGCGGTATATTATTGGCTGTTTAAAATCATGGTTTCACAATAAAACTGGTGGAAAATCTCCATATCTATCTTTAGGCCACGTCCACATGAAGCCGGTGCATTCCCTATCCGATCATAAACACGGCGTCTGCGCAAGAAATCTCAGCGTCCACACGAGACCACTAAAACCGACTGAAAATGGTGTAGTATATATGCCAGACCAGTATGGGGCGCTGTAATTCTGCCACAGATATACACTATACACAGAGAAGAAGACTTTGAGCATTCGCATTGTTGTTACTGTTCAGTGTTGCCAGATTGCCATTTACCTTTTGGTCACGTCCGACCGGAAAAAAAATGCATTGGGCTGGTTGATAAAATTTGGGATGGTTTTTGATGCATAAAATCGCTCAACATTTTTATTATTTATAAGAGTACGCACTTTGGGATGGTATTTTTTTTAAATAGGCGGGTTTTAAGCTGTAGTTGGGCTGGATATCTTCAGTCCAATCTGGCAACACTGTTGCTGTTACTGTGACGCAGCCGACACGGGATGTGATGACAAAAAATATACGGATTGGCTGTCCACACGAGACCGCAAGGGTGTCGGATTCAGATCTATCCACTTTAGGACCCGGTATCAAAAGAGAGCGGATTCAGTCTCCCAAAACACCGGATCCGTGTGGACGAAACGCCAATCCGATAAGAAATGTATGCGGATGGGCCCTAAATTCAAGCGTGATAACCACCAAGGAACGCTTCAAAACACCCTTGATTTTTTTAATGCATTACCAAAGCATTTTTAAAATTTATGTTGTACTTGTGTAATCTAGTGAATGAAAGCTGTCAAGTTGTGGAAAGAAACTTGGAAAGTGACTTGAGTTTATATATATAACTGTAGCTCTAGGCCTGAACTACTACAAAAACAAAACGCATGCACACACAATGAAGTGCTGCACAGTTTGGGGTGTGTGGTAATAAATACAGGATGGCAGAGTTTCTGTCAGTGTTAAACAGTCATCAGCCCTCAGCTATGTTTGGGAAATTAGCATTGACATCATGATGAAATCGGAGGGAGATACAGGTATGAATGGAGGTTCATTTTTGGGTGAACTATTTGGATCAGAGTGTTTAGAAACGATCATGAAAGTTTACTCTCTTTAAGCACACCTAATTCACCATTTTATTCCATTAATATTATATTATTTGAAAACAAATTTCTTTAACAATTATTTATATACACACACTCACACGCACACACACAGACAGACACTCACACACACACAGACTCACAATCACTCACTCACACACACACACACACACAGACACACCAGTGTTGTTTTTCATGGTTTGGGGGCAGAGAACAGTTGTAGCTTGGAAGGGGTGGAGGGGAGGAGGTTATGAGTACAGCTTGAGCCTGAAGCACTGGTTTTATTCCCAATAATCTTGACACCAGGATGGGTCGTACCCTTTAGCTTCTCTGAGAAACCGCTAACAAGTCCTGCATATATATGGGCTGTCAGCCATGAAAGTCTGTGAACCCATGATTGCATTAGTGATTTACATGAAAAAATGCATACGCCTCAGTATACTTCAGAAAAAAGTTCTCATTATGCAAATACTGTAATATTTAACACACTTTTAAGATTTGAAGTACACTGCAAGAATAAATTAAGCACACTTATTTTGCACAAGGTTTCTGTAATGACCTTAGTTTATGTAATATTTCATTTAAAGGGTTTATGAGTGCAAAATAAATACAGTACTTCCAACATTTGGGTGAATGGCATTACATTAATTTCTCGTCTGAATACATTAAAATGCAAGACACACAAAATAACTTGATTTGTAATAACACACATCTATGATGAATATGTGTTTAATTTATGATATAAAGCAAAATAATATCAAGGTGGTATAATAAGTGGAATAATATAATATAATATAAGTGGAATAATATAATAATGAAATAAAAGCTTCCTTGCCGAGTAGTTTGCCATACTATTTAGAATGCTTTACTTTCCAAAGCTTGAATTAATGATTCATGCTATTTGCAAAATCAATAATTCACTATATTTGTAAAATGTATTAATTCATTCACTGTATTAGTGTGCGTGCGTGCGTGCGTGCGTGCGTGTGTGTGTGTATAACCTTAAAAAATAAGTTTCAACTATTTTCTCTGCTCTCTGCTATTTCACCATGGTGAGCTGGTAAAGCAGGTAATAAGGCTAGCCGAAAGCTTTCTTTTGCTTGACAAAGCTGTCAGAATACATCATATAGGAATGCTTAGAGATGGAGGGAACAAATGAAGGTGTGCTGTGGCACTGAATTTTGGTCATTTTGGTTATAAGTGCTGTGAACTGTTCTTTATACTACTCAAATTTAAACAAACTACAACTAACTGCTATATATGCTATATACCTAGCTTGTTACTTCTTGTTTGTTATGCAATTATATTTCTATACTATAATAATAATAATCTCTATAATAATCTCTACTATTATGACAATAATATACAATATATATAATATTAATAAGACCAATAATATTCTTTATTTAGTCTTAATCTGAATTTTGTACTGAACTGCACTAGGTACCTGCAGTCACGAAAGCAAGACCCCAAGGAACTTTCTCCTCCCAGACACACCATAACGCTTTGCATGAGACATGAACCAACCTGCCTGCCTCATCCTCAGCCAGACTCCAGTGAGGACACTAATTACTTCAGCGTGCAAATGTGTTGTTGACTATCTATCTATCTATTTATCTATCTATCTATCTGGCTCTCTGTCTATCTGCCTGCCATGTTTTTTTCTGAGCAATGCATATATGAAAAGCAGATTGTTTGAAGGAGAACTTATTATTTCCATAAAAAGTACTTAAAGTCCCCATGAAATAAAAATGAGAGGAAATTGAATACTATATGTTAGCGTTACTTTTATCTACAGCCTAATAGGGTCCGAAACAATAAGCATTCAAATAAAAGCATTCAAAATTGACGGTCTCTCACTTATTACGCCATTTATGAATCAATGATTTTGATGACATCACTCTGCACTTCAGCTACTCAGATTTTCTGTCCAATCAAATGCTCTCTTGCAAGTAAAGGGATGCGCCCACTACATTATAAACAGATGTTGAAGATGCGGCTGAAATCTGTCATTTGTTCACACATTTACTGTTTTCTACATGGTGAATGACTCATAGGATATAAAGAGAATGATTCAGAGCGGGTAAATATGCTGTCCATTGAGGGAATGAAGTCTGGTTTCATGTTAGTGTCAGTGAACCGTCACAGATCCAAGATACGCACAAGAGCGGATGTGCACGAGTGAAACGAGTGATGTGCACGTGCCAGAAAACATATCTGACCCATTGAATTCTGTACAGAATACTGTATTATAGAGCCATATGGAGGAGATTATTATTGGAGAAATTGTTAGAGATTAGGAAGAAACTGTGTCTTTACTGAACTCAACGGCTCTGGATGAGCTGTGATATAAACTAAATGCTATTGGCTGTTTTAAAAAGGAAAAGCTTTTATAAAGCTGCTCGATATGTCCCTTCCTTTATCAGTGGATCAACACACTGAATACTGCTGCATGTTTCATTGCACTTCAGTTGGTCTTTAACGTGCTAAAGTCTACTTATTTACAAGGTTTACCAAAGTTTTTTACATTTTATTTGTTAAATGGCCTTGGAGCGTCCTGTAGCAATCAAAGCATCATTCTCCACATATTAGGGACACGGTACCTATACAAGATGTTTCTTGTATCATATTAGACAGCTAATTTGCTTCTCTTGTTGAAATCAGTCTTGAATGAATAAGGTCATTGTCCCTTTGTCGCACAATGCCAATGCCCCCCTAAACATCCCCTAAACAAACTAAAAAGGGTCCAAATTTGCACTCTACAGTACGCAAGCACCGCCACCACCCTGAAGCCTCTCCCTCGGTGCAAAAGACTGATGTATTTATCCTGTTTGGGCATTGAAGAAAAGAGAAAACTTCTACTTGCAACCATTTACTGAAAAAGGGAATTAAAATCTTTGGTATAAAGACCCTATTAGTAGCAGGACTCATAATTTGCATAACAGTAGCCTTATCCTTCAGCTCATAAGAGAGAGACGCTCTCTCAAATCTCTGAGAAAAAAGGCCTCTTTGGAAGCGAGGAGAGCTAATAATCAGCACCGTGCCTCTAAAAGCAGAGAGGGAAAATGAAAACAAGGTTTCTTCGGGAGGTTAGCGTGGCTGTCTGCGAGGATGGAGGCATGACGAGCGAGGAAAATGACAAACGCAACAGCAGCTGAAAGATCTTGAAGCATGAGATTAAGCATTGACAGCGCGAGTCTCTTACAGCCTGACTGACCCATGCTTGTATGGGTGTGGAGATTAAGAGGAAGTTAACTTCTAGTTAACATTAAACAACCAGTAATGCTCAGTGTTCTTGTGGGCTATTGATAAAATGTAATATTTAATTTATATTTGTGATAATTTAATCATTAACAGTCATTTTCAGGATTCTTTGATGAAGTTCAAAAGAAAAACATTTATTTTTAATAGAAACCTTTGTAACATAATAAATGTCTTCACGGCCATATTTTGATCAAATTAATGCATTCTTGCTGAATATAAGTATTGGTTTTATTTGAAAAAAACAACAACATCTTACCGACCACAAATATTTGAATAGGAGCGTACACATAAAACGGATATTAAATGAATGAATGTACCTTCAACAACTTCTACATACAAAAATAACGGTGACCCTAAGGTACTTTGCATTTTTATGAGATTTGCAAATGTCTTCATCTGAACTGATGACTTACGCAAACCGTTCAGTCTAACTACCATCAAAAGTGATTGTTCCCCTTTCTGTGAACTAAAAGAATCACATTACACAAAAATCAGTTAAGATCCGTTTTTTTCTGTGGATTGGCACAGAAAGCAATTGATTTGACTCTTTATATTATTATATTTAATGTTTGTTTTGCTTCAGGCCAAGTTGTTAAAGTAATACCACAGGTGTCAGTCACTCTTATCATAAATGATATATGGGCATTTAGTTCGTTTTGCTTTTGAGTCAGTTGGTGTTACTCCCTGCCAAGTCTGTGTGAGAAATGCAAATGTGCAGTTGACAGTACATGTTATGTCATGATATAAAGGACGAGAACAGAGACGTAAGTAGGCAGTAGGAGAGTAGAGAGGCAGTAGGCTGGTGACTGAGTGATGAGTGAAGGTGATTGTGAAATAGTCCCGATGGTGCTTATCTGTAGGCTGAATAGAGTGTTCGATGATCTTAGAAACTTGGAGATGCGGGATCATCTTGGAAACACAGAGTTGATGATCACAAGTAGGAGTTATGGTTGCCATTAGCGAGACCAGACAGTGAATGGTTGGAAGTGAGCTGTAGATATAGTGCTGGGTAAGTGACAACAGGTGCAGGTGATCAGTACCTCCCAGCAGAACAGGTTCGTGGCTAGTTGCTTCAGCTATGTGCTGGTCGATGGGACTTACAATAATGGCTGGAGGGAGAATGGTTTCCGGGTTAGATGGGTGATGGTCAGGGGCGTGGAAGCGGGACATCGCGTCTGCCTTGTGGTTGTTGCCGGGATGGTAGGTGACAGTGAAATTGAATCTGATGAAGAAGAGAAAGTTGAATCTGGTGAAGAAGAGAGCCCATCTTGCCGGTCGAGTATTGAGTCTTTTGGCATCTCGGGGATACTCTAGGTTGCGGTGGTCTGTTATGACTTGGAAAGGGTGTTGAGCTCTCTCCAGCCAATGTTTCCACTCCTCCAGGGAGAGCTTGATGGCGAGCAACTCACGATTCCCGATGTCATAGTTTTGCTCTGCTGGGGCCAGTTTTTTTGAAAAGTAGGCACATGGATGGAGTTTGGGAGGCTCCCCCTGCCGCTGTGAGAGCGCAGACCCATACCCCGTTCAAGGATGCGTCCAATTCAATGATAAATGGCAGAATGGATGAGGGTAGAGGCTGTGTAGAAGGCTTTCTTGAGGGTTCAGAATGCCTGGGAGGCCTCCAGGTTCCAGGACATTATCTTGGGCCTCTTGCGGAGAAGTGAGGTAAGTGGAGCAGAGATGGAACTGAAGTTGATAAAAAAGCAGTAGAAGTTTTTGAAACGGAGAAATCTCAGGAGTTCTTTGACTGTTTTGATTGCTTTCACCTTCCCCGGTCTATCTTGACACCGCTCTGGTTAAGATGACATGTACACGATGACAATCCAGTTGAGGTTCTCCCGGAACACCTCATTCATGAACCCCTGGAAGACTGCGGGGGCATTGGAGAGTCCATAAGGCATCATCCGATATTTATAATGACCCGCTGGTGTGATGAACGCCATCTTCCATTTGTCCCCTTTGCGGATTCGAATGAGGTTATATGCACTTTGCAGGTCCAACTTAGTGAAGATGCGAGCTCCCCACAGCTACTCCAGAGCGGCAGGTACCAGGGGAAGAGAGTATCTGTATTTGACAGTTTGGGAGTTGAGGTACCAGTAGCCGATGCAGAGCCTCAAGCGCATTAAAAAGAAGCTGGAAATGGCAGGGGAGGTTGAAGGTCTGATGAATTGTTGTCTGAGAGCCTCCTGACATACTCCTCCATGGCCTGTTGCTCCTGGATAGACAATGAGGTCCCAGGCACCAGGTCGATGGCACAGTCCCATGGCCGATGAGGTGGTCATTCCGTTGCCAGTTGTTTGCTGAAGACGTCCTGGAACGCCCGGTATTCAGCATCAAAAATGAGATCTTCTCCTGATGTAGACTTTGTGATATAAAGGACGAGAACACAGACGTGAGTACACTTTGATAGATTTATTGAAAGGCGAGGAGTGGCAGTAGGCTGGTGACAGAGTCATGAGTGAAGGTGATCGTGAAATAGTCCTGATGGTGCTTATCTGTAGGCTGAATAGAAAGTTGGATGATCTTGGAAACTTGGAGACACGGCGTTGATGATCGCAGGTAGGAGTTATGGTTGCCATTAGCGAGACCAGACAGTGAATGGTTGGAAGTGAGCTGTAGATATATTGCTGGATAAGTGACAACAGGAATACTCTGCTGACTTGGAGCTTGTGGGTGGAGCGTTGGAGTCTGGTGCAGAGGTGCGTGGCTGAGTCCATGACATGTTATATCAGTGTTACCTGATTTGTCTTTTATTGCCATTAGGCAATAATACCGCAAAATGAGTGGCTTGTAGATGAGCGTGTGTTATTACTTTACTGAAAAGTGAAATGTTTGAAAAAAAGCCTGTTAAGTACATAAAAATCCAAAACCTTTCATTTAACTAATTAATTTGTCTAGTTATTTCTCATACACATTATACATAAACATAAACTTATTTAACTAAATATTATTTGAAAAGTAATTATCACTAGCTTACATAAAACAATAGAAGTCTAGGCTGCACTGTGTGTGTGTGTGTGTGTGTGTGTGTGTGTGTGTGTGTGTGTGTGTGTGTGTGTGTGTGTGTGTGTGTGTGTGTGTGTATTGTATTACCTGTGGCTGGATGTGTTTTCGACATGCCACCACAGTGAGACAGAGTGAAGCCATCCTGAGCAGAGCAGGAGAAATATGCCTGAGCCGCCCACTGCGTCAGTGAAAGAGACTCAACTATTGTCCGGCAATTTCCCTCACTTCATTACTGTCACACTAAGCAGATGGTCCCTTTCAGAGTCCACACACACACACACATACAAACACACACACACACGTACACATTCACACACAAGCAGCATGGCTTCTTAATGAATTCTAGGCCATGATCCACATTCGGTGCAGTCAAGTCATTCGCATAATTTGCTTTGCTCATAAGCGCTCAAGAATGTGATTTCAATTATAAAGACCTAAATAAACTAAACCCTGGGTAATTGAATACGACTAGAAACAAACACACTGTTTGATTTAATCAGCAGGTCTGGAATTAATTTAGCTATTTGTCATTTTACACATGTGTCTAAAGTTTGGATAACAAAGTGTTTGCTGCCAGAAACTCCATGCAATCAGCAGAGAGAAAGTCTGTCAATATTAGCATACAAAAGGATTAGCTAATTGCCGTTATAGCTATTTGCATGATCCACACAGGAATATAAATAGATTTTTGTTCACTGGCCTTTGAGGTGATCCTAATTTTAGAGGTACACAATATCCGGCAATATTACTGGTTTAACTGCACTGACACTATAGTATGAGACCTGAAATGAGCTGGATGATGACATCACTGTTTTCTTACTTAATTGACATAACTGAACTCATTTCATATTTGATTATCACTTCACAGTTATTGAACAAAACTGAATCAACACTGAACTGACTTAAAGAAATATGACTTGATTTGGCAAACAGTTTTATCCAAAGTGACTTACACTGCATTGAAGAAACAGATTGACATTCTAATCAGTTCTTGCTTTCCCTGGGAATCGAACCATGACCTTGGTGTTGCAAGCACGGCACTGTTTGACTTAACTGTGGATCGTTTTTCAAGCCTTTGGCAGAAAAGTAACTACATCTTTCTTTACTCAGACACAAACATTTCCAAAACTCTGTATCTCCAGGCAAATTTGCACATTTAGATACTTTTTTCAAAACAGTTAAACTTAAGTTCAAATGAATGCAAGAAAGGATAAGACAGCAATAGGCTACATTTCTACAGTAATATCATATTAAAATAAATTTACAATCTAAAATGTACAAATTTTCTTAATAATTATGAATATAATTATATTCATTATTTCTGAATTTAAGCTTTTTTTCACTTCCATCCCTTGTTAACAATTATATATCACTTATAAATGGTTATATACCAAATTAATAGTTATTTGGATTGATGTGGTTTGTAATTGGTAAAATGTGTTTGGAAAAAAAAACATACGGTCAAAATATTGACTTGCCTAGTAATTAAGCACTCACTGCACATAAAGAGTCTTTAATGCACATTTAATCAGTTCTTGCTTTCCCTGGGATTTGAAACCATGACTTTGGCATTGCAAGTGCCATGCTCTACTAATTGAGCAACAGGAAAGCTTCAGGCACATTCTTTGCGAAGTATGAGTTCCATGAGTTGTGATGTTTTCATGTTTTTGTATTTATTCTGGTTGTTTTCTTAGATTTTATATTTATTTTCTACCTCTCCTATGATACACTGTTTGCTGATTGCCTCACTCTTGCCTGTTCATCACTTGATTCACGCCTGTCGGATGTTGAACTGTTTGCTTTGTGTTTTTTTTTTTAATGAAGCTCCCTTACCTGCAACTGCATCTGTCTTGTACGTATAAGTGACAGAATACGTCACCAGCCACATGGATGCAGGTGAATTTAACTGGCATTGCTCAAATACAAGTGATGGGTGAGCGGCAACAACCAATGCCAAGATTGACCTCTTCTTTCTAGCAATTGCTTCAGCTCCAGCATTTCACACAACCTCTCATGTAACAATTTCCTCAATGTCATAGCTAAAATTTTTTTCAATGCTTTCCAGTAGTCCAAATGTAGAGTGTGGCGCTTACTACGCTAAGGTCATGGGTTCGATCCACAGGGAAAACAAAAACTGATTATGTTATAATGTAATGTGTTATAATGTGCTATATAAATCGGTTCCAAGAATTGCATCGTAATTCATATGTAATATTGATTGTTAAACCAACGTTAACAAGAGCACAACTTCCTCCAACTCCAACCACACTGAGATGGGAGGAATTCCTCCCGAGGCGGTAGACTTGTAGGTGTGGATCTTTTAAATGTAATGATTATACAGGATGAACAGAAAAATGTCAGTTAAAAGTTGCTACACCCTTGTCCTACAAGAAATTGAATGGACAATAATATCAGCAAAAACACTCATCAGCTTTTTATATATCATCTATTTCTGTTGCTTACAAAATAATCATAACGCTCTTTACAAAAAAAGTGATATCATAATATGTTGTAGTAATATCATATTACCATTTGATATTAACATTAAATTCTGAGATTTGTACTATGCCCATTTGTTGGTGGATCAATGGAGAGCAAAACTAGTGGGGAATGGTGGTTTACCTTTTATTACCCATTCAATTTGGAGTTGGACACTGACTGTGCTGTTTCAGTGTTGGCATTCAAAAGCTCACCAATATCTAATCAAACCCCCTCCAAATGCAGATATATATGCTCATGTGGGAATTTTTCACTCACGGTGGAGTGCTATAGTCAAGTCACCTTTATTTATATAGCGCTTTTTACAATAGAGATTGTTTTAAAGCAGCTTTACAGTGATCACAGGACAACAATAAAAACAACGTTTGTTTTGGCTGTACAGCACCTCTAGAAGAGCAGGCAAATCAATAATATTGATGAATATTAAGTGTTAAGTGTCCCCAACTAAGCATGACAGAGGCGACAGTGGCCTTGCTGATCCTTGTTCCCCAAGGATCTGTGTTGGGCCCCTTTTATTTACATCAATAGTCTTGATTGTGATATTCACCATGCAAATTTTCACTCTTATGCAGATGACACAGTCATATATTGTTGTGTCCTCTAAACAGCATTCAATTGGCTTTTCATTCCATTCAGTCATGGCTTCATACTCTAAAACTTGTTTTGAATGCTGATAAAACTAATAAAAGGGAAGTACCGGTATAATCCCATTTCTCTCCAGACCTTTCTTGGAAATAGTAAGTTAATAAAAAAGAATAAGTATCTTGCCATCATTAATGATGATTCAATCTCTTTTAGCTCTTTGCATAACTCAGCTAATTAAAAAAATAAAATTTTGTTTTTCATTTAATGTACGTTTCTACCTGTACGGTACTTGATTACAGTGATGTAGTGTATCAATTTTCTCCTTATATTCTCTCCTCTTTGGATGCTGTTTATCATGGCGCTCCTATTTATATCAGATTGTAAACCTTTAACTCATCATTGCACTTTGTATAACAGAGTAGCTTGGCCTTCTCTGTCCATTAGATGGAAAATCCATTGATATTTAATTATTTATAGAACTATTTTGGGATTTTTGCTTTCATATTGTCACGGGTTGTAGTGAAAACGAAGATGACTGTTCAAAAGTCTGTTAATTCAATTCTTAGGAAACAAAAACAAACCATAATCGTTCATGTAACATAAATATTAACCGACCTCAATGAGTGAGTGAAGTGGGTATAAGTGAGATGAGGGTGATGGATGGCAGGAGTGAATGATGGGAAATGGTGTGCAGGTGATGACCAGAGAGGATCGTGGGAGTTGTGGTGCTGAGGTGACGGGTGAAGTATGACACACCTCTGCTGTCTCGTTCAACAGAAAAGAGTTGGGAAATATTAATAAATATGGTTTCTGTTCCTTTTGTTCAAACTGAACTGGGAAAAAGGGCTTTGCAGCTCCATCTGACTGGAATTTATTCCAATCAAAATGACAAGCTCTTGTGTCTGTGGAACATTTTAAGTCTATTATTCGGTCACTTGAAGATGACTCAATGTGAAATTGTTTTTAAACATTTTACTTTTGCTCTTTAAACCTATGATTGACACTGATTGCACTGCTGTTAATCCTTAAGATCTGAACGTTTCTTAATATGATATAATATAATATAATATAATAAAAAACAACATCAATAATTTTCTTAGTTATTTCAGGTGTGTCTAATTCATTAGTTAAATACTTTAAAAACTTTTAGAAAAAAAATATGTGCGTAATGATGTACACGTGTATTCACAATGTAAGACAAATATTATTACTTTTGATGTAACATTTGAATGTGGAAAAAGTGCACATTTCTTCAATGCTTACAGTACTAATGTACTTCTGTCTCTGTTGACTCTCACTGTCATATTTAATGAACACTTTTCACAGATTAACCATTATGAGGCCTGACCGTAGTCTAAAAGAAGGCTTATCCACATTTCAAATCTAAATGAGGCACCAATCAGTCAGAATGGCCAGCATTATTCTGCCTGTCTGTCTGAGAGAGAGAGAGAGGTACTGTGCCATTGTTAAATGCTGCTGATTGGCCGACTGGCTACTTCAACTCACGGGTGAAAGGATGTCCATTTGGAGTTTTCTTTAAAACTCCAAACACCTGCTTTTTAAATGATCACCATCTCCTGTGTTGAAGCACTATTTCAGTGAGGTGGTCTGGGTTGGACGGGGTGAGGGGTGGAGGTTGGTGCTGTTGGCGTGTGGAGGGTGGTGAGTGGGTATGTTTGAAGACTTTGGCTCACAGCCATAGTCGGAACAAAAAGGAGGACTCTCTTTACATGCATAGCCAGACAGACTAGACCATTCTGGCTTCCAGAAAAGCAAAAAGAAAAAGTCGAAAAACAGAGTGTTTTAGTATTTCCTCCCAAAACATTAAGAGATTTTCATTCCACTTTGTTTATTGGTCACGATAGAGGTCACACTACTATGCAAACTGGCTGGATTTGATTGCATTTGTTTTCAATATTGCATGTGAAGCAGAGAGCAAACTGAAGCAGTCTCTGCAAACATCAACAGAATGAACAAATAAGAGAGGATTTGTCTAACTTAGAATTGGAGAGACAGGTGCAGAAGAGAGCGAGACAGAGAGAGAGCCCCATCAGGTGAGGCGCTCTGGACAGGCGTTCGTCTTCAGTCTTGGTTCTGACAAATTACAACATCTATTAAGTCAAACAACATTCAAAAGTAAAACATGAAAGCATCAGGTTTTAGTAATAGTCATTTATTTTTTGGAAATTCTTCATTCACCTATATGTACAGTAAACAAAGACAAACGGGAACATTTAATGTTTTGATTTTGTTGCTTTGTTTGTCTGTGGATGGGAACCTAAAATTTAAACATTAAAGCTAAAAACCAAAAAGCCTTGCCCCTGAAGGCGAATCTTAAGAACCTCCTGTAATGTGGAACCTCATCAAGGTCTCCTAACAGGTCCACCAGGTAGGCCTTTTGCAAAGCCGATGTATGAAGGCACGCTGCAGCCTGACCAGATGGACTATATACTTTCTCACCAAAGCCACAGTTGTTCTAATCGATTTGGTGGGAAACATCGGGGGGCTTAGGGATGATACTGCCTGAGGAGACAGAGAGCTCACTAGTGTCTCCTCAACTTTTAGGCAGTGGCCCATAACTGTGCTCTTTGAAGTCTACTATCGAGTTATAGTGCAATGTAGAGGTGTGGAGATCAGGGAAAAACTGAAGGCCCCTACAGGTAGGTTGTGCTCGTACGAGCAGGAAGCTCTTTGGACGGGCGTCCTGGCTCTCAATATTCAACCTGGCAACAGCGCAAGTCACGACCTGCATGAGCTCCTCATTGGCTGCAGAATGAAGTGGCGAGTCTTCATCTCCAGTCTTGATGCTAACAACATCTAGCTCCTCTGAGCTGGATAGCTGCAGCACTGTTGCCTCTCCCTGGGCGAAGGAACCGCAGAACGTACTTTTGGACCCTAGTAGAGGCACGAGACCTAGTAGGTGAGGACAGAGATAAGGCTGGAACTGTCTCTAACCCCTCCGTTTGGTCCATTTGTGACCCCCAACAACTAGAACGCCGCTGAGCCTTGAAGGCAGGAGCGGAGCGTCCGTAATGGAAGTTGTTCTCAGTGTACGCAGACAGTGCCCTCGAGCACCAAATGTGCATGCAAACAAACAACACAAAGACTGTATGTATCCCCAACTGTGATGTAACGAGGGCAGGGGTGCACACCGGATCTAAAATGCTGTTCACTCGACCATTTCTTTTTCTTTTCCTAAGTATTTTGTTGGTAGACAGACATTAAATAGAACAAACGATGCTTTGTTTGGCATGACTTTTATAATTTCCTGGATCATGATGTCACCTGCCCATGATGTCCCTTCACATTATTAGTTCGATTTCACAAGTGCTTCATGTCGCAATTGCGCAGAGCGTTCCAACAGTGTAATCGAAGCAGCGCGAGTTCTCTAAACTAAAGATAAAAAAGAAAAGTTATAGCTAAAGCTAAAGCTAAAGCCAAAACTAATAATAAACTATAGCTGACTGTAAAATTAAAACTAAAATAAAGGAGGCAGTATAAAAGTGCAGAAAGTATAGGTTATCTTTATAATTCAGTTCAACTAGAAAAAATGTGAAAGAAAAAAAGGGTTTCCTGAATTCAGGTTACATGGGATTTCTACCTTTTCAAAAGAGGTCCCATTAATTCCTTTCTCTTTCTTTCCACTGAAATCAGCTTAATGCCGTTTTGCCTTGTCAACAAGAGCACTCCATCAATCTGCAACAATTGCATATTTCAACAAAAGGCTTATTAAGGCATTTCACTTCCTTCCAAAAAAGATTCCCCATCAATTCAACCTGGTTCTTATAGCGATCAATGCCACACTCAGTCACTTTCTCTCATTCTCTGCCTTCTATGGCCTTTTCATTCATTCACCCCTTGGTGCGTTAACTATTGTGTGTATTTGTTTGTGCATGTGTGTGTTTCTGGGCAGCATGTCACTCAGGGCAGTTAAAGTAGGCCCGGTCTTTGGCCAGATCAAGATAATTAACTGGAGAGGTCACAAACTAATGAAATGAAAAGAGTCCCACAAAATGGTGCTCACTAATCCGATTTGCAGAGACATTATTCAAAAAGCCAAGAATGGAAAAAGAAAAAGAGCAACGTGGGGCATTATCACTTAATTTATCCGACTGTGTGACCTCAGATCTCAACAGTTTGTTTTTTATTTAATACAGATTAATGATACACATTGAGTGTAGTTGGTGTTCTGAATAATTACAATATAGAGTACATATTTATTTCAGTAGGTATCCACACCTTACTGACAAATGTATTTATTTTTGTAATGTTGGAACTACTGGATATTGTTTTGAGGCCATGTTAATAAGCATGTTCACTTCAGCAGAGAGAGGCAAAATAAGTCTTACAGAAAAATAATAGTCAAGACGTGAAATACTTCATACCAAAACTACACACTATTATTATATTCAAATTCAAATATTTTAATCAAAAACATTTTCTTTTGCCAGAATCATTCTTTGGGCTCAGATGACCCACAAAACCCAACAAATACACAAACTACTCCACTGCCCAGTGAACACTAGTGAGATCAATAACCTCCTTTTGGAAATCAGGAATCATTTTACAGCTTACAGTTTTTCTGAAGCATTTCTTGGAATCATCACCCACTTTCTCAAAACCTTAAACAAAAAAATTTTAAACTTCAAACTACTGAGAGAACATTTGACTCTTCTGGCAAAATCAAACAATTGCCTCAAAGCCTTTGTGCTCAAAATCAAATAATCATACACACAGCCCATGAAAATATAAACACTACAAATCATTCATTACACATTACGTTAAAAAAGGAGAACACAGCATCCAAAATTACAACGTTATATTGTAACAGTAAGAAAATTTTGCAATTACGTAAAAATGTATAATAATCACAACTTACAGTATTAAGGGGAATAAATTGTATATTGTATGCACTGCAAGTACAGTATTACTGAATGTCTGTAATGTCTGTAAAAATACAGTTTGTCAAAGATGGTTGACGATTAGCATACAGTTGGTATTGGTGGTATGGTTCTGTTCTGGTCAAGGGCTCCTTGATGCACTTAAAGTCATTGCATTTCACCCCCAAAAGGTACAAACCCTGAAATGAATAATGTAAATACATTTGAGTATTCCTGCCACAATACCATGGTTACAGTTTGTGTTACTACACATCTATACATTCGGGGATGGATAAAAGGAGGGAGAGCAGACATAACCCCCCTAGAGTAAACAGAACAGAACCGATATAAATGTATTGCAGATATCACTGATGTTCTATAATTTAATTTACAACATAATTAGAGAAATTAGTCTGACTCAAAGGGGAATCCGAAGACCAAATCCTGATTGGACAACAGGAGGAGCTGGGGATGTAGGAGGGTGTTTAGCTCCTGAGCAACGCAATAAAGCAGCTGATAATACTTAAGGACCTTATATATTAATTGCTGTGATTGGCATTATATTCCTAAAGGTAGACGAGGATCAGCTGAGAGTCAACCGATACACTTAATTTCTGTCAGGACCACTATCATCAAAGATGGTTGCCGATTAGCATACAGTTTAGACTGGTGGTATGGTGGTAGGGCAAGAACTCCCTGCCCATCCATTTATCCTGGGATGGATAAGCTTTCCAAGCTTTCTCAACCAGTAGAACATTGGTGTTTACAATGCCAAGGTTATGGGTTTGATTCACAGGGAAAGCAAGAAATAAGAAGAATGTCAGTGTTAACCTTGAATGCAATGTAAGTTGCTTTGGATAAAAGTGTCTGCTAAGTGCAGAAATGTAAATGGATGACAGCAGGGAAAGCAACAATAACCCCCCCAAAATGAAAACCCTACGCCAATATCCCCCAACACAAACTGACAGTGACAATCTGAATGCCATTTTGTTGCCAATACCTCAAAAGCTGAACAACAAGCATGTTGCCAACAATACCAGAAATCTTTAAGCAACAAGCATGTTGCCCTTACCCAATGACCCAAACAAGTATGTTTCCAATACCCAGGTAAACCATTGCAACAAGCACGTTGCTGAAAAGCTTAGTCAGCAACAAGTGTATTTCCATGAATGACATGCCGTCTGGAATGAAAAGAAATGAAGATCATGTGGTCAAAATGAATCAGTTGCAGTTCCTTTTGAGTGATGAATGCTACTACCACATGCTGCAGTTTCTTCCTTTCTGGAATGGTGTATCTTCTCAGATGCGTCAGTTGACTACTTGTTCAAAACATCCTTAACTGCTCCCCATTACTGCTGTGAGCTAGAGATTAGATGATTTCCTCTTCAAATATCCTCTTCACTTGGAATTATGTCGGTGGATATTTTTTTTTTGGTGTGACCACCACATTACCCAACTTAAACGAACTGCCTGACGTTGCATTTCACAAACATCAAATAAAACAAAATTGAAACAAAATCGTTAAATCGTTTGAGTTCCGCAACCCGGACCATTTATCAGCTTGAACCAGTAATAGACTGGTTAGTGCAGAATGAGCTCAGAGAAGGTTCTCTGGGTTGATCTGGGAATGAGAGATCAAGTGAGAAAACGCTTGAATTCAGCGCAGAATTCATTTATAAACCACAGATATCAGATCAAACAGAGCTGACATGGAAACCAGGAGAAACATTTTTCCAGGAACAAACAAGTTGTAGAAGGGGTTTTCAATCCACAAATCACCCACATGTCCCATGAATTTAATGTAGTAACACAAACTGTAACCATGGTATTGTGGCAGGAATATTCAAATGTATTTACATTATTCATTTCAGGGTTTGTACTTTTTGAGGGGGAAATTCAAGGACTTTAAGTGCTTCACACTTTTCACAGCACTTTTTAAAGCTCTGAATATTATCTAGTTAAAATGTTATTTTTAATGTGATGAAGAAAAATTATGTTTTACAAAAACATGTTTTTTTCCTTATGTGGGAGAATAAAATATTAAACACATGCACCAAGTTTGCAGAAATGTACTCTGTATGTGAGTTTTAGGTGGTTTTGGCGCCAGTGAAAACTTTTACACCATTTTCATTTAAGGTTTTAGTTTAATGTGGTATAACCATGAAATGTAAAATGTAATACCATAATTTTCAAAACTTAATTTCATTCTTTTAATGAGGCTTTTTTCTTAATTATGAAAGATAGTTGTACCACCCTATTTCAGAAATTAAAAAACATGTTCATCATAGAGGAGTGTATTTGCTATTTTTATACTAGAGTAGGCATGAAAAATACAGTAGGTTCTCATTAAGAATATAGACAAATTTATATTAATGTAATTGCCTAGACAGCCAATGTAGGTGAAAAACAAATCAGCACATGCTATGTTTTAAACACTATTGTTTTTTTAACTCTTTTGTGCAGTGCAATTAACTGTAAAGAAGATTGAAATAACTAAAGATAACATGGTGCTACGTGTCTGTCCCATCATCTGTTTACTTCCTGGTTCTTCACATGCTCTCCCGGTGTTTTTCCAGCCACCTGTCTCTTCATCAACACATTGTTAGTCTTGTCAGCTGTGTCTCATCATCTAATCCTCTCCTGTGTATATCTTCCCTGTGTTTCCTCCAGTCTTAGTCATTTTGCGCTCATTTTATGTGCGTTTGGTGTATCTCCTGTTCCCAAGTTTTTTTTTTTACCACACCAAACCACAGCCTTCACACATGGAAAATGTGCTATGCTTTAGTGGAGGGTCACCTGGTGGAAAACAGACACTTTTAAAATGAAAATAACATATCACTGTAACCCATCGATGGCTACAGAGAAAAACTCACTAGCTCATTTTCTCTATCAATTCCAATTGTAACTCTCACATAATAGATAAACTGAGTCCTTTCTGTGTGGAGTTTGCATGTTCTCTTGCTCCGGTTATGCAGGTTAGGTGGATTTCAAGTGTGTGAGAGGTTGAGGGTTTCCCGGTACTCTTCAGGGTACTGATCTGGCCACGAATAGGAGTACATATTACAGAGATAGTAGCAAATTTTTAATGGGGGAAGCAATGCCCCTACCTGGCTAGGTATGATTTTGTTAGTGTACAGCAAAATATTACAGTTAATATGAGAAAGACATCAGTAGAGTCAGTAGCGTAGAGTCAGTAGAGTCAGTAGCATAGAATTCCACTCAAAAGCAGCACATAGTGCAAAAACAGACAGATCAACCTGAGCCTCTGGTTCCTTCTTTAGCCTATTGAATGAACAACAAGCCCAACAAGGGTCCAATTCCAGTTCCAACAGTCATTAGCCAGATATAAGCTCACTATCAAGTCTAGCAGCTCCCTGCTTTAATGAACTTAATTAGCAGTTCTATCTGTGTGGAATTACCCTGAAAATCAGGAATGCTGGGTGAAAAAAAGGATAGAAAGCTGAAAAGAATGAAAGAACCACAAAGAGGGGGGAAAAGAGGGTTTGAGGGGTGAATAAAGTGTGGGGGGGGGGGATTAAAATTGTTTGAATTGAGTCCACACTCTGCACATTCATCCGTTATTCTGCTCAAATCTGGGTTTTGTTCAGGCCAGAGTAAAGTAACGTCAATCATCTCAACCCGTTTTTTGTGCGACTTAAGAAATTGTTATGAAATTGCTTTCGCACATAATGAGGGTCTCCATCACCAGAACCTCCCATCTATATTAGCCCTAAAGGTCAAGAGAGAGCGAGCAAGAGAGTGAAATTCACCACTACCAAACCGCTCGCCCCCCTGGACACACATCAAAGTGACAGGAGCGTCCAATCAGATTTGTCTAACAGGCATTACATGATGAATATGGTGCAGTCGTGGCACAAAGGCTTCTTTGTGTGGGCCTGGAGTGAAGGCCATTCACAGCTCCAAACAGCCAGCCAGGGTGGAAGTAAATGGCCAAAAGGCTCTCATCAGAAAAAAAGAGAAGCCAAACTTGTGCGGTACAATGGTCCATGCAAATGACTGCAAACCCCCTGTCCACAACTCTGTGAGACACGGTCAGGTCGTCTGAAGTTTAGACACATTAGTGCTGTCAAAGTGTTCAAACTTTCTTCTTTCTAACTTTGGAGTGAAAAGCGAGTTTTATCTCCCACCTGCATAAAAACAGAAGTCTTGTGAATTTTTGTGAGGATTTATAGACATGCTGAGGCTTTTAGGCAAGGCAGAAGAGTTTTATCCGTAGATGGAAAGGCTTTTGTGAGCTGTTGATCTTAACATGCAAAACTAGGGAAGACAGAAATATTTGGCATTTGCAGTACAAATGCTAAACAACTACACTGTGAAATGTGAAAGTGAAAAATGAACACTTCATTGGTCAAACTAAGCTTAGCAATTTAGTCATTTTAATTGTATTTATTTTAAAAAGACACCTTTAGAAATTTCTACTCATTTTAAGTCATTTTCAGCACTGTAACTAAAATTCAGGACACATATAAATAAAGTTTATAATAGTGATTTGTTGTGACGTTTTAAGCAATAAACATTAAACACACATAATAAAAATGTCTCATGTATGCACATATTTTGAATAAGTGACTACTTCACGACTGCTAAAAAAGTATATTAAAAAAACGTATATATAATACAGCATGAATCTAATGTGGCGTTCATTATCATGTGACCTACCAGCTTCACTGCCATTCACTAATCCTCAAATCACATGCACACTTCAGAATCTCCCAGAACATCCCAGAAGGTTCATCCCAGTACTTTTAGCCTTCTCGTTTATGAGTGCTGTGAATTCAGACACTTCTTTTGTCACATGCTTTTTTTCGCCTACTATATACCAGGTTAGTATGTGATTTCAGATGCAGTCCAAGTCCCAACAATAGACTGTATTTTAAGCAGTGCCATCTTTCATTTTTAACAGGAATGAAAGCGAGCTGTGAGGGCTAGATATTCATCTCTTCAGTGGGTTTTACTGTTATCTTTTGTGTTTTTTTTTTATTGTTGTGCTGACGAAACGGCAGACAAAAAAACTCTAGACAACAAGCTGTAGAAAATCATAAGTGATTAAGGGCTGTAAAAGACCAGCGTATAAAACTCTTGAACATCTTTAAAGAATCTATGCTGAAAAACTTCACAAACTGTTGAAAATCCAACGTTTAGTTGACAAAGCACTCATTGTATCGTTGTAAATATGACAAGGGCTTTCTTCTTCCATGAGGGGGTTTGGCTTCACATCAGTTTTGTTTCCAGGTGGATCGTTTACGAATGGTACACAAGTGTCTTCCGGAAATCCTGTAGGCTTCAGCAAATCAGATTAGGACTACTAAACTCCTGAAGTGTTTCCCATTTATGCTTCATGCATTCAGTTAACAGTCCGTGGGCAGGACTGTTGTGTTCGTAATTATAACTACTATTGATGATACTGTTCATTACTACTATTTTGAAGAATTGTGTTCTGATGAAGTCCACAGGCAGCATACGGAGGTATAAGAAGGGAATGAGGCATGTCTGAAATTTTTTTTTTTTTTTTTTTGCTCAAACATTCAAAAAATGTTTATGATGAAAAATATGGAGGATTTTTCTCCAGGCTTTAAAATCAAACATTGCTCAAAGGGCCATAAAAATAGACCCAGGTGGGATTTCCTTCTCAACACAACCACTGCATGCCGAGACAAGGTCCACTTGCATTACTTATCCACACTTTAGTTTAGTTTAGGCTCCGCCCCCACAGGTGCTTCGGGGTGTGGCTGGAAGCATCACTTCGCTAATGACCCTTCAATAGGCTGCTAAATACAGCAAAAATTACATATTTAAAATAGACAGTAAAGTTTTGTAGTCAGGTCAATTTTTTTAAGGGAATGTTATTGTGATTTTCACAATTTTACTCTTGTTTTGGGACGTTTGAGTGATTATATATAGGCTCACGTGGATGAAAGAACCCTTTGATTTTATTTTATGTTATAGAAAAAACAAAAACTTTCCAAAACATCTGCTTTTCAACATGCACGTGGAAATTCGGCTGATCCTTGATGTGATCGTGGGCAGCGGCGCAAAGTTGATTCTGAGCTGCTTTGATCAAATACTTGATTTTTTTTTTTTATGTTGTAGATTTAAGAAGCACATGAGAATAGCTAATATGATTAAATATATTTTTAGACAAAGGTCGTTTTAATGATATTTAGCTTTGTTCAAGGAAATTAAAGCAACGGTTTTTCAATAATGGAAGAATATGTAAAAATATGGTGTTTGCGGTAAAAGGCAAAATAATTAACATGATAATATTGACTTTTACGTTTGTTGACCTCAAGTTTAGATTCAGACGGTAAATATCATATATTAAGTTCGGTGTCCACCTTAGGAGATAATAACTATATTTATAATGAAACTATCATATTTAAAAAATATGACTAATCATATCATATAATAAAATATAATGTATTGTTATTAACGTAAATCTATATTAAATTGTTATTGGATCTCCATAACACTTAATAAAATAATTTAGTGTCTATATTTTTAACATAACTTTTATTTTTTAACATAATTTTTACCTTTTATTTTAACATAATAAACAAAAAGTAATTATTTGATTTAGCAAAATAAAATTGTACAAACGGAATGAACCATTTTATGCTTTATTTTCCCACAAATTTTTTCCCATAAATGTTCAATACAAAAAAAGGTGTCCCTTTAGCCCTTTATCTTGAGATATAAATACATTTTTATCGAGAGGTTTAATTATTGTATTTGCATTATTTTTGTATTGTATTATTAATCTGGATCAAATTATTTCGGTTTTTAGCAGTGCTGGTGTGTGCAGTTGAATAAAGCATTAACTTGCACTGAATATCACACTTCAAGAGTTCCTTCTCTTGTAAACTAAAGTCAGACCAATATTAAACCCCATGACGTGTCCTTTTGGGTCAGCAAAATGAATTTCAAAATGAAACAATAGCCCACCAGTAGGTGATTTATGCTGAATATATATTTTTCCTTTGGTGCCCTAAAAGATTTAGAAGAATCCATAAAGGGATGAATAATTGCTGTCATAAATCATTCCCTTATTTTTCAAAACTCCAACCGAGAGGGTTCATCAGGCAGCCAATGGGGCGGAGCAGATGCATCCCACCAAACACAGGCACGTGTCTCACACCTGCTCAGAATAACGACGTATGGTGGCATCAGTGCCCACTTTAAGATGGAGGGTGGGGGGCATTAGTATTTGACAGCTTTTGAAGGATCTTAATTGCTCAAATAGATATTTATCTTGCCTTTTATAACCACAGACCACTAAAAACTAAGTTTTTCTGCACAAGCTGCACTCATTAAAACTCTGATGAGGGGTCATAAAATGGGGACTTTGGGATTTGATTGTCTCCATTTGAACTGTATCAGCCTGCAGGTGAAATCCAAGTCATTATTTCAATTGTTAACAATAAGCAGAGTCATTATATATATATAGAAATGCATAAAGGCATCTATGAGGAGGCACAATGGCAAAACGACTTCTTTGAGTTGCTTTGAAAGGGCTGAAAAACTCAGTTGGGGTCAAACGCTGACAGTAAAAATAGCTTTATTTAGACTGATCGCCCTCAGATACGCAATCTTTGTCATCGAGAAAGGGTCCCTAAAGAGTGGAAACAGCCCGTATAGTGTCTTTGTAAAGAGACAAAAAAGGTGTTTTGTGTTTTATCACCTGTCATGCAGGAAAAACACACTGACTTCCCAACACAAGTCTGTAAATCAACCAGAAACACTGATGTACGCATAAATAGAGACCATTTATTTATAAAAAACATTTCCACAAAATATATTTGTTAAGTCACGTATGTACACAACTAAAAATGGACAAGTGCATTGGAAAGAAATCTGCCATGTATGGTTTCACAGGAAGAACTACATCTAAACAATAAAATCTTTGATAAATACAGATGGACAGATCAACTCTTCTCCAGTGTTAAAAACTAGTTTGCTCTATAATGGAACCGTTATTGTTACAACAAACTAACAGTGTTGCGCTCCACTTACAAAAATATATCTTCATCTTTAACAATACAAAAGTTATTGTACACATTTCAACATAGTTGTAGGTAATAATCAATATTCCCATTAACTTGACATTCTTGGGACTGATAGGGGAGTTTGTTCTCATCAAAATAACCCAACGGGACACGTGTTGCCTCGACATCTCGTCCCATCAATTGCACTTATGAAATGTGTTCATTCGGCAGTCTTTTTATATTGTAGAAGCTCATCGACCCCACAGAGGTTCGAACCTACAACCGTTTCCAGCTTAACCACTAAGCCATGGCACGGGGCCAGCAAGACAGCACCTGTCTGGTCTAATCTTGGAGCAGAAGCAGACCATAATAGCTTAAGGTGGTCAACAGACCGAGAGGAAACTGGCAACCATGTTCCGTAATACATGTAGGCCTAAACTGGGATCTCCAGCAGTCACAACGAGTTCCTTGGGAAGAGGATCTGAAGTGTCTTCAGTAGCGATCGAACCAGGTGGTGAAGTCCAGCAGCTCCTGGTCCTCAGAGCTCAGGTGCTCGTAACTCCCTTCATCCGACGAATAGGACGAGTGCGGCGACTCTGGATCCGCAGAGTAAGAGTTGGAGAGCGTGGGCGACGGGACGCCGCACTGGAAAGCGGCTGAGATCGCGTCGTGCTCGTCCAGCAGCTGCTGCAACGCGCGGATGTACTCCACCGCCGAGCGCAGCGTCTCCACTTTACTCATCTTCTTATTGGCCGCGCCGTTGGGCACGTGTTGGCGCAGCGTCTGAAAGCCCATGTTGACCTGCTTGACGCGGTTCCTCTCGCGCTCGTTGCGTCGCGCCACCGCGACGGGCTGCTGCGGCGGGATGCTGTAGCCCAGCCCGGTGAACGCGAGCCTCCGCTTGCAGCGCAGTAGTTCTGGGGAACGCGAGCGCTGTCTCTTCAGCACCTTCAGCTTGGCTTGACTCGCGGGCGCGAGCGCGCACTCGGACGCGTTGCGTGCACTTTGCGCCAGATGCGTTGCGGTGTTCATCTCTTTTGGCAAGTCTGGTGTAGCCACTTTTAGTGCGTAAAAAAAAGAAAGAAAAGAAAGAAAGGTGGCGACGCACGGCTCTCGTGGCTTGCGCGCGGTTGGTCGGGAGTGTTGCGGTTCGAGTCTCGCTGTCCCTCGTATCTGATTCAAACTTTGGCAGCCCTCGGCTTTTTCAACACGCGTCGGACGGCCCACCCCCGGCTGAAGACGCACGCTTCTCGCTCGAGACTCCGCCCGCGCGGGTGACGCGCCGCGAGCCGGGCGCGTGGCTCCGCGAGCTCAATAAACAATCGGACGCTTTCACTGCGCCAGCACGCGCTGCGCGCTCATTTACATCCCAATATCTGCGCTCTCAAAGCCTATTGGTGGATTCAAACGCTTTTAAACTGTGAATGACAGAAACACAACATGTGCGGAATAAAATGCGAATGGCTTGAATCGAGCGATGACTCTGTGGGTTCAGGTCGTGGTTTGTCGAATTCACTGACAAAATATCAACATCCTGAAACTAGATTTAGACATTTAGATTGGGCTGCATGTAAAAGCTTGGGCTGGTGTAAAATACTGAAGTCTGAGATTCATCATGGAAATGCTGTTAGTGATCTTGATTCATAATATAAAAGATAAAAAAGAAGAAATATGAATTCAAAATTCATAAATTGCTTTAATGACACTCCGTATCCAAAGAGAGAGAAAGTCTGACCAGTTCACAAGGTCCTGGCAAAAGAGAAAGTTAGGAATCTTAAATCCTATTTGTTTACAAATGGTAAAATAGTAACTGTACTTTATTTTATACATTTTCTTTGATTTACATTTTTCGAAAAACAACATTTTACTGAATACAAAATGCTATTATATATATATAGAATTTGATTTTTAAAATATTTTTATATAAAAATTATAAACAAACATGAATTATTTAATTAAAATAAACTGAGAATAGTACTTTAAACAAAATGAACGACTTTGTTATTTATTTTCACACAAATTCAGTTGTTCCATCAATATTCAATACAAATATAGATAGAGAGAGAGATAGATAGATAGATAGATAGATAGATAGATAGATAGATAGATAGATAGATAGATAGATAGATAGATAGATAGATAGATAGATAGATAGATAGATAGATAGATAGATAGATGCTTCCCGAATTGTAACTCATATTGAAAGTGAATGAACTGCATTTGCATTTTAATAACAGCCTAAAGTCAAAAGAAATGACTATAATCTGCTTTAATTTGCTGTGGTTTATGACTCTCATCAGCTGACGGTTACAGTAGCAGGAGTCTGTGCAGAAATCTGACTCCCTCTAGTGATAAAGAGATGCTTTGCTTTACAAAACATTGCTTCTAAAAGTCTTGCTAGAATTGTGTTTTGCTCAATGTCCTGATAATTCAACTGCAAAATTAATATCTGACACTTTACAATAAAATACTTTTTTATGTATTAGTTTAACTGACAATGGACAATGTTTACTGTGTTTGTTCATTTACTGTAATGTTTTTGTATAAACTGAAAAATATGATTAACTAATCAATAATTATATTAATAATTTAATTAAGCTTTACACACACACACACACACTCTCTCTATCTCTCTCTCTCACACACACACTTTATTAGGTACAACTAATAAACCTGTTCAACTGCTCGTAAAAAGATAGATAGATATTTCTTATTGTGTAAGTATTTTTTCTCCACCAGAGGGCAGAAATGGACAAGAAATGGACAAGATCAAAACCATTGGTCATTGCTTGGTAGACCTTTAGATACCAGTTTATGAATCATTTTTAATAGCTTACTATCAACAAACAGCAGTACAAGGATAACCTTCACAATTACAATAGTGTGGGGGACAATTTGGAAATGCACTGTCGCTTGTATATAAATTATTTTCTTTTTCTTCTAATGATTTATAATCACGTTTTAGAATTTATGTTTTTAAATGACTTTATGTACATTTCAGTCTATCGCCAATGTAAGCAATTATTAGTTAAAGTCTTTCTTTGCTTTTCTGTATTTTTCCATAGAGTAAGGATGAATATTGTCTGAACTCCTCACCAGATAGAACGTTATCAGAATGTTTTGAGAGTCTCTCTGTTGATAGTTGGAGCCTGAGCCGAGTTTAGCCTTGGAGAAGCTGTGTATCTGTGTGTGTGTGTCCTGTGTACCTGTGTGTGTCATGTGTATATGTGTGCGTGTGTGAGTGTGTGTCCTGTGTATCTGTGTGTGTGTGTGTCATGTGTATATGTGTGCGTGTGTGAGTGTGTGTCCTGTGTATCTGTGTGTGTGTGTGTCATGTGTATATGTGTGCGTATGTGTGTGTGTGTCCTGTGTATCTGTGTGTGTGTGTCCTGTGTACCTGTGTATGTGTGTGTCCTGTGTACCTGTGTATGTGTGTGTGTCCTGTGTACCTGTGCATTTGTGTGTGTGTGTGTGTCGTATATCTGTAAGGAAACGGAATGACTGGTTTTTCTCGACAATCTGACGCCTAAAAATGCTTTTCTGCAACCTGGAAGGAACTTAATGCATAAACCAGATGCCTTGTTGTCAACCATGTGATCGATGAAGATATGCTTCTGACTATCTGTTCTTGTGTGGAAAATTACTAGTTTTGTACCTTTCTTTCTTTCTTTCTTTCTTTCTTTCATAGTCAATCAGAATAATTTAACCTTAAGTAATGATGTAGTTAGCACCCTCTGTTAGAGTATAATTGCTGTAACAATGTTATTGTATGTGGGGCGGCCTACGAACTCTGTGTGAGACTTGAAGCTTCTGCTGATGAAACTGCAAACTATTCTTCACTAAAATTTCTTCTAATGACTGCACTTCTGACTCCTAGTCTTCATCATATCTGGTCCTCGGGTCTTAACTGTAATTCCCTACAATAGAAATGACAAAACAGAGAGAAAAGGAAAAGATAAATTAGCCTTCAGTCTGTCTATCTGCTGGTATCATATCATACATTGTAATCTGTTAAAATGTTCATTCACAAAAATAATGAGGAAGTTTAAAAATAATGGTAGAACAGCTTTTGTCGGTTTGTCCAGCTGAGATTTCAGTGATTGTGTTCTGAACAAATAGGTTTTTATTTCCATGCAGTCAAAGGTTTCTGAGGCTTTCTCTGTTTTTCATGAAATCATGAAAAAGGGGGATATGAAAACACTATATAGCTTGATGAATGTGAGGAGCAGCGTGTCAGCTGAATGCGGTCAAGAGACTTTAGTGCTGGGGAAACAACCTCACACCGGAGGAAAGCTCTTCCGAGGAGTTCGTAGAGAGAAGTGTACCCTCACACTGAGATTCATTTCCCTTTTACACTGCTAAATAACAGATACATGCACTAAAGACTTTGAGGGAAAGTGCTGTAGACGTGCAATATTAATAACAGCACTGTCATAGTTCCTCTCTTACAGCTGCAGAATCAACGAGGACAGAGAGAAGGATGGAAAAACACCTGTTCAAGAAACTATATCACTGAAACTGTGCTCTCATGACTCAAACCCTCTTATTATATTCAATTTCGGCACCAATGGTTGCAATTTAATCACCGTATTCAATCAAATAAAACAGAATTTTGCTTTTAGATGTATGTTAAACCAATGCTCAGAAGACAACAGAAGACATTTTGAAGAATTTTGTAATCAGAAAGTCGACGGCACCCATTGACTTCCATAGTAGGAAACAAAAAATATCATGGAAGCCAATGGGTGCCGTCAACTTTACAAACATTCTTCAAAATATCTTATTTGTGTTCAGCAGGAGAAAGACACTCATAAAGGTTCTGAACAACATGAGGGAGAGTAAATAATGACAGGATTTTCATTTTTGGGTAACTAAAAAACGTAGGAGGGTGAAACTAAGGTGAGTCAAGGCCTAAAGTATGTTTGTCTGCAAGCGTTTAGAGTCTGACACACGTCAGAGAAGGGTGTGTGTGTGTGTGTGCGAGATAACAAAAGTCATTCCATTGTAAACTGAGCAATGTTTGTGATCATACATCACACCATATGAAGTTCACCAGGACTTCCCACTGAACATGATGCAATAATCTGCATGAACTCTGAACTTGCACACAACAGCCTGCCTTTCAAAAAATATCACAGTCAATAAACAAACTTCTTTCAGCCCTTGTCAACACTGAGCGTCACAAAAAACCTTGAGTTGACTGTGAAATTGGCTGAGTACATACAGATTCTTAATTTTCCATTATTTTCCACAAACAACTGTAATGTTGCAACACGTATTGCAATATTATTATAAAGTATTTTGAATTAGCATTGATATTTTCCAGAAGGTATTTTAATTCTGATCATATAATAAAACACAACCAGTAATTTTATTTTTTTGAATCATCACTCCTTTATAATATCACATGTTGATGTCCTTGACATCAGAACATTTGAAAAGCCCTGATGAGTTTATGATCATTATATTTATAATAAAATAAAAGTGTTTGGAAATCTGGTGAACAAACAAACAGGTTAATGTCTTTTGAAAGATGTTACATCAGCAGTTCACCTCAAAACGGATATGATGATGCAAGAAAACGAATCAGTCCTAAGTCAAGTTTCATTTTCGGGAAAGCTGTGGTTTCTGTTGTGATTTCATTGAGGTTTATTGCTGATATTCTCCTCCCACCGAGTGACGCCTCACACACACACATATAAAACACTGAAACACGAATCACGAATGTAAAGTACGTGGTAGAAACACTGCTGGAGGAACCGAAGCCACAGCAGCGATGCAAAGGTGAGGAGATGCCATTATTACTCCATTTTTACGTGCATGCTGAGTCTTGAGACCGTGCACGAGCACGCAAAAACACCAAATTCATTGTATTAATTTAAATTCATGTATTTATTTTTTTCTCTGACCAAATTAACCTTAGATTTTACATTCTGTCTGGTAAATAAAATTCACATTCTGCCTTTATGTTGTCTGTATTATTAAAACACTTCGTTCGCGTGTGTTATGATACACACTCCATATTAAAAATATCCGTGCAGTGACTGATAGTTGTGTCGATGTATATGACACTCATATAATGATAATAATCATGTTATTCTGTCTTGTATTTAAAGCACTAAGATAAAAGACTTCACTTGTGCGCACCCCCGAGAGGAACAACTGGTTTAGATGTGAGCACGAGCACGTGATATGAAATACAAGGCGATCATTGGTTATATATCGTACTCGGAATGACGCGATGACGTCGCTTATATGCTAATTGGCGCGTGACTTCATCCAATTACTTTTTTTGGCCAGGCTTTAGCTACTTTCCTTTGAAAATAGTTGGTAAAACTGGGAAAAAGTGTGTTTTGTTCATAGGCTGAGCTGATTCGGAGTCAAAAGTCGCTTATGATGCTCAAATATGTTTTCTAGGTAGGCAGACAACTCGGTTTTGAGATGCATTTTTGCATTTTCAAATTATGTATCTTATTTTTCATGCACATATTTTGTATACTGTTAAAAAAGTGAAAGGAAATGTGAGATTCTTAAAAAAGCTGTTGTAGACTTATTTTATTTGTTAAAAAAAAATTATTAGACGTTTCATTTGACATTTTTGTTTGTGTGTGTGTGTGTGTGTGTGTGTGTGTGTGTCTGTCAAATCAGGAGAGTGTGGCGGTTGCAACACCAAGGTTGATTCCCAGGGAAAGCAAGAACTGATTAGAATTTCAATGTGTTTCTTTAATGCAATGGAAGGCCAAATGCATAAAAAGAAAAATATATTATTCATTTTTAAAAATTCAAACAAAAATGTAAAATGAATAATATTGGTCAAATTCAATCAAAACCCATATATTTACATTTAGCCCAGAATAAAAACCTTGCAGTGTAACACACATTGTGTATTTGAGTTCTTTAGAAGTGATTTGAATATTCATTATTTTAAAAAGGGATCAGCCTGTAAAAAAAATTAACTTTTTAGTTGCATTGAGGCGATGACATCACTGAGCATTTCTCCCATTGCAGCTCCGCTGGAAAACCTCAGTTTGGCCCGTGGCTCATAGAGCAGGTGGAGAGCGGGCGATATGCCGGATTATGCATGATAGACCATGACAAGTTTCGGATCCCATGGAAACACAACTCTAGAAGAGACCTTGGGGACGGCGATGTTCAAATATTTAAGGTAACTTCCTCCTTTCTTCTCACATTTCACTTCTGCATGAATGGCCAGAGGCGTCTGAAGATGTCCTAACCATTGCATGCCATTCACCCCAACAGTTCCTCAAATCATTGAGTTTTAATCACACTAACCTGCTCGTTTGTGGTGTGTTGCAGGCGTGGGCCGTAGTCAGCGGAAAGATCCACGAGCACCCGAACGACAAAGCCAAATGGAAGACAAATTTCCGTTGTGCGCTTCGTAGTCTAAAAAACTTTGAGATGTTGGAGGATCACTCCAAAGATCCGGACGACCAACACAAAGTCTATCGCATTATCCGTCCTCAGAGTGAGTTGAATTGCTCAATCTGCTCTTGTCATGGAGGAGGTGAGTTTCTAAAGCCCTGACTGATGTTGTTCTTCAGATCATCAAGAGACACTGAGTGCAGAGCTGCCGTTCATTGCTCAGGTCTACAGCGGATCTAATGAGCATTCGTCTGAAGATATGGAGGTGAGGACAGCAGACATCATGAGCTGATGATGAGGATGATATAAAACTGTTTAGTATAGTAAAGTGTAAATTATTCCTGTGATCAAAACTGTATGTTCATCATCGTTACTCCAGTCTTCAGTGTCACATGATCCTTCAGTCTAATATGATTTGATGCTCAAGAAACATTTCTCATTATTATCAATGATGAAAAATGTTTTTGCTGCTTAATATTCTTGTGGAAAATAAAAGGTTTGGGGTAGGAGTAAAAAAAAAAAGAGAGATTAATAATTTTACCCAGCAAGTTAAATGCATTAAATTGATCAAAAGTTACAGTAAAGACCTTTTATAATGTTCCAGAAGATTTCTCTTTCAATTAAGTGCACTTTCTGTTAACGATTATTATTAAAAATATTGGGGTTTCCACAAGAGATTGTTCACAATAAGATAGTATTAATAATTCAGCCCCAATAATAGTTCTTAATAATTGAGCAGCAAATCCGCATACCAGAATGACACTGAAAACTGAAGGAATGATGCTGAAAAAGGGATAAAAAATATATATTTATTACACATTGACTAGGATTGTATATAATACAGCAATACCTTGAGATACAAACATAATCTGTTCCAGGACCGAGCTCGTAACTCGAGTTTCTCGTATCTCAAATAATTTTTTCCTCATAAGAAATTAATCTAATCCGTTCCGGCCCTCTAAAAAAACTACCTTACTAATAACAATGGAAAAAACATGTTTTTAATTGCTATAGAGACATATACACACACACACACACACACACACACACACACAAAATTATAGTATATACGGATTCCTGTGAAAAAATAAAATGTGGTTTTAATTATGAGTTCTTATCTTCGAGACAGACGATACAGTTGCGGCATTTGCAGATGAGAAGGAGGGAGGGATTACGTAGATAACACAAACACAATACGGAAGTGTAGTGTTTTCCCGTGTAGTGTATTGGATAGAGTGTAATGTGTGTAATGTATGCCTCAGAACCTCATATTTATTATTATTGAACACATAACTCGTGCTGCTCTCAGCTTAATACTAATGAATCACTCGTCGTCCACGGTAACCACCACTGTAAAACCAAGGTGGCCCTCTAGTGGAGATCATATGCAATTACCCCATAAATGTATATAACACCCACCACAGGAAGACTCGCGGGAGATGCTTAGCGAAGTCAACGAACACGTGAGGTGAAGGAGTGAGGCACGTGGGCTGCTCTGAGTGCTCGAACACCTAGCGTCCGCGTCTCTCAGCTGCTCGTATCTCAAATATTTACTAATACAGTGGTACCTCGAGATACTAAATTAATCCGTTCCGATGCGGCCTTCGTATAATGAGTTTTTCGTATCTTGGAACACATTTTACATGTAAAATGGCTAATCCGTTCCAAGCCCTCCAAAAACACCCATTAAATTTCATAATTAATTTTTAATTTTAATTAAACAATGAAATAACGTAAAATGTTGAAGCCTAACTCGAAAGGTAAGGTATCTCCGAAAGTGGCGGCAGAGGAGGAGGAGGACAAACGGCAGATAACGTACGTACATACGTACGTACGTACGTACACTTAACTTTACGAAAACACATAAAAAATGTAAAGTTTCGGGTGTGGAGTGTAGAAGATGCATGATGGGAGGGATGCTGTCCAATTAGAGAGAAGGATCTCATGGCTTGGCTAGCATCAGGAACCAATGGGAGAGCAGGAGGATGGTGGCGAGTCTACTATAACTAAGATGGCGGCGTGCGGCGCGAGTTTCTAAATTGTTATGGGGCGAATCTCGGACTTTCAGAAACCTTTCGTATCTTGAAAACTTTTCGTATGTAGAGCAGTAAAACATTTTCGTCTTTGCTTTCGTAACTTGGATTTTTCGTAAGTTGAGCCTTTCGTATCTTGAGGTACTACTGTATTTCAAAGCAAATCAATAGCTTGAAGGCTTGCTCGTATCTCGGAATACTTGTATGTCAGGACGCTCATATCTCAAGGTATTACTGTATATAAATCTATTTTTAAACATAATAAGTGTATATTATATGATGTCTGATACAGCAGGACTTACTCAGCCAGGTGGAGATGATGCATCTGAATCAACCCCATGCAGGTACAAACTTACCATCACTTTAATGAATACACTGAGCAGTTTTAGTCATTTAAACAAGTCATTCAATAGGAATCTATGCAGTCAGAAACTGAGGGTGAAAATATCCTATGCAGATTTCGCTCGTGTTGAAGTTCACAAACCCACTGACCAACAGAAAACTGCTTGTTTGGAAAGTGACTTCATGCGTCACTTCCCTTTATCCACAACATTTTGCTTTTTGTGAAACGCACCTTTAGAATCCACACAGGACACCAAAACTTTCTCCGTTCTGTCTCCTGATGGAGCCTCTGGCTTGATTAGTCATTGATTCTTAATATTCAACAACATTATTGATCTGACTTTATACTGACTGAGAACCGAACTGAGCCATCACTGTTCTCTCCAGAACTGCTTTAGAGATTAAATGAACGCATTTAATAATTGATGATCTTTACAATGCCACTCAATCAACACTAAAATAACTTCAGCTGAACAATGACAGTATTTCCTTTCAGAGCAGCTTTACAGCCGAAATGAACTCATTGTTATCCCTATAAAGCTGCTTTGAAACAAGATTTGTTTAGAGATTTCCCTTGACCTGAGATAGATGGATGAGCTCTTGCCCTTTCTGTTCACAGAACCCCAACCATGGGCGGCCTGTTCCCAACAAATCATTCAGATTCCCTCAAGGAGCTATTTTGAGACGCCCTACCCGGATGTGCCGTGCCTGCAGAACAACACACCCGTCCAAGTCCAGCAACCCGACACTACTGGTAACACACCCAGCTTCTGCAGATCCAACAGCTGTTTCATTCAACCCAATTTCATTAGAAATCGTAACTGTTTTTTACAAGTTGGCTTTGATTTGAAGACAAAAAACATTAAGGTCCATCCCAAAGTGACGTACATTGCATTCAAGAAACACATTGACATTCTAATCAGTTCTTACTTTCCTTGGGAATCGAACCATGACCTTAGCATTGCAAGCACCACTATCTACTGGTTGAGCTATACACTTGCCACAAATTTGTGTGTTTGAACCACTGACGCTGTCCATGTCTAGAACATTGCCCACATGGTGGCGTATCTCTAAACTGTGTTATGTAATGTTACTTTCAGCGCAACAATGGAACCTTCCGTCTATCAACGACCTGGAGATCTCGATCAGCTACAGAAGAAAAGAAGTTTTCAAAACTCGCCTGTCTTCACCACTTGTTCAGTTTTACTACCAGTGTGACCTGTCTGACCTGAAAGGAGAGCCGATCCGCTTCCCGAGCACCGAGGGTCTGACCGACCACAGACAGATTCACTTCACCAAACGCATCCTGGAGAGCATTCAGAGAGGCCTGCAGCTGGAGGTCAACCAGTCCGGCATCTACGGCTTCCGGCAGGACAAGTGTAAAGTGTTCGTCAGCACCAGCGACCCGTCAGAGATCCAGAACCCAGAGCCTAGAAAACTGCATCAGAACTCCAAGGAGCAACTGCTCAGCTTTGATACGTTCGTAAAAGGTATAAACGATGAGAAAGGAATATTTACTAAAGACACACTGAATCGCTGTAATATGTTCAATTAGTATCCAATTCATTTGGCACAGTTGTGGCCTAATGGTAGGAAAGTCAGACTGGGCACCTGATGATTGTGGTGTCAATATGACCTGAGCAATGGACCTAAACCCCCAATCACTCCCCGGGCGCTGTGTGTGTGTGTGTGTGTGTGTGTGTTCATTACTCACTGCTAAATGCAAAGGACAAATCCCGAGTGTGGGTTCCCATACTTCGCCTTCACGTCTTGCAAAATTTGCAGACCTGTTATGTACAGCTGGGTCCGCCATTTGCAACTCTGTTACCATGATTGTTCCCCATTACAAAAATAAAATATTCCCTAAAATATTCCTTGTGACATCATCATAGGGTCCTTTGTACAAAATGGCAGTAACAAAATCATGCCGTTTTTTTCTCCCATTTTCTTTCTTTGTTTTAAAGCTCAACCTCCAAACCTGTTGCCAACTTATTGTGCAGAAATGGTTTTAAAACATTATTAGTTAATAATATACGTTTATCGCAAACTAGAAATCAGCATTTGTTCCCAAAGAAGATACCTATACTTTCCATAAATACATTTTTTTTATCTTATGTTAAAATCTCTATCTATAAAACCAGCATTTGTTTCCAAACTAATTTAACCAACTTTTTTTATTTTATTAAGCTTAATCCTCATATAAATATAATTTAAAATAAATGTAAATCACTTATTACTGACAAATTGTTGACAAGGAAGAAAAATGACTTGCATTTGACCCTATCCTAACCCTATGACCATATTCTCTTATTAAAAATAATAGAATATTCCTTAAAACTGATCGACACGTGAAGTGACATCATAGGGCTCTTTCTATCTTATTTTCTGCAAAAACAAACACTGAACAATTATTCTTTAATTCATGGAAAAAGTTTTTGTGTTAACGAAGTGCAAATATCACTAACTAAACCAGTATTTGATCCTGAAATAGCTAACTACTACTAAGTGACAGGACTTCTGTGAAAAAATGCAACCCTTTTAAAATAAATGTTATTAAATTGAGTCCTTTATTTACAATTAATTAATTGTTAATTAATTAATTAATTAACCCTACTCAGGAAAGACTTACAGAGGAAGTCGATATGGCAAGTGTACAGCAAAATGTTTTACAATTGCCCATGTAACAGTTAGCATGTGCTAACTAGCATTGTTGCACACATGTTAGCATTAGACTGTGTGAGTGATTTGTTTACCAAATGCTTAAAATTACAATCTGGATATTCTTGCTTTTAAACCCTCTTGGACATTTGCCCCATTGACTTTCATTCTAAGTGTTTTTTCAGACGGATGGACAGGTTTCTGTTGTACCAGAGTGTGTTACAAATGCTGTCTTTAGACGTTCAGCTGAAAATAGAGCAACATTTGCATTACAGAGATGTTTTTTTCCCCCATTCTGATTCGACTATCAATTGTTCTTCAGATCTGATGGATTTTAAGGAGAACCGACGGGGATCTCCGGATTATACCATCTACCTGTGCTTTGGGGAGAAGCTCCCTGATGGAAAACCACTGGAGAGAAAACTTATCACCGTCAAAGTAAGTGTCTCGAAACAGAAACACCTTTTCAATGGTTTTGTTTGCATCTCAAGTGTTATAACGTACCTTTTCCATCTCGTCAGGTTGTTCCTCTGATATGCCGGGATCTGCATGAAAGAGCTCAAATGGAGGGAGCGTCCTCTCTTCGAAATGACAACATTAGCTTGCAGATCTCCCACAACAGCCTTTTTGACCTTATCAATTCTGTGGGTCTCTGGGTTTAATGGACTTAAGTTTGTGCTTTCACCATGAAATGACTCCTCCATCTTTCATTTTCAACTAGATTCATTTCGCTACAACTGTTCAGAGGTTCTTCCCATGGGCTGATCGCTTCACAAATGTTGTGGTTATCTGTTTAATGGTAATCTCAGTGAAACTATAGTTCAAATGATCTCCTTGTTAATATTTTCTAATGAGGGCTTACAGCCTCGTTTTAATATCTTGTCTTCTAGTGAAGAATCTTTCACACTTTGCCCAAAGGGCGTAATTCACTTCCTGTCTGTTGCCTTGTTTATGAATCTATTGAGGTCATTACATGGAGAATTTAAAAAGTTGACTGTTCTGGGTTTTAGTTTATTGGAGAATGTTGATACCAATATCTAAAGAGCGGGTGGCTGATAGACGACATGTAAAAATATCATGCATCTAATATTTAATAAACATATATAATGTGATATTTCATTATTTTTAATATAGAACATATTGCATTATATAAATAAACTGTATTTATTTATAAGACCACAATAAGTACTCAAAATCGAAAGTTAAACAATCTATAACTACACATTTATACAGCATATTTCACAAAAATTGACAATTTCGAAATTCCTCTGAAGTGAACATTATTATTTATGGAATATATGACTGTTTGGCAATGAACCATTAAATATAAGCACATTTTACAAGTGTAAAATAAAGACGCATGCATGCCAAAAGATTTTTATGTTTTTATTAAATAAAGAATCTAATAAAATTATTTACACAAACAGTGGATCATGAATCATGTATTCTGTGACTTCTTGGATTCCCCTGATAAAGTTCACTCGGCTCAAGAGAACAGACTCAACCCCTGTTCTGCAGCTGAAGTAACGTCACATCAATTCAAAAGTGTTACAAACATTTCTCAAAGAAAAACGCAACCTTCAGCAATCGGCTTTTCTCACCAATGCTTTTCATTGAATCTTCAGTAACGTATAAAGAAATGCTTATTTTTTAGGATGCATGTCATTTGTAAAAGCCGTCATCCACAAACAATCAGAAAAACAAAACAATCGGCAAACAGTCATCGGGTTTTAAAAGGAAATCTGCAAAACAGTCACTTTTCAACTGAACAGAACAGATCGATTACAGCAGTTCACGTGTGTCAAGAAAGAGGCTTTTTGTTTTTTCTTTTTCTTTTCTATTTACAGCAAAACCATTCGGTGAGGGTGAGGTCTACTTCAAGTTTTCATGTTTTAACTAGATTAGTAAACTAAAACATTTCAAAAGAGAGCGGTCAAACAAATAAATTCCCGAGTCTCATAAAGACTAGATACGTTTTCAGAGAGATCACAGAACAGATCATATGCAAAACAATTACTGTGCTCTCCAGTGTCAATTATTCATGATGGAGGAAGTATTGCGTGTGTAAATATGACACCTTTGTACGGATAAGCTTAAAATAGCAAAGAAACAACACCCTCTTGAAGACTCGTTTTGACCAATGGAAACGTAAAGATTTTTAACGTATCTCGTATTCGGACACACCCAGATCCTCTGATCTTTGCATTCAAAAGAAAACGTACAAATATTAAAAGAGGTTAGTTTAAGTACTGTTGACAAGACGTTGAGCCCTTAAGCGTTTCCAATGTCGAAACAATCAAATCTACAGTTGATTAGCTGATACCGTCTAAGAAGGATGTCGCCGTTACCCTTGACCTCACGCTGAAGTTTGGAAGTCTTTCGGGATGTCGGTCTGTTGGTTTTGCCCGGTTTCGTCTTTTCTGTGTTTTCTTGCATGCTTATACTTATCCACGTAGGCTTTGACCAGGTTAACGACTTTCACCGGGTTGATCTCACCGCTCTTGCTGTGACACACCTTGTGAAAGAAGACATCAACGGTATCATTGTCAAGTCAGAATTCAAATCAAGAAATGGCCCTCAGGAGAGAAGGGAAACAAAATAGTATTTTCATGACAAGCACATTCCCTTATAGGTGTCTACTTGTGTGGTTAACAGGAAATGAATATGAAAAACAACATCCGACGTCACGCATTTACCTTCTGAACGGCTTTGCGCAAAATCTCTTTGTACTCTTCCTTTGTGATGTCTCTCTTTTGATAGAAGGGCTTTATTGCGAGCTTGACCTCCTCTATGGCTCGCTCCTGCATATGTAGTTTCTTCATGTACTACAGAAACAAAGCATGCCATCAACACAACGCAATGAAACGAGCCACTGATGAGATGAAATTTACTCACGTTCTCTTTCGGATTGGAGTCCTGTACAACTTCTTTGCGGGATTTGGGTTTGCTGGATTCATCTTGGGGAGGAAGGCTGGAGGCTGATGCCGTGAGTTTTATATCAGGCTTAGATGAAGCTTTATCCTTTAATATGAAAGATTTATGGGATTATTGCAGTACTGAAGGAATTAACAGTTCTCAAACTGGAAATGCCCATAATAATAAAAATCCCCACTAAACGTTTCAAGGCGCCTCGACTCCCCTGTGATCTACCGGGCTTTCCCAATTTATCAAGCACAAATTCATTGCACCTGAATATATTTCAATTATACTATGCAGCTGAGAAACTTGACAAAGATTTAGTGTCAGCTGCTAAAGATACACAACATGACCACCATAAACCTTGATAAACTTGCATTGTCAGGGATACTCCTTGTGAAAGGAGGAGGATGCAGTTTCCAAGAGTATTATTAACTTTCATTTCTTCTGAAGTAAAGCGGCTGCTTTCAGTTTCGGTCACATGGTTACAATTTGAGTTGCATTGTTTTCCCCTTCTTGTGAGATCAAGCTGCGAGACATGATGACCCCCTCTGGTTGCTTGGAGCAACTACAAATGCGATGCAACAACATTGACGTGACTGGTATCCACCAAAACAAGCTCTTAAAAAAACTCAAAGGCTTGACTATGAAGTAATGCTCAAGATGTAGAGTTCCAGAAGTCAAAATAAGACTTGAAAAGCAACAAAGCCGAGACGCCTACAGGACATCTGGGCATCTCACACTTCTACAGTTTCATCTAATGATCTTATTTGCAGGTGTTTTCCTCCTTTTTCTCTTCCTGGAATCTCCCCAACACTTTCAGCACAATTACTTTATTGCATATTCTCTATGTAAGAGTGGCCAGCTGCAAACTAGTCAAAAACACAACTGGATTATTCAGTGTTTTTGCTTGAAGGCCATGTGAAGAGCAGCTTAAGGCCCTGATATCCTTCAAGGGAAAATCGAAGGAACTGATGTGATGTAATTTTGAAGCAAATCAGACCAAAATTAAGTTTGTTTGGGGTTCGTTTTAGGAGTTTGAAACTGCTTGCAAAAGCAAACTTTACAAAAAAAGTTTGCAACAGCTGGTAATCAACTCTGTGCTCCCATTGGTCCATGGAGATTAGTGTGTGTGGAAGGTGTGGCTCTGAGGTTCCGCCTACTTTCAAGAGGAAATCGTTTCTAGTTTATTTGTCCTGTTCAGTCGGTCGAGACGACCATGACTAAAATTAAAACACACTAAAAAGCTGCTTGATTTTAAGTGATGTATTGTATAAAGGGATATATAAATAAAAGTGACTTCACTAGTGACGAATTGCAGAGCTCGAGAGAGAAAAAAAAAAGATCTTGATAAGATGCTTTTCTTATGTTGTATTAAAATGCTTGCGAGCATTTTGGTTTTCATTTTATTGTGTTTGTTATTGAGATAAATCCCATTCTTTCTCGTGTGACTTCTCTCACCGATAAGTCATGAGGGTGATTAAATTATGACCATTTTGATTTTGGGGGAATCTATCCCTTTAAAACAATGCAAGAAAGAGAGTATAAGACGAGTCTGTACCTGACTGGAGGTTTGTTGGGATGTAGCAGACCTTCGCGACCCTTCTTGCTTTAGCTTTAGTTTGAAGAGTGCAAGTTCTAAACAAGGCACAAGAAAACATTCAAATAATTTTTATGAATTTTGTTTTAAATAGCCGGAATTCTTCAGACCAAGTGTAACTAAATGGGTAAAGAAGTGCATCAAACGTTTTTACTCACTGCTTAATTTCTCAGGCTGAGGCTCTACTGGTTCCTGCAAATTCCAAGTAACTCTCTTTCCCTGCGATTTAGACTTCGTACAAGCTGTGACCGTTTCAGTGATTTGCTCATTCCCAGCTGGAGCCTCTGGAACGGCAGACTTGGGTTCGACAGCTTCTGCTGAGTCGGCTACAGAGCTCTCACTCATTCCTTTCTTAATATAGTCCAAATTATCAATCAAGTAATCAATGCTAATATCTTCATCGGATGACAGAACGGGTTCTTGTTTTATTGGGGGGTCTGGTGGTTGGAGAGGGAACCCCTCCATGTTCTCCTCTAAAAGTGGAGACTGATATGACTCAGGGGGCTCCTTTTTACATTTTGCAGAGTCAGTGTCAGGTGCATCCAAACTGATGACAAGAGGGTTGTCACTGCAGCTTGGTGAATCCTTTTCATCAGGCCATATTTGTTCGATTTTTGACTTTTTTGGCTCAACAATTTCTTGCAATATTTCCTTATTACAGTCTGCAGAGTCAGTGTCAAGTGCATCCAAACTGATGACAAGAGGGTTGTCACTGCAGCTCGGCGAATCCTTTTCATCAGACCACATTTGCTCAATTTTTGGCTCAACTATTTCTTGCGATATCATTTCCTTTTTACAGTTTTCAGCGTCTATTTCAGGTGTAGTCAAACTGATGGCAAGAACGTTGTCACTGCAGCTTGGCATATCCTTCTCATCAGGCCATATTTTCTCAGTTTTTATCTTATTTGGCTCTACCATTTCTTGCAGTATCATTTCATTTTTACATTTTGTAGAGTCAGAGTCAAGTGCATCCAAACTGATGACAAGAGGGTTTTCACTACAGCTTGGCGAATCATTTTCATCAGGCCACATTTGCTCGATTTTTGACCTTTTTGGCTCAACCACTTCTTGCGAGATTTCCTTTTTATAGTTTGAAGAGTCAGTGTCAAGTGCATCCAAATTGATAACAAGAGAGTTGTCACTGCAGCTCGGCGAAACATTTTCATCAGGCCATATTTGCTCGATTTTTATCTTTTTTGGCTCAACCATTTCTTGCACATTCTTTTCATCACGAAAGCCAGCATGGCTCTTTTCGAAATCAGCACTTTTCAAATTCATTTCATTAAGATTTGGTGATTCCTTGCTGAAAATGTTTGAAGAAATCTCTTCATTTTTCATCTCTTTAGCAACATCTAATTCTCCACAGAAGTTAAGATAGGGTTTCTCCTCCTTTTTGAAATCTTTCAAGTCCTTGACTCCACCAATGGTCCATGGTTCCTCTTGTTTAATCTTCTTGGGCATAAACTGCTCAAGCAAAATATCTTCCTTGCTTTCTTTAACAATTCTAGTCTGGTCACCATGTTTTGACGATCCAAGACCAAGAGTTGAGATGTCAACCGATTGAGTCTCTTGTTTAACTGGTTTAAATGAAGTAGTTTCGTTTTTATGTGATCTTGCATCTCTCTCTGTCTTCACCATTGTTGTAGACTTGACTGAACCAACAGTGGGCTCAGTGACCATGGGCTCTGCAGACTTAGGGAAGCTCCTTTCTGTACGTCGATAGGTCTCTGATCGATCCTCTCTTCTTTTTCGCTCTCTAGACGTTGATCTTGACTTTGACTTCTGTCTCTTTGACCTATTCTCACCATGATCCTTTGATGTTCTCCTCCTTTCTCTGGATCTAGATCTAGAAAATGAACGAGATCGAGAGCGTTTTCTCTCTTTTGATCTCTTCTTTCGTCTTTCTCTCCCACTGTTGTCATTCCTCTCACGACTCACTCTTCTTCCGCTCGTCTTCCTCTCTCTACTGCTGGAACTCGAGGAACACCTCTTGTCTCTTGACCGTGGATTTCTCTTCTCTTTCGATCTTGAGCGCTGCCTCTCTTTTGATTTCGAACGGGATCGCCGCCGATCTCTTGACCTTGAGCGTGACCTCCTCTTTTCTTTTGACCTTGAGCGTGACCTCCTCTTTTCTTTTGGCCTTGAGTGTTTCTTTTTATGGGCATCTTTAGATGAAAGGCTTAGCAAGTTTGATGGTGACTGCTTCCTATCCATGCACTGGGACTGGCGAGGTCTTTCCATTGTTATGTTAGAAGCATTAAAGGCACCACTGACCGAAGGTAGCTCTTTACACCCCCCATTTCCTTTGGAAGCTTGTTGTAAATTTGCTAGAGACTCTTCAAGGGACTTTGATTGGGGCCGGGTGGGTTGAGGTTCAGCCTCAGCCTTCACCTCCAACTTAATATTTTTGTCACTGCATGACGAGCTTGATCTGGAGTGCTCTGGAGTTTTCCGAAATGGACTTTCTGGAAATTCACGACGTCCAGGATCAATACTAGCTTTGCATATAGTAAAACTATCAGAAGCTCCTGAGGTAGCCTGACTGAGGATTGCGTCTGAATGATGTGGTGATTGCTTGCACGGTTTGTCTCTGAGAGGACCTGGCTCTGTTTTAACTTCTGCACACATGGAGTCTCTCTCCATATCAGAGTCCACATTTTCAGGCTCGGATTTGATCTGATGACAGGTATCCTCACTGACTCCAACTGCCAACCGAGACTCAGTATTTTGGGTGCTAATATCAACACCCTCTGCTTCTGGTTCATTATCAGATGAATCAGACCCTGTAGGGTTAAAGGGGTCATATACCTCACACTTCTCCTCTTTGTTCTTCTCCTCTTTGACCTTTGTTCCTAATGACAACTGCATCTGTTTACTTTTATTACTCTTCTTTATTGATTCCTCGTCATTCCCAGAAAGAGTCCCTCCTGATGCAGAAAGTCGTCGAGCTTGCCATGGGTTTCTGCTAGAGTTTATACGGAAACTGACAGAAGAGGACGACGGGCGTGAGTTTGAAGAGGCACTAAAAGATGATGTTGTGGAGGTGAAAGAGCTAGAAAATGAAGAAGCACCAGTTCTGTCTGCTCTTTGCCTCTGAGCATCTACTGTCCTGTTTTGCTGACTTGTGCCCATTCCTTGCTGGACAACAGTACGTTCCCTACCTGTATTGCCTGCTAAGCTGGTCGCTGAAGAACCAGGCAAAGTACTGCTACTGTTGTCACTACTACCATTTGTACTGGAGGTACTGTCCCTTTTAATTTTTGGAATCCTTGGCAATACAGAAACATCTACCCATACAGGCTTTGGAGGGGGCTTTCTGACAGGCGTTTGTTGGGCAGTACTATCCTTATCTTGATGGGGAGAATCAGAAGAGCTATTCGACACTCTTGAGAGGGTTTGAGATCTAATCCCATTAGCGCTAAGGTGACCATTCCCAGGTCTGGGTGGATTTAGGCCGATCGGCCTGTGAAGAGCACCTGGATGCAGATTGGGATTTCCCAAGGGAGATGGGTGAGGAAGACGCGGAGAGTGTATGGGTGGAGATGTGGGACTCGGCTGTATGGAAGAGGAGCCATGAGAATTGTGTATTTGTGGGGGCCTCCTCAGTGGGCTGGAGGAAGGACCAGCCTGTTCAGAGGGGTGGATAAGAATTGTTTCTGAGTTTGATGTGTTTCCTGTCTCCCCTGAGCCTGATTCGCTAGGGGTAGTGTTTCTTGGCAAGGACACTGAAAGAAACAAACAAACAAACAAACAAACAAACAAACAAACATTTAAATTTTGAAAGGATGGCAATCATGCAACATCAAGTTAATTATTGCTTCTTAATTAAACCATCTACATAGGTGCATTTAGGAAGTACACGAATGTCTGGCTTAGGTTTGTGGCTGCAAATAGATGAGGAAGATATACAATCCCCTTCAAATGTCATAAAATCAAGATTCTGTGATTTGATAATTCTCTTGAAGCTTTATTTAACTGAAAAATGCACAAAGAAAATATTACAAATGTCGCAAATCGCATCTAACCCACATTACCAATTTTTCCATGCGAACCGTACCCTGTCTTCAACTAAACAGCCAGATTGAAAGCACCCAAAAAAAAAAGGTCTGAAGCATGACTTACTAGGTTTGGTTGCTTTGAGGGAACCATCTCTGTTGATGACCACATCAGAGCTGTCCATAAGTAGCATGCTCTGACCACTGAGAATACTCCCCAGCAGGTCAGACACAGGGGCTTCCACCTGTGGGACACTCACACCTCTCCTGGAAACCACATCATGACCAGGAGTTAAACACCCATTTAAATCTCTAACATATTTTCATTGTGATTTTCATCACCTTGAAGTAGAAATCATCTGTTTCCTCCATCTTGACCATAAAGAGTGATTCCCCCCCTCTAGTAGTTACCTGGAGAGGCCGGCAGATATGGGTCTAGCCACAGGCTGATGGGACCGCAAGGCAGAACGGGAGAGGCCACGGCGTTTAGCATCCAGAACAGAGGATGGTGTTGCAACTTGAATTTCATCCTCCCTAACAAGATTATTTGGAAGATTAACTTGGATTCTGAATCACTCACTTCTTAACAATAGTTGACAAACATAAAACCAAGTAGAACTTCACCTGTCGTCAAAGGGGTCTAGGTCAAAGGGATCTCCGTACACTGAGAGGGAAGCCGCACCAATTTCTGCCCGCATACTTCCTAAACTGTACTCTGAAGGCCGATAAACTGAAGGTATGATGGAACCAGGTTTGGGTTTCTTAATTCCTAAACTCCGTGCAAGGCGACCTCTGGAATTATTTTCCTTCTTTTTGACCTGAAGAGGAAAAAACATTGGTTTTATCAATTCTGTTCTAGAGGAGGTAAAGTAGAGGAGGTAAAGTAACACTTTTAATCAGCAAAACATTTATTTTGGAGCTTTCAAAAACCCGTAACAGCAACCTTTCAACAATCCAACAATGAAGAACAAAACTATAAAAATTTAGTGGCTTTACATCTGCGAGGAACTCACCAGTTTTCTTCTAAATTTTGACTTCCTCGCTCTGCGTTTCCGTCTCTTCACTCCCATGCTTTTTGTAGTTTTCCCCCCCGAAGTTTCTGAGGATTTACTTTTGGTTTTCCTTCTTTTAACTGCTAAGAGAATCCCATTTAGATCAGACAGAACCACACCAAACTAAATATCCAGGATAATGACAAGTAAAATCTGTTTACACATGGTATAATGATAATTTCAGGTAAAGCAATGACAAGTGGTCAGCAGGCACTTGCCATTTTTCAGCTGCACATTGATTACATCAGTTGCCCACCACAATGACATCACGCATCCCACCATCCTTTTGACTTTATTTGATAGCAATAAAAATAATGTAGTTTAGGTAGAGAAATGTTTTACAATTAAAAAAATGAACACATCTGCTCAATTCAGTGCGAGTCAAACGAGAGTCTGATTTAATTTGTGACGAGAATACATTTAATCACGTGACGAGAGTAAGGCTCGACTATGGCGGAAGATTTGGTTTCAAATGTAAAAACGCCTATTTGCAAATATTTTAGACTAATTGCAAGCAAAAAAATAAATAAATTATTGTGTCTCCCACAAACAATTATTCTTGCCTGGATTATATTCCGATTTCAAAGATGTACACTGTGTGTTATAAGTTTAACCAAAACAAATCTTAACAGCAGCTGTAAACAGTGGGTCTAGTTGTCTCACCCGTCTTTCTTCTCCGGCGGACTCTGGAACGAGGGGTCAAGTCTCGCACGTACACGGCTGTGTTGAGTCCGGCCACTACAGCATTGATGGTCTCATCCAACCATGTGGACTGCATCATATATCTGGGAGCCAGCTAAAACACAACACCACACAAATCAAGCACTCACTCAACTCTCAACAATAATAGTACGGCACTAAACCAAACAGCTTTAATACAGTTTGTTCACCAACAAACCATTCAAACAAAAGTAAGTGATTTGGTTTTGTTCATGCTTGTTTTAGCATTTGAGTATCCAAGTTAATTGTATTTGAACAAACATCCAAAGTATCCAGTTAAGCATTAAACAAACCAGTTAGACCTGATTTCATCATCGGTGGCACACAAATCTCAGCCTTCAGCAAATCAGTTCAGACGTTGTTTCGCACTTGTGATTAGAGAGCAAAGCAAAAGCCTCATGCAAACCTGCGCTGCTGTGCGTGCCTGTGTGATCCGGTGTCTGTTGACGTTGGCCCGAACTCGTTCGCTCTGCTGGGTTCGTGCGATAGCTCGAGTCGGTCTGGCCCGGGAACGGCTGGTGGTGGGGAGAGAGCTGCTCTCCTCCTCACTAATTTGTTCAGAACCTAAAACAAGATATTAGACGGAAAATATGGTTATTACAAACAATATGTGACAAATCTTAAAATGTACCAAGCGTTTTTGAGCAATGAAAGATGACCTGATGTGCGGTTGCTGGCGATGCACTCGGGGCAGAACCACTCCTCTACCGGTACGGCATCCAAAGGCGGCGTGAGGCATTCCATGTGGTACCTTCCATAAAACAGTGAGCAGAAGAATTAGTCGTCCAATGGAAATGAACCAATAAAACCAGGGACCCTGTAACTAGGCAGGGCTGACATACATGATCGTTTGGTAAAGTACTAAACAACAAACACAAGTTTATCCAACACCCAAAAAGCATTCAGATATAGTGGAATGAAAATTTATAAAGAGAAAAAAGGCAATATTTTGTAATTCCTTATTTTAATGATTTTAATTTTAATTATTACACCTATTATTATTAGCATCGTCTTTGTATTATTGACATAAATGATGATCAATAATGATGACAATAATATGTAGTTAAACGCAACTTATATTTTGAGTTCTCCACATGAGTGCTTTGCAGTTATTAACATTAATGGTAAATTGTTCATTTTAAAATCAAAAATAATTTCAATGAAACTGAAGTAGCGACATATTTATTCAGCATTGTGACGTATATCAGAGAGAAACAGATTATCGAATAAGATAAAAAATGCTGGTAATTTGCCTATAAGTCCACAATCCAGGTTTGTTATACATTTCTTACCCAGCATCGCAGCCGTCACACAACAGAAGACGATCTTCACGGTCTCGACCCCCGCAAACCTCACAGCTGGTCTGATCCAGGTCCACGTCCACCAGCTCCTCCTCGGGTTTTAGGGGCTTCTTAACTGCAATCTAAGCAAACACAAACTGATGCTCTCCGAATCAGACTAACTGAGGCTGATTTTACGGCATGTCCAGTGAGCCCTTCGAGCGGAGTCAGAAATATAGTAATTATGCTGTTAAAGCACGTGAATGACAGTGAAAAGTTGTTTTTAGAAAGAGGAAAAACTCTGAATTCTTGATGATGCACGAGCGATTTGAAACAATGACCTAGAAATCTACAGAGATCAGTGAACAGAAAGTGTGTAGCAAATGGTCTAAACTCTTTCACATTATGAAACCATAATGAGATATCATGTATAAATAAGTGAAATCAATTTAAGATTAGATAGTTATTAGAGTTTATTATTCACAATATGTTTCTTTAAATCCAAAATCCATGAATAGAATCACAGAATCCTTTGATAAAATTGGAATTTACTGTATAACTAAATGTCATAGAATTTGGCAAAGTTTTGATGAATAAATCGACTTGCAATAGGGACTAGTGTCTGTGAATATGAAACCGCGTCTGCTTATCAGGTAATAACACAGTAGGCAACAAGACTGTTTAATGATCTACAGCTACACAGAGCGAGCTTCGGCGATAAGCAAATAAAATGACATCAGAAGTGGAAAATCCTGGTCAAAAACATATGAGAACATGAAGTTCATCTGCAGAGCTGCTCTAAGAGTTAAAAACCACAAAAAATACCATTTCACTTGAGAAAAACTATCGTTGGATCATAAACACACAGAATCTCAACGGTCTTCACAAAAACCCAACAAAATAAAAGTTTGGTTTACTATTGCGCAGTAGAATGTACTTCTCAAAGGAATCATAAATACAGACAAATTAAACACACAATAGAATGGAAAGATGTGACTCACTGTTTTTTGAACTTTCCCGCCATGGCACTTTCTCAGGAGAATGTTATTAAAAACTATTCGGTCCACGGGACAGGAGTTGGCATTCTGGGAAAAATATGATATTACTGTTTACGAACCAGGGTTATTATAAAGCTAAAATTATAACAAAAACATTTATATTACTTGAAATAAAATAAACGTTAACTTAATGTGCTACAATATTCTAAAGCTTAAATAAAAAATGAATTAATAAGTATATAGACATAAACACTAATAAATTGACAAAAAAAAACAACAAAATGATTAGATCAAAAATGTAACAAAAACTATATTTAAATATATATAGTGATATAATTCATAAAATGAAAAGTATGATAGTATGTCAATAAGCATCCGGGTCCAAGCAATCACGGTCCATTATTGGCCACTAAAAAACAATTGGCTGCTGATGACAGAGGTTTTTTTTTGTCATATTCGAGGATATGTTAGGACATCAGACCAATTTCATGACAAAAAATTTACATTGTAAAAATGTTAACTTCTAACTGCAATGCTACAACAAATGAAAATTGTTTTGCACCACCCCTAACTGTTATGTGCCTATTTTGGTGAAGATCAGACAACCTAGAAGGAGTTCAAGTTTGTTTTTAGGAAAAAAAGGCAGAAACTAAAATCGAGAAGCATTTTGTATGGCTTCACTCAAGGATTCTGGGTGGGAACATTTTTTGTGTTCCAAAATGCAAATTGCTGCCTTATAGTGCCACCCAGTGTCGGGTGTGTGTGTGTCTGTGTGTGTGTGTGTGTGTGAAAGTTGCATGATTTTAGGGTCTAAACGATTTACGGTCTTTGACACCGATACACTTTTAGCAAAGAAAAATAAGAAAATCGGAACAAACACATTAGGATTCCTCCCCCTTCGATACTTGGATGTCTAATAAAATAACATTGTTATGAACAAAACTGCATCAACCATACAGATGTTTCACGTGTATTTGCATACAATGAATAGTGCTGATTAACCAGTGATTACCTGAGTACCTGCTGAGTACCACTGATCAAATATAGAAAAAAATCGTTATGTACGAGTGACGGAAAGGGTTTAAGCTTGCCAATCTTACCGTTGACCATTCCAGAATGCAGTCCAGACAGAAGTAGTGGTCGCAGGACTCCGGCGTGGCCACGGGCTGCTCGTGGAATGAGTTCAGGCAGATGGGGCATTTCTCCGAGTCCTCATCTGAGCTCAGGCCAGCTGCATCCACAGGATCATTCCCTGCAGCTCCTTCCAGGACGGGGACAGAGTCCTCATCTGAAGACACAGGTATAAAGGCTGAGTGTTGTTCCTCCGTGTATGTTTAAGGATGGTGTGGTCGGTCTTGTGATATGCATATTTTAGGCAGAATTGTAAACACTTCACTTCTGATGATTAAAGTGCCACATGATCTCATATTGGTTTACTTTTAGAAGACTTGCATTCATAACTAAATATATAATGAAATGTCAGTTGCAATCATCCTTATTTTATGTATGGTGTAGTTTTGTTTATCCAAATGAAACAAACACTCGGTGATTGATTATGTCTATCAATGTACATACAATGTATGTCTACATTGATGAGATAATTTGCCGATTGTTGGCTCCTCATGTGAGTGACAGGTTGCTGGAAAGGAGGGATTATCGTCCCACACTCACAAATCACTGTCATTGTCAAGGGGAAGCATTTTTTTTATATATATTGGTGTGCATAAAGGTCAGAAATGAACTTTTCCATTCCAGAGCGTTTTTACTTTTTTAAGGCCAATTTCAAAATTACCTTATTAAATGTATCTGTGTTGTTTTTTATGTCAAAATTTTAATTTAACCAGCTGCAATTAATAACAATGCAATAGACTGTTACCAATCTAATTTATTTTATTTTTATCAACTGTAAAGGTGGAAGTAAAGCTGCATCTGATAAAGCTGATCTGAGTATTTTTATAGAATGATTAATGTAAATATATGTATGATTATTTCTCTTGATATTATAATAAATGATTATTAATGTTGAAGAATATAGATAAGAAACAAAAACTAAGAACCATTTGTACACTTGTTTATTGCTTTTTACAGATTAAACTTCACATAGATTTTTCAGTAGCATGAAAAACAAAATGGTTATTCAATCAATTTTACAAACAACGCGAGCAAAGAACACCGAAGCGAGTCGAGCCAAGTACTTTCACAAAAATCAATGAAGCTCTACATTGCAAAATTAATCTCTTATTTGCATATTTTCCGCATTTTGTTGTTTATGATGATGAGATCATTTATGTGAATACAGATTCAGTCAGTAAACGCACTGAACAACTCTGACATTCTGCATAGCGGTGGATCAAAACGCCTCTGATTGGGCACTGCATTCATAAGCTCAACAGAAGTGCGTGTGCTTAATTATAATGCTCAGCGCTGCATATGAAATAAATATGATGCAATATGAGCAAATCTAATGTCAATGCAATTATCAATACTTTTCATTCATCTCACATTGCACTTTAATTGTGACAGTCGTTATAGATCTAGTTTAATCGTGCAGGAGCATTTTTGCTCCCTTATCTTCAATAAGGGGGCCTTTTTTTATCATTTTGGTGTCATTTTTTCTGATTTTGAAAATCATTTGTAGCAAACACTGCAATATTCCATTAAAAACAATAAGAGCATTAAGTTTTCATTTTATGTTTACCTTAACACTTAAAGGCAATAAATTCAAAGACATTATTCTGTCAGTCGATTAACTCATTAAATAAATATTAAAATGTGTTAGACATTAAAATATTGTTTGTTGCATTTCAGTTCTTTCAATATCATAAGCATAAAAGTCAATGCAAAGGCATGTTGAAGTTAAATCTTACTTTCACTTTCAGCCTCATCATCTTCCTCCTCTTCCTCTACATCAAGAACATCCTCCTCTTCATCATCATCACCATCATCATCATCATCTTCGCTGCCTGTTTCTCCTTCCTCTGATTCACCCTCATCTTCTGAGTTGTCCTCTATATAAGAATGACATGCAGGAAGAGAACTCACGTAAAGAAAGAGGAAACCGAACGAAATAAAATAATGTTTTAAATGCAATCCTAAACTTAACCCTATTTATACATTTCTAATGCCTCAACAAAACCAAAACTTTGCTGGAAAACCTGTTGTACACAATCTACTACAAACTGTCGGTCATTTGATCGATAATTTATGCATGTTTCACCAGTAAAAGGTCTTCTAGAATAACTCCAGTATAACTCTAGTAAAAACATTTCTCCTAAGAGTAACTTTTAAATTGCTACAAATATTTCAAGATGAACACTTACCGTAACTGTACAGAATCAGTTTTACTAGATTTATCCATGCATCAAATATGATATCAAACATAAAGGTTCAATAAAAGGTTAACAGAAAGATTTTCCGGACTCTATGTTTACATGTCAGACTGAAACAGGAGCTGGAGATCATTAGATGTCCCTTTGTTGATGCATTTGAGGACACAAAACCACAAACCTTCATCAGAGATGATGGACATGGCAGGTCTTTTCCCTTTCCCGTGGGAGACATTCCTGTTGATCAGCTCATCCTGGCTATCCTCCTCATCCATAGTTATGCTCTGATATAATCTAGAGATCTTTCAGCACTGAAGAACCTGTAAGGCACATAAACATTACACAATATGAACAAAACTGAAACCCTATCAAACAGAATAAATTAATAAACCACGCTATGTTTATCATCAACACCCCACTGACAGATCAGTGTCCTCAAACAGGCTCTATATAGTCTTTATACTCGCAGGCGACGCTTACAGTCCTGATGTTGTAGTTTGAGGATTCAAGGCTCATTAACTCAAGCACAAGGGACAATGTTATTGACGCGATGCTAACGGCTAACACCAAGCTAGCAAATAAAAACGCTCAAAGCGGCTTCATATCCTTCACTTCATCTCCATATTCCAGTACAATTATCACGAGGTTATAAACATGTGAAACAATCAATGCACAACACCAAAAGCCATTTTATTTAGTGAAAGTCAGCCTTGAGCACTCGAGCTAGAGCTAATGCTAAAGCTAACACGGTCTCTGTGTTTCTTGTCCTTAGTCTAAATTTAACTCATCGGCTATTTTTGCTATATGTTCTACCCAGGCCGCATAAAGCGGGTTTTATAGGCGGTAAATGCTTCATTTATTTAATTCCTCGGGAAGGTTATGATATTGAGCATTTGTACCTACCCTGTAAGGTTGTGTAAGACATGATTTGTGTTTTGAAGTCTTCACGGCGTCGGTCTTTGACACCGGTGGTGAAATTATCAATCCTACTATGGCAGAGAACTGCTCATAAATATTAATGAGAGGTTGGTGAAGCTATTCATTGCCAAATTTAACAATGAATTGTACTTGGGTGAAGGTTTTGGCTTATGAATATTAATTAGCAAGTTTATTCGAGTTCATGAAATGAACTTTTAAATGTGGAAGAGGGCAGGAGAAGTAATAATTTGAAAGTAATATTCCCTTTAAGAGTTACTCCCTTAAAAAGTAATGTGTTATGTTACTTTTGTTTCATTCTTTCTCTTAACTGGGCTTGGCTTGTTTGTTTGATTGTTTTTTGAAAACAAAAAAGATATATTTTGGGGAAAATGTAAAGACCCTTTTACACAAAATATGCAAATTCACTTCTTTACAGTAGAGCACAAACAGACCTTTAAACTGCTGCCGTTCTGGATATCTGAAGAATAGAATCAAATAAAAACAAAAAAAAATATGTTTTTGTTGTTGAAAATCTAAATGTTGATTGAGACAAAAAAGCTGTTTGTCAATAAATGCCAAAACAGAGTAACTTGCGTTATTTGAAAAAGTAATGCATGACTTTGTTAGTTGCTTGAAAAAAGTAATCCGATTATGAAACTCTCGCTACTTGTAATGCGTTGCCCCCAACACTGGGAGTACACACACACACCAACAGTGTTGGTGGTAATGCATTACAAGTAAAAAGAGTTCCGCAATCAGATCATTTTTTTCAAGCAACTAGTAAAATAATGCATTAAAAGTAAAGTGAGTTTCGTAACCGGATCACTTTTATCAAGCAACTAGTAAAGTATTGCATTACAAGTAACGTGAGTAACGTAATCAGATAACTTTTTTCAAGCAACTAGTAGGGTAACACATTAAAAATAACGTGAGTTATATAATCATATCACTTATTCAAGCAACTAGTAACGCATTGCAAGTAACGTGAGTTACGTAATCGGATCACTTTTTTCAAGCAACTAGTAGAGTAACGCATTACAAGTAAGGCGAGTTTCATAATCCGAGTAATGCATTACAAGAAACGCAAGTTATGTAATTGGATTTTTTTTCAAGCAACTGGTAAAGTAACGTATTACAAGTAATGCGAGTTGCATAATCAGATTAACGCATTACACATAAGTAACACAAGTTATGTAATCAGATCACTTTTTTTCAAGTAACGCATTATCTTTTTTAAAGAGTAACTAAGTAATGCAATTACTTATTCAATAAATTCAATATTGTAATGCTTTTTTTTCAAAGTAACTTTCCCCAACACTGCGCACCAACCATTTCCATTCTTTTAAAACATCTTTAGCCTTCTATATAATCTCATAAAACAATATGATCAATATGAATTTATCAAACTGACTGGTAAGTATCAGTAAATACTGATAGTGTTGTTGTCCCTATTAATTTATTCCTTGATTTTAGTTATTTGCATTATTTACTTTATTTAGATGATCAGTGTGAGCATGAAAAATGGTTTTGTGTTCTTTTGTAAATTTTTGCGCATTCCCCCAAGAATCTCTTTGCGTTCATTCAAGTGGCAGGAAAAAAACTATATTTCAATGCAAAGTTTCTTGAGGAAAAACAATAGTTTTGCACACAAAAAAAATAAAATTGTAAGCAAACGCAAGAACACATTATAATTTTACATCAATATATGATGTTTCCTATCTCATTGTTTTCCTAATTTTTATATCTCCAGGTCTCTTTATTCGCTAATCATCTTTTTGACCAGTTTAATTGCTAATTTATTATATATATATATATATATATATATATATATATATATATATATATATATATATATATATATATATATATATATATATATATATATATATATATATATATATATATATATATATATATAATTCAACGTGTTGACGCAATTACATTACATATTTATCATAACAGTCATATACAATATATCCTAAAAGCCAAATAACTTATTTTTTTTATTTCATGGGGACTTTAATATATCATGATTGTATTCTCTCTCTCTCTCTCTCTCTCTCTCTCTCTCTCTCTCTCTCTCTCTCTCTCTCTCTCTCTCTGCATCCCTCGTACGTGCACATCCACACTAGCTTCATGGCTTTACTATACTCAGGCGTACAGGATCAAACCATTTTCAGAACGCGGGTGGAGCTCTTTTTGTCAAAAACACGCAAAAGTAATATATTATTGAATTATCTGAGTAATAGTACATCAGAGTCGATTTAAAAAAGTCAAAAGGTAATGTTTAAGGAAAAAAATACTAGAAATATAACAGAAGAGCGGAAAGTTATTACGCCAAAAATGGTTCATTCCTAAAGTACGACGTGCAAAACCGAACGCGCCGCACCCCGCTATAACACTCAGAAAATCCACCAAACCAGCTGATGGCCAGAGACACGCCCCTCTGACGCTGTAATTCGATAGTTCCATTTAATAGGCGGGATTTCAATGAAAGACTCGACCTACTATTGGCTGAGCATCACGTCAATCAAATGCTGATTTGCATAATCAGGTCAGGTTGCAGTTGCAGGGGAGTGGGCAGGGTTGGGATAGCTGAACTTCTGCGCTGGTGTAGTGTACTATCCTCAATTTAATACTTTATTTCAGAAATTATTTTCTTTGATGAAAACAGCTCATGCTGCGTGTGTTTAGTTATCAAGGAACGTTGGATTCCCTCTTCTCCGAGTAATTAATGGGTTTAATGGGAAGTTGAGGTGAGTAAGTGTGGCTTTTACCTTTAATTGTCTGTCAAAATAATATGTATTTGTTTATTTGAACATGTGATAAAAAGATAACCTTGCATAATTGTATCCTTTAATATTTCATCTTCTTCTGTTCTTGTAATGATACATATTATATAGCAATACATAGATATATTTTATTTTACCATCAGTGATAAATACAAAATTGAGATTTACATGACAAAACAAGCCTTATTTATATTTACACGTGTTGAAGAATTGATTATATTTATATATAACTAATATAACTGCACATGTATGATGAAGTTGAGTGGCTGAGAGTGACTGTAACATCAAATATGAAATGTACTGTGTTGTATTCAGACATTTCCAGGGCTGCTCTGGATTGTCCTGGTTTCCTGTGGCATCAGATCCTGTGATTTCTGAAAGCAGGTGAGCCACTGACTAACGCACATTGCGCCTGTTCTCCACTCCACTGTGCGTGTGACAGCGGCTAACCAGCTTTTGGATGTGTGCCTGACTTCAGCAGCCGTGGGAATGTCCCATTGGAGACTTCTGAACGGATGGAGGCGGACACAGTCACCGGAGGGACACTTTTGGGCCCGTGGTCCCTCTCCTTCCTGTGAGCTGGACTGGTAATGCACAGTTGCATGAAACACATGTGCTGAGTGTCATCAGTGTACAGTAAACGTACATGAGCCTGTCAGGTTTACAGCGCACATGTGCTCCGATTCCACTCGTATCTCTAGTTCTGTCATATATGCCATAATAATGTCGTATTTTGCATGCAACCGGCAGCTCTGAACTCCTGAACTGGCACAGTTACTGTAGCTGTGGGAGTGTCAGTCTGAATCATATTCAAACTCAGCCTGTGACAGTCAGTGGGGGTTTTTCCCATCCATTTATCATTAAACTTTCATTTTGTTCACCATTTTCAGTTTCAGCTTTGTACAGTAAATGTGATTTAGTCAACGTTTTCATGAAACAACACTACATTAAATGAAAATATATCAAATATATATATATATATATATATATATATATATATATATATATATATATATATTATAATGCTTTTAACAAAAGTTTACAGTAACATTTTTACTAAAGAAATGAGTAATGCAGTTTGACACCAAACAACTTAACCAATTAAAAGTTAAATGTTATAAAAAAATATTGTTGATATGCTAATGTATTCATTAAATTATATTAAAATATAAAAAATAAATCCCAGTTTATAAACGATGATGAAATTGTGCTAAAGTACTAAGTTAACAAGTAAAATTATTATATATTTTTTTTAATATTACATCTGCTCATCTCCAGGTTTTGTCTTGTACTATATGGTTACACTTTGGAGTTTGACTTCCTTATAAATTGAATTCCCACCCCCTAACATTAAATCCAATCTCCTGATGATCGGTTGTCAGTGTGGGTTTCTGATGTCCAGTCATTTTTTCATGGAAATTCATGAGCATAGCCACACCTTTACTTGTGTTTATCCGTATCTATCTATCTATCTATCTATCTATCTATCTATCTATCTATCTATCTATCTATATAGTTCCAGGCTTATCTCTCAGCCATATGGCTGTCACTTCCTTGATCTTATACATGTAATCCACTTTCATTCAGCTATGCATGATTTCAAAGCAGCCACACTAAAAGAAAATAACTCAGACAAGCACTTAAATCAGTTTTTGTTTCGTTAAATGAACCTGAAGTAATGGATGCGTGATGTCATCAGGTAAGATGTGCAGAGCTGTTTTCCCTGTGAGTGGATTATTCCTTTATAAAACACTTCTTAAAGGATTTTTATGACAGTTATGGGTTCAAATGAACCACATTTGATCAAATCAGACCATAAATGAAACATGAACATAATCAAATTAACCGTAATTCAAAATATACATTACAATTCCAAATTATTAGAACAGTAAAAAAAATAAAAGGTTAAAATGGCAAAACAAAATATATAAAAATATTAATCTAATACAAAAAAATAAAAATCAACATAATTGAAAAGATCCATTTATAATATTATTACATTTATTTAAAAATTATGTATATCAAATGTGAAATGTAGTAAAACTTACATGTATCAGAATGTAATGCATAAATATAACAATTAAAAAATAAAATATACAAATATGTATTTCGGAAGGTCAGGCCATCTTAAGTATAATATCACATAATACCAATAAATTATTAAATTAATGCTTTAATTAGTTTTTTTTATGTCTTGTTTTTATGACTTTTTCTGTTCCGTTTTAATTTTTATTATTTTAGTTCATCAATTAAACTAAAAGAAAATTAAAAGCAGAATAAGTCACTGAAAAAAAACATGATTTTTGATAACACTTCCCAATACAGTCCTTTAGTAAATCCATTAACTAAGATCAAACCCTGTTTTATGGTTTTAGTTCTAGTGAACTAATAAGACTAATTTCATCCCAACAGGTTTCCAATTAACCCAGTTTAAATGTTAGAAAACACTCACTTATCATCTGAACTCTGTGAATCAGTGATGGAAAGTGGCAAAAGATGAACGGATGAGAATGTCAATGTGTTTCTTGAACGCAATGCAAGTCGCTTTGGATAAAAGCGTCTGCCAAATACAGAAATGAGTCTCATCGACAAACCATCAAGCGCAAGTCATCAGAGACGATGTAGTCTTTATTAAATACAGACAAAAGTAAAGGGTCGAGATAAAATCTGGTAATATCTTACAGTAAATACATGTTTTGAAATGTACCAAAAAGTAGTAAATATATAATATATATTCATATATACACATCATAAACGGTTATACTGATGACGGTTAAGACGGCGGAGTTGAATAGAAGCAGAGAGTCATTACACATCCTTAGCCCTGTGCTTCAGGTTTATTACCGCCAAGAGGATTCCCTGGATGACAGGACTGCAAGACACATAGAAAAGTACATTGAGTGAGGCTGTTGGGTAAAGCAAACGCGACAGGTACAAAAATACTTCATCTGCGGGGGTTTCAGACACAGAGAGCAGAAGGAAACTTCAAACCCAGAGAAAAGCACTTCACTCTGTATGTTCCCTGAGCTTTATCAGTCGCTAAACCGGCAAAACCTCCTCAGTCTTATTGATGAATATGTAATAGAAGAACAAGGCTTTGATCATGTGTGGGAAAGATGAATTCAGCATCATTGGTTCTTTGGAAATAGCAAATACGCACAGAGACGATTATAGCTCACAGCTATCGCTTTCCTGTAGCTCAACCAGTAGAGCATTGGTGCTTGCAACGCCAAGGTCATGGGTTCAATCCCAGGGAAAGCAAGATCTGATTCAATGCATTTCTTGAATGCAATGCAAGTCGCTTTAGATAAAAGCGTCTGCCAAATACATAAATGTAAATGATCTTCTACTTTACAGGTGTAAACAGAGTGCGTCTGACTAGAAAAACGAGATCTCACTGGCAAAACAATTATGTTCTTGTCGTTTATATGTCGCTTGCACTAAGACAAAATCATCGTGGAAAGGTTTCTCCTCAGAATAAGTAGTTAGCCACTGGTTCCACTTTTAAAAAGTTCCAGCTTTGTAATTGTACGAGTGGAAATAGTTTATATGTTCACAATCACATGATGCTCTCAGAATGACTCTTACGGAACATTCAGAACGTTTGGATCGTCCGCTCGTCTTGAGACGAGAGACATTAACAGGTGAAAGCCATCGCATCTTTAGATGAGTTAAGTGACACCTGAAATCCAAGATTTTTCACTCTCATGACATCCAAACCTATAGGATGTTCTTTATTCCGTGGAGCACAAAAGGAGACATTTTGTAAAATGTTCATTCTGCTGTTTTTCCATGCAAAACCATATAACCAGGGGCAAGATTCAGGAAATATTCTTAAAGGGCTGGTTCACCCAAAAATGTAAATTAAGTGATAATTTACTCGCCCTCATGTCGTTCCAAATAATTTGGAACACAAATTATGATATTTTTAATGAAATCTGAAATTTTTTGAAAGTGGTAGTTGCGTAGCTGTCAATGGAGGGACAGAAATTGCTCAGATTTCATAAAAAATATCATAATTTGTGTTCTGAAGATTCAGGGATTTGGAACAGCTTGAAGGCAAGTAAATGAAGATTTTTCATAATTTTTGGATGAAACATTTCATTTTGGAAACATCAGTTATTAACTGATAATCTCTCCCTCATTTGCACTTCCGTATATTCAAGCTCGTCACATTCACGTCGCTCCAGGTTTGGATTGGAACCCCAAACAAAATCAACGTTATTCCCATCACAGAGTCTGCAAAAACATTCTTGGCTGGAGAAGAGCAGCGAGAACATTCTTCAAAATGTCTTATTTTATGTTCAGGGAAGAAAGTTATCCAGGTTTGGAACACAAATGAAAACTGAATTTTCATATTTTAAGTGAACTATCCCTTTAATAATACACAAAGAGAGAGGGGAGGGGAGAGAGAGACAGAGAGAAATAGGGAGGGAGAGAAAGAAAGAGAGCTGAACTATAAGTCAGCTGGTAAGACTCACAGCAACACAATTTAAGAACACCAAACTGGGACAGAAGAACGTACAAAAAAAGGAAAGTAGTGAAGGAACATTGCAGAAACACTTTAGTTTGCAAATTTTAAATCAAATTTCATCTTCATAAGCAAAAATATATATCAACTATGAACTTTTTTAGCAGCTTGTCAAGATGTAATTTGAAACCCACTATCCCTTAAACTAAAGTGTTGAAGAACAGCTCATAGTAACACTTCTTTATGAAAGGCACTACATACTGACAACGTAATATGTACTAATCGTATTTACAGACCCAACTAGTTCAACAAAATCAGCGTATACTGTATATTAATATTGCACTAATATACAGCGACTGAAGATAGTTAGCTGACGCAATGCCTTTCAGTGAAAGTGTTGAGATAATCAGGCATGTTGATTGAAAGCGGGCGGTTAAGGGAGGGCCACCATGCAGCACTTTCACCCGGGGCAGATCTGTCACACATACACACCCTCGGGGTTCAGGCTGGACACCAGGGGGTGCTGCAGGTTACGCGGGTGACCGAGGAACTGCTTAGCAGTGGGACGTGTGGGTGAATCTGTGAAAGAAAATATACAATATCAGGCGTTCATATAAACACACATATCTGTGCTAGCCATTTAATGAACGCAGTACTGTATGTGTGCAGTATGCTATGAGGATTCGTGGAATAACAACAGAAACGACAACAAAAAAGCGGTGCACACGAAAAAATCATTAAATGTTGCATCCGACAATGCAAGGCACTTTCCATTTCCAGTGTAACAAATGAGCTGAGAAGTTTAGACCATCTCATTCGTCACCTATTTAATATTTACGTTACACTAAAATTCTAAGATTTACCTCCAAGATGATGACAAATGCTATATTCTGAATGAAATATTCATAAGCGAACAATAATGGGGTAATATGATAAAGGGAGACACTTTACAATACTGCATACAGACTTATATTTACAGTGAAATGCATACCGCATACTTCCTACTACTTAAAAAATATATATAGTATGTGAAACCGTTTGAATTATACACGGATAAACTTTTAAAACAGTAGCATGTAATGCCACTTTATATTACGTTTGTAAGAATCATACAGTTATCCAGTTGGAAATACAGTAGTACCTCAAGATACGAAACGCTCAACTTACGAAAAATTCAAGTTACGAAAGCAAAGATGAATAATTTTACTGCTCTACATACGAAAAGTTTTCAAGATACGAAAGGTTTCTGAAAGCCTGAGATTCGCCCCATAACAATTTAGAAACTCGCGCCGCACGCCGCCATCTTAGTTATAGTAGACTCGCCACCATCCTCTTGCTCTCCCATTGGTTCCTGATGCTAGCCAAGCCATGAGATCCTTCTCTCTAATTGGACAGCATCCCTCCCATCATGCATCTTCTATTTGTACGTGCTGGCGTGCTTTATCTCAGCCACTCCGCACCCGAAACTTTACCGTACGCAATCGGCATTCGTTCGCTCCAACGATAAATTTTATTTTTTATAGTTTTCTTTACATTTTTTATGCGTTTTCGTAAAGTTAAGTGTACGTACGTACGTTATCTGCCGTTTGACCTCCTCCTCTGCCGCCACTTTCGGAGATAGCCTCACTCGAAAGGTAAGCTTCGACATTTTACGTTATTTCATTGTTTATAGGTCAATTTAGCTTTATTATGAAATTTAATGGGGTGTTTCTGGAGGGCTTGGAACGGATTAGCCATTTTACATGTAAAATGTGTTCCAAGATACGAAAAACTTATTATACGAAGGCCGCATCGGAACGGATTAATTTAGTATCTCGAGGTACCACTGTATTAGATTTTTGTTTTAAAAATCTTTCTAAAAGTGCAGTATTTCTGTATACAGTACATTACTCCTTTTAATATGGAAGTATGCTATTCCACGGCAGATCATGGGATTCAAGTTGCCTCATCATTAGCACATTGCTTTATAGGAAATATATAGTATTCTGCAGTGTTATTTTGTGTACTGAACATTATAAAACAGTAAACCACTTAGGTATTGCAAGTATACAGAAAACATGCATAGAATATGTGAATACACACTAGAGTATCATGTTAGTATACAATGCAACCATAAGCTAGTACTCATTAATTTTCTCTCATGAATTACATGTGTACCTGCCATAGATATTGTGTGTGTGTGTGTGCCATACCACTGTCTTTGTGTTTGTCTTTCTGCTGTTGTTGACTCAGGTCCAGCTCTTCTGGGTGTTCATTGAGGTCTGTGCGGGCTTGAGTGTGGGTAGGCAAGGCTCCAGCCTGCTGGATAAACTGTTGTAAATTACACTGTCTGAGCTCCTTATTCAAATCCTCCACTTCCTCCTGCTTTGCCTACGAACACAGAGAACAGACCATCACAAACAGCCTGCTGGCTAAAATAAAATACAGTTTGTTATACATTTAAAAATTAATATTAAGAACTGAGTAGAATATCAATGTGTTCCTTGAATGCAATGTAAGTCGCTTTGGATAAAATATGCCAAAAGTCATTTTTTGAGTTGCTGCACTGTAGTATGTTGTAAGATTTTCTATTTATTAGTTTTTTTTAGATAATATTTTGTTTAGCCATTTTACCTTTAATAAATCCCAGTAAACTTTTCACAATAATTCTTGTGAATATTGTCCGAATGCGTAATTTTGCTTCTTGTAATTCCACCTACAATCACAAGGGGGCGCCATGTTTCAGCAGCAACAACAGCCAAGGCAGTAAGTTTGTGCCCCGCGGCTCTGTTGACTGTAATCTCAGGATTTGTCCTCTATGGGTACGTTAAACACCTTTACGGATGTAGGTTTTGTGTGTTTAACAAGAAAAGCCAAATTCAAATACAGACAAGTCAAAGGTAACCACAAAGTATGTGACTCAAGTAATCAACTGTTTGAAAACTATGATAATTCACTGTGTGGTCGTGCATGAAAGAAGAGTAGCCTACTTCACATGCAAGACTTATCTAATAGGAATAGATTGGATTATGTAAGATCCAATTAGTCATGGTCGATTTTCTTGCTTTTTAGAAGACATAAAAGTAGATTTTGAGTGGCACTGTGGTGTGAAGTAGTTTAGATCATCTTCACAGACTTGCAAGTCTTTGATTTAAGCCACTGGAATGGTGAAATATTGAAATGCTGTTATAAAACTGAGTCTGTTGCATAATTACCTACGGTGTGAAATTCATACATCCCTAGCAGGAAAGGAAACTCACTTAATAGGTGTATACCTTTATTTTGTCCTTTCAAAGCATAAAGTACACAGGAAATAAAACGTGTCCAAATAAAAACATTTGTTTTGTGCAAAGAAAAGTAGGTTAAAAGCCCGAAGGCACTAGTTCTGAGTGTGAACATTTAAATCATTTCAAAAGACGAGTTCCTTTGTTCACTTTCAGATTTACAGTTCATTGCTTGTACGCCCTTTGCCGAGGGGACCGCAATACCTGCCCGCATTTTGGAGCCGACAGCTATAAACCTCTTTCTTGAGCCACGCCCTCTCTGCTTACCTTCAGCAGAGTCTCCGCCCTCCCCAAAGCTTTTTCAAGCTCTAAAAGCTCTGTCTCCAACTCCTCCCCCTGCATTTGTCGACTTTGAAGATCTGCCTTGATTACCCCCAAAGAGTCGTTTGAATCGGACTGATTGGGCAAGAGGTCCACCTGTTGCATTTCTCTCTGAATGTCCTTCTCAAGCTGCATGGCACGAGAGTTGAATTCATGCAATTTTTGCCCGCAATCATCCAGTTTGGCATGCAGCTCTCCTAACCGCCGCTTCATCCCACGCTCCCTCTCGGTCTCGATCCTTAGCTCCTCCTCCCAGAACTCCTCGTCCACCAACTCTTGCTGGTTCTTCCACAAGGTATTTTCCAAAGCTTCAATCTCTGCCTGCAGGTACGACTCCTCTATAGACTGCTGGTCCCAGGTCTCGCATTCCCTGTCCACAGCCACCAGATGGGACTCGAGGGCACGTAGCTGTTCTTGCTGCTGGATAACATGCTTGAACACCTCCTCTTTAGATGGCCCGGGAAGGTATGCCGTGTGCGGAACTGGGGATGCCCTCGGTTCAGGAGAGGGTGTTTTATGAGAGTCCTTAGGTTTTCTACGAGGAGAAGAGGAAGGGCCCAAGTTGAAGGTTAAGGATTTCTTGGGTAATCCCTGTTTGAGTTCTGACGTGGAAGGCTTGGAATGAGGGAGGGTGCGGTTGTGCAGACTTTGTTCTTCACTGCTGCTGGGACCAGTCCGCCGCAGGAAGAACTGCACCTCACTGCTATGCTGGCCCAGTTTGGCCAGGGACTCCAGTGGGCGTTCATTGGCCAGAAGTTGCCGTTCTGTGTCCCTCAATCTCTGAATGAGAACGTAGCGACCCGTCTGGCCTGTAAAGAGCATAGAGGTAGTTAGAGTTCAAAAAATGCATCACACCAACTTACTCTTCTGTGGACAATCTCTCTGGATCTAGGGAAGCATCTTAGGGTTAATTTAAGTGTCTTGCTCAAGGGTTAGGGTTAAGGGTCATTGACAATCTCTTTGTTGACTTCTAACCTATAATCTACCGGTTATCAGCCCAGATCTTTGAATGTCTTCCACCTCAAGATCTATTCTCAGAGGTTCTTACCAATGGCTTGGGCGAGTGCAATGACTACATCCTGACACGATGTTTCTTCCGACAGGCCGCAAACCACTCGTACAACTCCATCCACCCAAACTTTCAGCTCCATCAGAGACACCGAACACAGATCAGCTTACATCAGCAACGCATGACAATGTCTGGATTCTGAAATGACAAAACAGCAACAGAGAGAAGTTATTGCAATATGTTTATGGTTTCAACAAGGTTCCGTTACAAACTTCAAAAATCCATTGTTATTTTCAGTGATACCTTGCAAGTCTTGAAAGAGGTCTTGCGAGTTTTGAAAAAATATTATTTTTAAGTTACACCATCCTTAATAAAATGACAGTCATGGTACAACATACAATACAATGGCCGACGGCATCCATATGCACAGAACAACTAACATAACGGCGCACAAGAACTAAACTACTTAAAGTACTGGAGCCCTTAATTAAAATCACCTGCGGATAGAGGTGTAGTTTGTGGGGAAGTGGGGGAGGTAACCCTGCCAATAACCAAAACTGACTACAACCCCCACCCCCAATACTTATACTGTGATATGTAATATGTAAGTGGAAACATAGAAAAAGGCTACAAATTATTTATATAAATCGTACGTTCAGAAATGTTATGTATGGCAAGTTGCCGTCTGAACTGAATGGACAGATTATCAGCATAATATGAATGAAGCCCAGTTTATTTACTCGTGCATTCGTGGCACGAATCACCATATACTGATCTGAATCAAGATCTAAAACAACCACATAAACTAAACAGAAAAGAGGAGGAAGCCTTATCTTGCACCAACATAAATAAGAAAACTTCACCACCCAAACTAGAATTGAACTAGAACTTTGCATGAGTGGATCGGTAAGATTTCACTGAAGATTTTTGCAAAAATATAAGTCTTACGAGAGACCAAGCGCAAAAACCCCGCTCTACACACATACACTGAAACCAAAGCTATATTCACACTTCAACCCCCAAACCAAAGCTATATCCTCATCTGTTGTTTAGTATGAGAAGATAAAATCTTCAAATAAGGTCCTAAAAACATCTATAAAGAACAATCAAGCTATTTTCTACTTTAACTGTTTCTACCTGATACCTCAAACTCTGCAGGATTTCCAGCCATGAGACATGAAATCAAGATTGAACATCAGGTCCAGTGGGTAAGCACATTTCAAGCGTTATTATTAGCAGGAGGTTGATGGACTCATAGCTCTGCTCCAATTAAATGCACTGCTGGCTCTCTTCAAAGGCATTTTGGCAGATGAATGCTTAAGGGAACAGACAGGCAGAACTTAGTTGTTCAGAGACTGCATGTGCTTGCATGCGTCTCTGCCTCCACTTTTAAGCCCCACAGCAGGAGCAGATGGCGCTGCTAAGGTGAGGTGTAGCATCTGAACATTGCAGCCGTGCAGGTATCCAGAATGAATCCCTGTTTGTGAGATTAATAAGGGTGAGACATAAAAAATGTTGGCTCTGTGCGCTTTGACTTATGTATTACACCCTTTGTGAGGAAATTCCATGGTAAAGTCTACTGCGTTAACTTATGAAAGCATTTACTAGCAGTGCTGCTAAGATACAAAAAAAAAAACCATTTAGCAGCTGCTGAGTACCAGCTGATGGATACAATATCTCCAGGCCTTAAAGTCAGGTTTAATAGAGAATGGGTACATTGTAAAATATTATGATTAATAAGTTATGACAACATATCTGCTTTACATTGCTGTGAATAGAATTTTTTAACTTTTATACAAATTATATATAATTAAAATTATAATTTATTAATGTTAAATTAATAAATAATTTATTAATTATAAATTATATTGTTTAAAAAGCATATATATATATATATATATATATATATATATATATATATATATATATATATATATATATATATATATATATATATATAATACATATAATTTTTATATATTTATAATATTATAATATAATATATAATTAATAATTTTATTATATTTATACATATATTATACATTTATAATATTATACATATATAATATATATACACACATACACACACACACACACATATATACATACATACACACACACACACACACACACACAAATAATAATATGTAAATATATTTTTTCAAAAGGCTTAATTTTCTTCATTTGAAACTCCGCTCCTTCAAAAACACTTATCAAATTTTGATTTTGAGCTGAAATTAGCATGTTTCAATAACTTTCCCCCCAATAACTATTAGCTTACAGAAACAGAATCAAGTGTGACAACGTGTTTCTGAAAGCAGCCACTTGGCATTTGAGCCATATAAATAAATCATTAGAAACCAGCCTGAGCACGTTAACTTGTATGAGTCATTATATATATAGTCCACAAACATTGTTTTCCAACAACACAGATTTCAAAACCTAGTAGTGCTGATGAAAGAAAAGTCACTCCTAAACTCAAAAACCTCTACTTTGATATCGGCTTTCTTTCCACCTGCTTGTGTAAGTCTCAATCTAATATTTTTCACTGAAGTGTTCTTCCAGTCCCATCCACACTGAAGCAGAGGAATGCTGCCTAGTTGGGCCACATTGAGTGGAGAGTAAAACAAATATTCTTTTGTCTCTTGTACCTCTAACAGGCTCATACTAAATCAAGTCCGTGGCCTCAGGGTATACTTCTCAGCGCAGCCCGCTGTGGTTTCCATGCCAATAAAGTTCAGGAACGTGAAAGAATCGACAGGTGTCAGGCGCATTAGTCTTATGTGGATTAGTGTTAGAACAAAAAAAAGACAAATTTTAGTATGATGAGTTGACTCACTGCATGCTTGCATTTGAGATTTGGGTGGATCACTGTTGCCAACTTCCATCTTAAAACGCAATCATTCGCACATGTCCAGACCCACTGCTTCAGAAATGCAGACCCACCCCAGACACATCTAAAACATCCCCGTCTCCTCCCTTCTGAGCGCCTCCTCCAAAAGCTATGATTACTGGAACGATCCCGCTCCTCTCTCTCATCATCCTCTTTATGTTTTGCGGGCTGTTGGAAAATGTTCTGAGGAACAAGCGCACAGTTATTGTGCAGCTGGGATGCTTTTCCTTATTAGCCAACTGTTCTTATCGAAACACTACTGTGTGAAGTTGCCGTTAATAAATCAATGTGAATGTATTAGACAGCTAGAAGAGTGAAGCTCTTGGGGGAGACAGAGAAGTCTGACACAAGCACATCTGCAGAACCTAGCCCAAAAAAAAAATCCATCTTGCCCCACAAGGGAGGAGATCGTTTAGCAATTCAGCTGTTTAATACACAAAATATGAAAGCGCCATAGTGCAAATAATTCATTAAGCAACACTAACATTACAAACGAAGAATGTCTATTGCTTATTCTATTTAATTAAACTTGTTGTGCTACAGACATGAAAGATGCATTACACAGTCCAAATGTGCAAGTCCAAAATTGCTGCCTGGCAGATGAAAGACTTCAAAACACATTAAACGTGGGACCAGAGCCATATCTGGAAAGAATCACAAAGCTACACAACAACCTACCAACATATTAACAACCAATCACCATAGCAACTACCCAAAACGCCTGATCAACTGCATGACATGTTAACAACCACTCAAATCACCCTAACAACCAGCCAGCAAAACCCTAAGCAACTAATATTAGCATTCGCATGGCAATATATTAACATCTCACCCTAGCAACTACCCAAAACTCCCTATCAACTACATGGCAACATGCCGGCAACATGCCAACAACAGCCCCAAACACTCTAGCAACCCCTACAACCACCCAGAACAACCGCATAGCAATTTTACCGGTCTCTTGCCATAACGATTAGAAGAACAAAATTACACGTTTGTTCATGGTGGGTATTACATACTTTTATTAATATGAGCCGACAAAAAATGCCATTTGTATTGCATGCAGTAAGTTCAGTGTTTTCTGTTGCAGCTGTTGATGTGCATATATCCCATGGTAAATGTCATCTTCAGCCCCCATACATGCATAACAACTGCTCTTTCTTACAAAATACCTGTGAAAGTGAGATCACTCTCTCAGCGTTTTAGCCTATAACAAAAACTTAAATTTTTCTGTAGCTTTAACAAACAAAAAAAGTTGTAAAATACAGGGGCAGGTTGGGACGGCTCTCACTGTCAGCTGTTGTGTGGCTTTGATTGAATGTTTCCTCAGCAGTTTATCACTGAATGAATGTGGTGCTGAGAAAGCAAAGGGATTGTGTTGAATTATTACGGACTCTGCTCATTATGGATCAATCAGTGATTTATTAGGATGGTTTCTCCAATGCGCTGCAGTGATGCATCCGCAACGTCTCTGGCCAAGGGCTTTTAAATTAAAACAAATAAAGGGTCAGACCCATCCAAAACAAAGACACAAAAGGTCTAATAACTGCACTTATGAAAAAGAAAAAAAAAACTTCTCTCGCGAGAAAGTTAAAATTACCAGAAAAAGTCAGGATTGCAAGAAAAGTCGTTAGATAAAAAGTCGCAATAAGATATATATATATTTTTTTTTTTTTTGTGGTGGCAACAATCTTCCATACGATCCATGTCCGACAGGAGCCTATGAGGTTTCTGACCACAATCACTTTTTTTGTTAAGTTTGTTTTTGTAATTTTCTATATTTTATCTTTTCAAACAATTACGTAGATCATCAACATAAAAGTTGACGATGCAAACTTTTAACATAAATATACAGTCAAAATCTACAATCTTGCTACTTCTAGAAAACACCAAAAATATTGCACTTGACACCACCTTGCACTTGTAGGCACGTCACGAATGACAATGTTCTTCCACAATTCCATCTGTAAATAAGCAATAAGTAGCTAATCATTGTCCGTAGCTGTGATATAAACTAGACAAATGGTTATTCCTCAACATCCTGTTTCAAATGTCAGCAATGGAAGGAAAATAGCCGGTGAGGCCAGCTTGAGGACAAACTAATTAGCACAAAGCGTCATGGCTGGCTGCATAACTCTGTAACAACCTTACTGTCCCATCCATTCATAGAAAACCCAATCACACTTCCGCATCAAAATAACCATCAGACAACTCCAGGCAAGTTCTGAACATGCCACCCATCAACATTACAGACGAGTCCGTTGGTGGTTAACATTTTTGTGCTCATTTCCTGTCTTCTGTCTTCTTTGAACAAACATGCACCTATAAACATGTCATTGCTTTCACACATGAATTAGAGACGGATCAACATGCATTGAGCGTCTCCATCCACAACCTGAACAGACATTCTTTCATAATAGCCTTATTGCCAGCAACAAAACAATCAAAGACTGAACATAGTCCATAACCCTGTAATTTCCTGATCCAGACAGATGTCTTCAAAGTGAAGTAGTAAAAGTTGAGCTATTTACTCAACACACACTCCTGGTCTTATAGTTAACAATTAATTGGTAATTTTCTTCCAAAAACTGTTTATTTTCATAAATCCAACCATAGATTTGATCACATTTCAGACCGGTTTCTGTCAGCCTCGCTGCTGAGTGGTTTGTAGCTCAGTGTAAGTGTTTTGAATTTCTATTTACTGTAATTCTGGTGTTTATATTGCTAAATATAACCCATCAACATATTTCTAATATTGTCTATAATTGCCACATCATCACATTAATCTGACATTGCTAGCTTTTAATCTAAATCGCTATTGTTAGCACAACACATTAGCATTTTGCTAGCCGGTCACATAACTTGTCATCTGTGCTTAGTCTTTGTTTCTCTCGCAAGCTCCTTTTTTACGAGTCCAACAAACAACTGTGGCGAGTCGGAATAGTCAGCAATCACAGTGAATAATGTCATCATCTCCTGTCATTGTAACTTGCACTGCTTGCCACATGTTTAGCGTAGCTTTCTCTGTCAGTGATGAGGGTTTCACAAGTGATAAATGCAGGGAGAGAGTCAGGCTGATGCAGAAGATTTTCAATTAGAGACACGCATCCAAACTTTAATTGAGGATAGTAAGAATGCAAGGGCTTTAGATAATACTTTTTTTTTTTAAATACAACTAGCTTAGCAAATCCTGTACATTGTTCAGTTCCGGTTGTAGAGGCCAGGCAACTCGGTGACTGAGACGGTATAGTTGCGTGTCAAAACACAGCCGTACTGTTCCGGAATTAAATATTTTACAGTAGATTACTTTGGTTGATAGGTTTTTGAGACAAATTCTAAGACATTTCCCAAACATAAAGGAAACAGATAATGGAGGCTACAGAAAGCTAACAAGAACAATGTCACGGACATAAAACAAGACTTTATTTTATAATAAATTTGCTCTACCACAGTACTGTTGTTGAGGAGTAACTAAAAAGCAGTATTACTACAAATTAAAAACTGAAGTGTGTCATTTCTGCTCTACTACTGGTACTAAACAGAATTACAATCAGATTGAGTTATTCTCCCTCAAAAATGTAGAAGACCAATTCATTTTCGCAAATTAGTTTAAAAAATGACTACATTTGCAGAATAGTCTCAAACTTTGACAAGTTTTTAGCATATTACTTTTACAGTCATTTACTGTATAATAAAATCATGATTTCTAGATGCCTCTGACCGCGTGAATGGTATAAGAGCCAACCCTTTGCCTCTAGACAGAAGAATGTTGCGGGCACCAAAACTGACCAGGCTTCACCTCTAACCTAAACAAAGGCAGCCTGGGAAAACAAACCAGGCCGTCTCTGCTCGCTGCCCAGAAATCCCTACCTTAACTTCAACAAGTGGGATACACACACACAGAGAGAGAGAGAGACCGAGTTGTCAAGTCGTCAGCGTGAAGTTGCATTTTAAATCCACTTTGCAAAAAGGTCCAAATTTATTCTGTGTGCAACCACAAGAAAATAATCTGTTAGATATAAGCATAATGCATGGGTTGTAATCCCAGTCCTAAAGACAGGTGGGTGGTTTTCACTTCTCATGAGAGAAACCAACCAGGTGTAAGCAGACCCTAAGGGAATCTGCAGAGACAGTAGTGTGAGCTGTGTACGACAAGCAGCTTTGAAACATTATGTTCTCTTGTGTGGAGCTTTGCAGTTTGTCATAACCAATTAAATGTGTTTTTCCACAGAGGAAATGAAATCAGAAGTTGTTTTCAGACATCACTAAACAGCCGTACCAATTTATGCCAGCGTATACGTCCACTTTAGCATCTCTCTTGCTCTGAAGTTTGCTTGCATGCAGCGAGAGACTCCTGGTTCATAAGTTATGTAATACTCTTTTACGTGCCTGCTGCGCTAAATAATTTAAAACAGTGTTCCACACTTTATATAATGTTGCTTTATGTTCCAGATGTATCTAAATGATGGATATCAAAGCCTGAGGTGTAAAAGACAGATCGCCAGCAAAGGAAGTCCTGAGGCATTGGCCCATTTTCAGTGCAAGACCGAACAGGTGCAGCTACTATATTAAAACAAGAGCAAACTCCCTCGTGCTCAGACAGTGAAAAACTGGACATTTTTAAACAGCTACACAAACTGTACATCCCTCATCAAATTCCTTCTGAAGTGAAACTTAAAGTTGACCCAATTTCCTTAAAATATATACGTTCATGAATTCATTATGCATGATTCAATAAGGTAAATTATTCTTAATTTAAAAAAAAGCTTTGCTTCGTAATCTTTAAATGCTAAAAGTTTGTCTTTTTTGTACTCTTATTTATAAAATGTTTTGATGGTGCTCCAAATATGAAATGATAGATTTTTTTTAATAGAAAAAAAATATTTTATTTGATATTTTTCAATATTGTTTTAAATATACTTCATATTTTATACAAAAACAGTCATTTAGTGAGGTTAACCAACTTGTCAGTAAAAGAGGTTTACTAGACAGTTTACCTTGTTTTTTCGTAGTTAATTTTGGGGGGACCCTAATCTATCTATCATAGAGACAGATTAATTTTCCATGTTTAATATATAATTCATATTTAATGTTTAGTCTGTGAGGTTAACTAGCAAGTTTATCTATAATTTTTTTAAAGCTCATATACATTATATATATATATATATACATATGCATATGCAACAGTCATGAAATGCAGTAGTTTGAAATGCAGTAGTTTGCAATCATCATATCTAAAGTATCCCATACTTAACCAACTAGTCAGTTAGTGAGGTTGATTAGGAAGTTAATCTATTTTTTTAAGTTTATAAATAAAGGTGGTGGATAAATATAGATCTGCAATTTCAATATTTAGCAATAAACACTTGTATATAGAGTATTCAGTTAGTGAGGTTGACTAGCAAGTTTGTCTAGATTTTTTTTTTAAATAGTCAATGGTGGGGTTTCAAAACAGATACATTTCACACTTTGTATTACTATATATACACTTGACTTCTCAAAGCATCTTAACTAACCGACTAGTTGCCCTGCTTTAAAGATGATGAACTTGGAGACAAGATCTCTCAGTGAGGTTTCTAGCATGTGCTTTAGTTTTGGGTGCTTACAGTCTAAAAGTAATGATCAGAATGATAAAACTCCAAACCAGCAGTTTCCTTTGAACATTCAACACTGTCCAGTTGTTAAACAACCAAAAATTTGAAGAGTTCATGGTAAGTTGAATGCTGACCAACGCTTGTTCAAACACCATGTTAAATTCAACTCCTCCTAAGATAGCACATTATTTTTCATCACCTTTCCACATTCCATCTATGGCGAAGGTCAAGGCACTGTATTCGTTCCATTCGATTTTCAGGGAATGTTTGCAAAAGGTCTGGAATGTGTAATTTCAGGTGACACATCCAGTCCCTGTGGCGGGAAACCTCACTGTTGATTCACAGACATAACCGTTGGAATGCGCGTGTTGCGAAACAACACATTCCTGGTGTGGGAGCATTGCGAAGTGCATGCATTCTTGACATCCCCCTGCCTGCGTTAGTCCAGATAGCTACTCTAGCAAGTGCAATGAAGCCGAACATCCATAATAATGATTAGGCAGTGGATGAGGTGACCGTTGTGTTTGTTTTCAATCAGTTGATTAATCGGTTATTGGCCAGTGCGGTCCAACCTAATTATCATTATCAGTAAAATCCTGCTTTCCCACAACTCAAACAGTAGAGAGTGGCGCTTGCAACACCAGGGTCATGGGTTCGACTCCCAGGCAAAGCAAGAACTTGGAACTGGAAAAACTCCAGTTTGCCAAGTCAGGATATGTGCTTGTGTAGTAGTTGTCTGGAAGATTGCTGAAAAAGTGGACGGTCACTGTTGCACTCTTTTGGCTTCACTCTCATGGCGCAGTTGGCAAGACATTAAACTGCCAATCAACGTTTTGTCCTGGTACTTCTGCAGCCAAGCAGTGGCACAGTTGGGAACGTTGGGGCATCGGCACAAAGCAACACTGGCGAGCAGCTTGTGGTTTCAAGGGAGGATATTTATATGGGTGAATCCCGCCGAAGCATAGCGTACTCACTCTCTCATTATGTGAGCTTTGCTAAATAATTACTCAGACAGCCTTGGGACATGGAAGACATCAACACTCTGAGTTTCGCACGATTCCAAATCTCCTGATACATCGGGCAGAAAGATGATGTCTACGCCAGTATCCCGGGCCAGACAAGTGTTTCGATTAGTATGCGTGTGAATCCAAGTACCATAGGAGATTGATTCTTCAGTCTAAGACATGGGAACCAAGGATGAAACAAAGTTACAATGCGGAGGATTGGGATCTAAGCTCTTTCAGATTATCAAAGCTTATCGAACAACTGAGCTTTGTGAGAAAAGCTGTAAAGGGTGTCAGGGTGAGACAGGAGAAAATGAGAGACAGACTAAACCTTTCCCTGAACTGTGATTTTGTAAAATAAAAATAACAGCAGAAGATGAGGTGAGGAAGAAAATAGAAGCATCACCTGCCTTCAAAAGCTTTAAGACACCCTAAAAATACCTGCATTTGTCTCTCAAATTCACACTTTGTTTCAAACTGGAGAGAAGATCCAGACAACTGAATGAGAATATCTAACATTCAACGTTTGTAAAAAAAATAAAGTCCAAGATAAATAATCTTTTCAAACTCTCGTTTAAAATACATGTGCCCATTTTAAATCTTTGAGTTCTATCTTGACTTTCATATCGTTTTGAAGTTTAAATGTATTTAGTCTAAATATGTGATGTGGCGTAACCACCAAGAAAAATGTCAGAACATATTTTCTGTTCACCTTGAATACATGACGTGACTGTACACATTAATCACCCAAAAAAATTACAAATTATATTTACTCTTACAAATGCCATGAATTACTTACTTTTTTTTTTTTTGGTACAACATGACATTTTACAACATTAAATAACCTTGAAATAAAAAGGTAAAAGCTCAAACAATAGAGTGAGGCGCTTGCAACGCCAAGGTCATGGGTTTGACTCCCAGGGAAAGCAAGAACTGGTTAAAATGTCAATGTGTTTCTTGAATGCAATGTAGGTTGCTTTGGATAAAAGCGTCTGATAAATGCATAAAAATGTAAAAAATAAAATGGTTGCACCAAATGACCAGACCAATATTTTTTTCAATATAATTGAGCATTTTTTAAAGTATTTTTAACAAAACTGCTTCACTGCTCCCCCACCCAAAAAAGAAAGAATTGTTTTAAATGGCATCTTTCTAATGAGGCTTTTTCTAGATTATGATATGAGTTGTGCTACCCTGACATATTTTATGTGCCTTCCAAAATGATTAATATACTTTTTTTTTGTAGAGGTGTATTCAATTCAGTGCATTTAAGAATTTAATATTCTTGATAAATTCATAGAACAATAAAAAAAAAGAAAAAAAAGCGTTCCATGTCTTTGACTTTGAATTGAACTCAAATGACAAAAACATGCAAGCCTTTGCAGATTTTCACAAATGATAGTTATACGCTTTGAGGATGTTGTTAGTCGTCCTTGTGTTGAGTAAGCACTCAATGTTTATGGTTGTTTTGCTTTTCCATCTCTAGCCGTATGAGAACATGCATGTCAAACCCAAACAGCTTTCAATCTCTCCACGTCTCAGAGACGCTTTAAATGTCATGTTAATTCTTCCTAGGAATGGTCGACATCTACAGTCTCTTCCCTAAATTGTTTGCATTAGAGTCGCAGTTGGTTCATCTTTATAGCAGTCTGGGTCTTTGGAGGATAAATTCAACAACACACATCCGAGATATTACAAAGAAATGTAGCTAGAATGTTTAAAATTGCAATACAAATGAGGTGTTAAAACATTTTCAGGGATATGATGTCAAAATAAATAAGTGCAAGAGATTTTTTACAGGACGACTAGAAAGTTCCCAGAACAATTGTTCCTATAACGTATATGCATTTCATACATATTCAAAATATTTTTGGAGCATTAAAAATAAACACTTATTCAACACAGCGCTCAATCGAGGTTGAACGAAAGGATTGTACGCCAACCTAAATAAATGACAGTACCATTTCTAAAAACTCTATACCGTTTATTATCTGGTTCTTCACACAGAACATTAAAGTGGCTAGAAACTTAACCTGACCTTGAGAGCAATCAAAGGCTTTTTATTGTGTTATCTGGGAATCTTCACACTTCTGAACATATTTTTACACCTTTCTGAGATTGTCAATGGAGTGTGAAAGACAGAAGCTACACGTCACAAGAGAGTTGCAGAAACCTAGAAAGATCCAGATAACGATAGAGAGAAACAGGGAGAAGCTTTTCACTGAATACTTTAAAAGCAAGTCAATGGTTTGCATGTAAGGTGAAACTGTCCATCTTAAAATACAGACGCTTTAACACAAACCTTAATGAAAGCTCACGTGCAACTCAACATTGATCCAGAGAAAGCCAAGGCTTAGTGGTCACCAGAAGGGTCAATGAAACTCAATCTGAAACAATCACTTTACAGTCAAAGATCATGACGGGTTTCCCATTAACATGGGGATATGAGTGAAAAACCGGAAAAAACAACTTGCCCAGGTCCACAACTGTGCAGTATATGTGCTGTTACAGTGGAATACAAAGAAAATAATCAGGACTAAAAGAATTTAGTGACAGAAAGAGATCAAAATTCTTGCCAAACCACCTACCATTAAGTGTTACGTTATTCTCCTGATGTCTGAAAATAGTACATAAAAGGACATTTTGCAGCTCATTCAAACTAATGGATAAGGATTATTTGTAGTGTAACCTTATGTTCTTTTTAAGTTTACGTTTTGAGTGGAACGGCCCTAAACCAGTGGTGCACACACACGTTGTGTTTTCATGTTTTATGAGGACTTCCCATAAACATGATTTTTATACTGTACAAACTGCATATCCCATCCCTTACATCGGTCCTTTCGCGGACCGGTCCGTAGATCAAATGGTACCGGGCCGCGGATCGAATTCGCGGACCGGTCCGTGAGCAGCTGCCGCTTTGGCGGTGAGGAGGTGTGTTTAAACCATCTCTCCCCATCATCCATCTCACGCGCAACCCTCATCAGTAACAGGAGGCATGCGTCTAAACGGAGTCGTCAGCCGTAGATCACATCAGCATCACCCTAAACAGCTTAACAAGCCGAGTGCTGAACAAGAGCTGAGCTGGGCATTTCAAGAGATGACCTGCTGCCTTTGACCGTGCGTCACAAGGTTTAACTTGATTAGTCATGCAATATTTCACGTGACCACATACTCCACAGCTGCTGCATCTGCAATATTTGAGCGGATGCGTTGCTTTGCAGTTGATAGTGTGCTCCGAGTGATCATACACTACATGCTCGGCAAAATGAGCGAGAAGGTTTTGCTGAGTGAATAAGATAATGATATTACACTATACTAACCAGATTGCGTGTCCGTGCTGGACTTTAAAGCATGCAGACAGAATGCGGTTAAACACAGATTGACAGGGGAATCTGGCTAGATTAAAAGCAAATAGTAAGTTCATAAAGGACTTAAAGAAGCATGATTAATGATGCTCTAAACACATGGGCACATAATTAAATCCAGGCTCCACGCTATCATCCGTTATCTGTCATCTCATAGTTCAGGTCTCATTTTTCATCGAGAGATGTTTGGAAAAGACGTTGAAAGTGATTACAAATTTATTTTTGAAGAAATATTTCCTTTAAATATTTAAAAGGTCTCCCTTCTGGAGTTTCTCAAATTTTCCAAGATAGCAAAGTTTGCGATTTAAGATCAAACATAACATCGTGAACTCAAGTATTTCTCATCAAATCCTTCTAAAATCAAACTTTCTGTTATCCACACTTTTGCTTAAAGGTAGGGTAGGTGATTTCTGAGAATCTAGCAATAGCCGGTTAGCTTTGAAAGCATAACTTCCCTCCATTCAGAGTTGGGTTCCAAGAACTGATTCAATGTGTTCCTTGAAAGCAATGCAAGTCGCTTTGGATAAAAAGCGTCTGCCAAATGCATAGAAATAGAAATAAATTCAGAGCATCTCCAAAGCCACACCTCCTTAAAAGACATGAAAACACAGCAGAGAGAAAACAAAAGCTTCACGAAAGACGGCATTAAACTAGCTCATGTTTCAAAGCACATAACATTACACATAAACAACTTAAAGCACCCTGACCTGAACCACCTGACTGCTGCAGATTCATTTCGACAATGATTGCAACGATTGGACATTTTTTGGTACCGAGACGTCCACAGAAGATATATGTACATGTTTTAATATTTAGACCACTTCTATTATTGATTGTTATCAGGATGTGAAGAGAGTTTCAAACAGTATAACAAAAAGGGTTTATAAAATAAATCGCCTTCCCTGACTTTGTGAACTGCCCAGATTTCTCTTCAGACAAAGACTCCAACGGTCTCGCTTGTTTCTCCTCCGGGGTCTCAGAAGAGATCTCAATAGTCTCAAATAGCACTCACACTCTCTAAAATACCAATGTTTGCTTATGGATTATTGTTCTATACAGCAAAAAATGCTTCTCTTAATTCTTACTTAGTATTTTTGTCTTGGTTCCAGTCTAAATGCTTAAAAATTGACTAGACTAGTAAAATGGTATAAGATATTATGTCTTGTTTTCTGAGGAAACAAATCTTTGTGCTTATTATCTGCCAATGGCATAAGAAAAATAATCCTACTTCAAACAAGATTATTTTTATTACTTCACTGGCAGATAATTTTGCTTGTTCTAAGCAAAAACTCACTTGATTTTTCCCCGCTAGTAAACACATCTTGCTTTAAGAATTCTCAGATATATGGACTAGAAATAAAACAAAAATAGCAAGAAAAGCTTTTTGCAGTTTATGTTTTCCATATTCGTTTTATAGTTCCTTTGTAAACTTACTGTAGTCTAATATTTACCCAAAAGATGTTTACAAAAACAATAAGGTATTTAATAAGCCAACTCTATAGAAATGATATTAAATGGAAAGCATTCTCAAGTGAACTGCTCAGATTTTTCTAAGAAATTGTGATGCTTCTCCTTTGAGGGTTTCAGAATGTCTCAACAATCACTAATATTATTTATTTATATATATAAATAATATCTCAAGCTCTGCTTCTAAAACCAAATGAAATGAGCAATGCTATATCCACATTCATTTAGCAGTTTGAATAAGTAGGACAAACATCTGAAATAGAATTGACACTTAAACAAAATATAACAAAGACCTCCATTAAGTCTATTGAAGAGCAACCGCTGAGCAATAAAGTTTTCCTCTGAACGAGTCTTGATGTCAAATCATTTGAGACCCTGAGATCTCAACGCTCTAACAGTCGTCACAACAGCGGCTCAGGACCAACAGGTTGATTTACAACTACAACCAAACATGCGGAGGACAGTTTTCTTACCTCATAAACATACAATTCCTTCTGGCTTTGCCTGCTACTTCCACATAAAAGCAGAAATGTCCTCTAGTCCCTTTGAGAAAGACATGCAGGTCTTCCGTTAGGATGAGTGTGAGCTGGTCTTTAACGCTCCTCAGGAATGTTCCTGCGTCTGACAGCACTTCCCACTCACATCTGCAGCTCTCTCTCTCTCTCTGGCTCAGTGAACCCTGCTGACATGCCAAAGCTCCACCCCCGTCTCCAGGTAGGAGGAGTGTCTTGTTTTGTTCTGAGCAGTTTCTGTCCCCTCACTATCAATGTCCTTCACACCCACGCCCATCCATTTAGTTATCTTAATGAGGACATACTTAGACCTCAATTGGTTTTCTATATAATTGCTAATTTTGTCGACACCAACACAACCCAAACAGAAAAAATAATCATTACATTTGGTGTGTGAGCCGAGCGTCACCAGATGCTTGCAACGGATGCCACATGTTCAGCTATTTAAACAGATCTTTCGGTACCCAGAGGAAAGTTGTATTGCTCACAGTTCGGGAGGCTTCATGGAGGTCTCTGTTTCTTCTCTCCATTTTATCTGCATTTAATCTGACTGGTGTCTAGAATCTCTAAATTGTGATGTTTCTTTTCAATAAATAATTATGTGCATTGTTGAGCGCTTAAAACACTGAAACTGGACCATCAGCTTTCCACTGAAACCAAACAACAAAACCTCAAATGCACAAACAAATGCTCAGTCACAAAACATGATGGTTAAGTGGGTGGAAATATTGAAAGGAAGATAAGTCTGTCATATTAAGTCCCAAAAACAAATAAAAAACTAATTATTTTGCATTGAGAAAATGAAGCCAATTTAATGGACCATTAAGACCATTCAGCTCATTTCATGATCATTTCTCATTACTCTAATGCATCCAGATGTTTCCCATTCAAGTTTATCATTCATAATGATCTCGTTATATTGTCATTATTATAATAATTGAAATCATCCTAGACATAATTTGATAAGGTTATTTAAAAATATTTGAATGACTGAATAACATAAATGGATAAATAAATATAATAATGTTATAGGCATTAATTCATACATTTATAAATGAATGCAAATAAAGAAATGAAGGGCTAAAATGGGTGAACAAAAAAATAAATTGGATCATTTATTTATGAATTATATATTTTGTAATGAGAATTTGTTAAGAGTTGCAAATGCAAAACAGTACGCTATAAACCAGCTTAGTCTTACTCAGGCAAAATATGGTTTTATATCCTCTGAAGTTGGGAAATGTGACCCGCATGGACAGGTTTCTGAAACCCAGCAACAGATCCACAGTTAAATATGGCAGATGTAAACATCTCTAGTATCTATAGTCCTGTACAGCATTGTCACAATGACAGTGTTGAGCAACAACTGAGCCTTTGGCCCGATTTGTCCACACAACAAAACCAGCAGTCAATTATTAATACAACCTCTCACTTTGTATGCCATCAAGAGCAATACAATTACCTTCTGCACCATGATAACAATAACACATGACAGCATGATTATGATCAACATAAAACCTCTTCTAATTTAGTAAATTGTGAAAGAGGCAGGTTTGGCCTCAGAGAAGCCAATATTAAGGGATTAGGGGTGATTATAACTCTTAGTTTTATCTATTTTACATTCCACTGACACACTTGATGCATTCCTGAGGGCATGTTCTTAAACCTGTAATCTCGCCCCCATCCCCCCTGTGGCATCTCAGACCCCCCACGCTTTCTGGAGCCGTCCTGTCAGGACGCAATGATTAGTTAACATTCCCTCAGTTTCAGGTTACAATCCAGTTTCAAAATACGTGAATTAAATGTACTTTTTTGTATACTTAGCAAGCCAATGCAACAGAAGTCTTGGACTCTATATTGCCACCTATTGGTGTGGATGTAGCGTCACTGAATATAATTTCCAATGCCACTGCAACATTTAAAACGCTTGTTTTTCCTCCCAAGATGAAACAATTTGGCAAGCAAAAGGGTCCGATAACGAGAAAACAACAGAGATAGAGTAAGCAACATTTGTCTAGTCATGTGATCAACACTATGAGGGGGTTCAACTTATCTGATGTGAGTTTAGTATTTTAACTGAAAATACAAAGCTGAAAATCGTTGGGTTTTCACTGTTATACGGTAGAGGGCGCTATGAAATTTTCTGACATAGTAGAGAATCTCCGGATCAAAAAAGAAACAAGTGGGGGAAAAAAAAGCAGAAATCAAATGTTAAACGTTGATATAAATCAACATTAAAACGGCATATAAATCAAAACTGCCTAATGAAACAATGAAATGTTGACACAGGACGAGCTGTTGGACAGAAGCTTTGAGGTATTGATGGACTCCATCGTTCTGAATCACATCCAGACAAAAGCAATTTCCTCAGCTTTTTGCTCAAAATGTTGCTTTGTTTTGATGAAGCTACCAGAGGCTCTGTTACTTCTTTTGATATATTGTATATTCAGATATTTATGCAACAAAATAACCTGAGGCCAAGAACATTTTGTGGAAAAATGCTGTTGAGGAAAGAGTTAAACATTTCTCAAGAGTACAATTTGTTTGTTCATGTATCATTTGCTATTATGGACATCAGAAAGCATGCCTGATAACCGCATGACCTACTTTATGAGGAAACACAACTTGACTGCAAAAGGCTTGGCCTGAATAGGAACGTGACTACTTCCTTACCCAATCCATCTTGTCATTGTATCTCCATTCGCAAACAAAGCTGTTTGTTGCATTGTAAAAGAAGAAATATTCCATCATAAAGAAAAGTGCACTCAGCGGTTCAACATAAAACCAAAACAGATGCGACCCATTAGTTTCCCTCAAACAGATTTCATCATCCGTCCAGGAGATGTTTTCAAAGCACAGGTGCACTTTGAAAAATCCAATGACTGAGACACTCTAAAGTCTTTTTAGATCAGAGGACAAAACATGGACAGGTGTGCTGAGCTCCAAACAGACCATTGCATACTTCATTTACAACCCCTAACAGTGACTGAACACTAAACGACAATGCGTTACTATGATTAAGGGACCTGGGCTATTGTTCAGACTGCAGGCAAATCACATTTTTTCTCAAAACAGCACTTATCAGCCAGACTGTCTGCAACATAAATTGCAAGTGATCAAATATTGCATGGGTTGCTTTAGTAACAACGTGTTGACGCCATTTCCACTGAGACAAAAATATTACCCAATAGTGTTTAGTTCATGCCACAGTTTGGCCAGAGGCGTTGAGCTCGGTAAAGCCACAGTTTCTTCATAGTCGCTGAGTGTTTCTCCTCCTAATCTCTTTAAAATGCAGCATTCAGTGCAGAATTCATTGGGTAAGACACGTTTTCTGTTCTACGACAACTCGATTATATGATCCACTCTGATCTGTTGTGTCTTTGGATCTGCGGTGAAACCAGACTTCATTCCCCCAACGAAAGCATATTTACACTGTCTGAATCATTCCCTATCCCCTATATAGTGACTATGGACCGTTCACCAGAAGTTTCAGAAGACACAACCATTCAAAACTCTCAAATAATTGATCCATATTAGCAGAAGGGAGAGACTTTAAACAGTTAGATCTTCTCAATGCTAATTGAGCACATTAGCTTATAGATAACAATAAGGCATCATACTAAAAACCCACAAAACTTTGATTTCATGGAGAGTTTTTCTGCACATATGCGCCAATGACTTTGGATGACTGTTTCTGGTAAGGCTATGAATCTTGCAATACATGCATCTTTCTTGTTACAAATATCAGACAAAGCTCATTTTCAAGGAGGAAGTGAAACATTTTTGTTTACTAAAAAAAGTCAAAAGAAAAGTTACCCTATACTTGGAACAGGCATTCCAACATTGTGTGAACAAGTTGTGATTTTAAAGGGTGTGAGCTGTCTTGTGTACGGTCGACTCACACACACACAAAGAAGAAAAACACCTCATTTAAAAGGATTAAATTCGTGGAGGAAAAAACCTTAAGTAGTTTGGCATAAACTTCTAATATTACTTCTATTCCTTAAAAAGGCAGAGACGCACACACACATTTACATATTTTAAATTATTATATGTTATAACTTTTTACTGCACATTTATAGGCTCATTAAATTTACATTTGCCTTTAAAAAAAGTTTGGCATTACTAAACCAAAAGTGAATACAAAGAATAGATTTATAAAAACTTGTCACATGGGTTTTAATAAACCTGATTAAATTATTTTCAGGTTTTTTTTGTATGGCATTCTTGTGCATATTATAGTCTCATCTTTATCTCTTTACACCTTTAAATCTCATCTTTAGCTTAAACATCAGTACTAGAATCAAGCGCTGATATATACAGAAAGGCAAAACCCAAATTCTCAAACTATAACAACCACTCATTCAAGAGGCAACATGTGATGCTTTAAGAATGCAATCTTGGTTAGCAACATTGATTTACACACATGCATAAAGCTTCTCCACAAGATGCAATGCTTCGCTTTGGCATCAAGTGCAGGATCAAGTGAAAGCAGAAACAACACAAGGTAGCACTGACTGTTGTTTATAGGCAGCGCGGTTAAATATAGCCCAACTCTATCATTACGGTCACCACATGATGACAGAGTTCTTTGTCGTTTGCTGGGATTTGTGTGCAGTGCAACTTACACTTCTCTTTTCACAGTTAAACTCCTATAACTCAGTAAAGCAAAGCCCCAAATCACATTGTCAACAATCAAAGTTTTCTCATTTCTCCTTAGGGTCAAGACAATTCGAAACGGCTTGAGTTTCAGGGCTACTTTAAACGCACAACTCGAAGCAAAAATATTCAACAGAATTTAAGAGTGAAGAAATATACATGTTTCAATAGAAGTTACGATTGTGCTCAAACACTCAGAACAACAAAAGTCTATAATACCAATACAATATGAACTTTCATGCCACTATTTATTCCTCAAACCAAAGTTGAAAATTTTTTTTTACACATTTATAATTCTGATGATTTGCTGATTATTCTGTCAGCTTCACAGTGAGAATCATTTTCTCTGGAAAATAATAACGAGCAGAGGTTTTGTGATTATGTCCAGTTGCAACTCATTTAACTGCTGATGATATTCCTGCCTTAAAGTCCCCATGATATCAAAATTGAAGTTTTTATTAGATTTTAGTATGAATATATTACTGACATTACTGTTATCAATGACAATTCACTTTTATAAAATATAAGAATTCAAAACTTACAATCTCTCACTTCCACCAATATAAATCAATGATTTACACTTAAGCTTCTCATCAGATTTTCTGTCCAATCAAATACTTTCTAGAATTTGTAGCCCCGCCCCCTACATTATAGACAGACACTGAAGCTGCGGCTAAAATCAGTCACTCGTTCAAACATTTACTGTTTTCCTCATGGTAAACAGTTCATACTCACTATATAGGGGATAGTGAGCAATTCAGACAGTTTTAAGATGCTTTCCAATGGTGGGAATGAAGTCTGGTTTCACGTGAACCACCGCAGCTCCAGTCCAGAGACGCAACAGAGCAGAGCGGATCATATGATCCAGTCAGTCAGATCACAAAACTTATCTGACTCATTGAATTCTGCACTCAATGCTGCATTTTAAAGCAATATGGAGGAGATTAGGAGGAGAAACGGTTAGCGGTTATGAGGAAACTGCGGCTTTACTGAGCTCAACGGCTCTGATCGACCTGTGATACAAACGGAACGCTATTGGGTGAAAAGAGGAGCTGTTCGATATGTTCTGCCATGTCTTCTTTATTTCAGTGTAAATGTAACAATAAAAACCCATTATTCGTTTAATAGTAAGTTACCGTACTGCATACTCAGGAAAACTGTAAAAAAATCAAACTTTAAATTTTGTGTATTTTTACAGATAAATGTACCATTTTAAGTAAAACCAAACAATTCTTATAGTTTACAGTTAAAAGCTGTAAACTGACATTCCCAGATTTTCCTGTGTGACGCTTTGCATTTCATGGGTTTTTATTTTAATAAATGTTTCGGCTTAGTTTTTTGTCATCAGTTATGTGCATTAGGACTATATGTTATGTTGTTAAATAATCGTGTGTTGCGTTATTTTAGGGTTTGTTTTGTGTCTGCATGCAATTCTATACAGCATTTCCCTTGGCTCTCGGAAAAGCTTGTGATGAACTTTAATTCCTCTTTACCACCAGTGTTATTATGCTGATGTCAGTAGATGTTAAAGTACAAAACAGATTTAAGTACCAACATGGCTTTTATAATTCAGCAGAAAAGGGCTACTGGATTTACCAGTTTAACAAGTGATTCTTTGTAAATAAATTACAGTGTTATATAAACTGTAGAGGCAATTCTGTAAGTATGATTATGTTTTTTTTTTTTTTCTTTAAAGCATTATTCTGTCAATCGGAGCAGCCAGTTTTTGTCTATAAAAAACGACAGAACATTTGTACAGTGTATCTGTTAGATCCCATCTGATTAACATCCATAAATCTTCACTTAGTGTTCACATACACAACCATTCATGTTATTCATACCATATTTGTTTTTAGAAAGAAAAGTGCTTACAATTTATCAAAAGTGCATTAAAGAGACAATCAAAAGGTCTCCATTTCAAATAAATTGTGTTCTTAGGACATTTCAATTCAAAGAATGCTAAAAATATAGATAAATCTAGGTGGTTTCCAAAAAAAAAAAAAAAATTAGTTCACTGGTGCCCAAGCCTGAGCTAAGTTTGGTTTTAGAGGGGTTTTGAGGGGATATTTGTGAGGTTGAGAGACCAGCTGGCCAACCAGATAATCACCAGCTTGGTCATGCTGGGAGACCAACTAAACCAGATAAGACCAGCAAATCCCTGAAGTATGAGCAATGACAATAGCAATGCTTGTCTCGTCTCTGTGCACCTGGAGTTCTTTGGGACTGTAAGACAGCTTTAAGTGCTTCAAGGTCACGTCTGCAGCGAGAGCTACAACATGCGGAGGTGTGGTTTTGGGTGGGTCGGTTGTTATTCTTTCTGTCAGAAAGGCTTTCAAAGCTCAGGAAGAGGGGTATGAACAAAATCACCTGTCATGTGCCTTGGGGTCATGGGGCATAAGAAACAAAAGGCATGTGAACGCATCTTTCAAAGCCCCCCCAGCTCTGCCTGACAGACATCCAAACACAGAGAACAATGACGCTTTCAAAACATTTCACTTTCATCCTTCATTACCATCAAAGAGCTACAGACAGCGCGGTAGACGCGTATAAAGATGTTTTTGTTCCATTTCTTATAAATTAGTCTTGTTCATTCATTTGTAGATCCAGATACCCAAATGTCAAACTAATTTCGAAACACATTCAACAGATGTTACTGAATTGTAGCCAGCACATCTTCAGAATGAATGAAGCTTTGTTCGGCTTCTTAGAGAGACAATGATAAGAGCAGGTTTGTGGAAATGACAGTATTGGGTGGATTCCAGATGAGGAATTATTCCTGAGGGCAACAGGTCAACGGGAATCTCAGGACTGTTCAAGCAAATAGGAATGACGGCGTGTCATTCAACAAGTACTTACATCCTCGTCAATATACAAAAGGACGGATCACAACACATTGCACATAAACCGTGTGCCCAAAAAGTGTTTAGACACTTGAGTCATATTTAAAAAAATAAAGTGGGATTTGTTTTAAAGAAATATAAGCACTTTTAAAACACTTCACAATAAGAAGTTTGTTGGTTTTAAAACATACAACAACTATACTGTTCAAAATGACAAACGCGTCTAGGCAGGCTGTTATGCAAACTCGTTCAAAAGTGCCTGCAAGTATATGACAGTAAGTTATGAAAGCATGTGTTTTTATATTGCTGAGCAATTTTATACATAATTCAAGTCAGTTTATTGTTAATTTAAGTTGAAATTACTTCAACATCCATGTTCATTGTACTTAAAAAAAAAAAGTGTGTGCACATACTCCATATACCTTTAAAAAACATTTACTAAACCTTTACTAATGAACTTGGGACCATATACGATCATAAAATGCATGATTTGTATAAAAAAACCTATAAGTATTAGTTCCTAACTATTGGAACAAATCAAAATAGCTACAGATTGTTGTGAGGCTGTGCTTGCATTTGTTTTCAGACGCCATTTGGTTTGACATTTTTATCTAATGCAATGACATTCATTTGGAGGCAACAATTGGACCTCCAATAAAAAGGAAAGAAAAATCGTACAAAAATACTAAACTACTATAATTTCTAAAGGCCATACAACAAGCATGAAAACTTTACAGAAGCACCACTATCATTCCCATGTGCATTTCCTAAATTCTCCTCCTGAAGAACAGAAGACTACGTTGCATTGGTAAGCAAAAAAAAAGGTAAGAAAAAAAAAAGTACTACTTAAGGAACTCTTGCAAATCTAACATTTTTACACCAAGTTTGCATGAAACTTCAAGACATTGGAAAACGAAAGCCCTAGATGCCCATAAAACCGAGTACTCACCTATAATGCTATCTTTAGAAAGTGCAAGACTCCAGTGAGCGCGCGAGACAGCTGAAGCCACCTGATGTGGTACGTGACAGTCCGTGTGAAACGTTAGGAGGGGCCCGGAGACAATCTGAAGTGGTGCCGCCATTCCGTTACCAGGGAGACTGATGCTCTTTCAAAGCAAACGACCAATGGCGAGGGACTGCGATTGTGTTGGGACAAAAGTCACATGACCACTGTTTGAGCAGAACACAAAACATGAGTGGGGTTGGGGTGGGCAGGAGTTGCCGGGGCATTTAGGAGAGGAATGGACGCTTGAAAGAGTCACAAAAGAAATCAAACGGCAAGAAATCCCACCATGGTGAGGGACCAACTTCATGCTTGTTTAGGGGCCATTCCTTCAGCCAAGCAAATCTACTGACCTTTAACAATCCCTGGGAGTCTGTGAAAACACATTCTTTTTCGATTGAATACAATAACTATTAAACCAAACTTCGACAAAAAGGTTAAAAACGCACTTCAGAATCATGAAGGTATAACAACAGTTGTGTTTCGAATGAGTTTGTGTTATTTCATGAGGTTCATCATGTTAACTGCCCCACAAATATTGCAGAACAATCATGAAGCAATATTACGGTCCATAAAACCCCAGTGAACAATAGTTCATCTCTGTGGTAAATTGTCAGTTTGCAAGAGGAGATCAATTTTCCTTGATTGATCTGACTGTGACGGGAATACAAATTACGCAGATGCCAAATGTGCAACCCTGAAGATTTCAAGGCAGAACGGAGATTCAGACTAGTAATATTGATTTATACCAAGATTTAAATAAAGAGGACAAATCCCAATAACTATTAAACCGGTTCATAAAGTTATAGTTCACAAAAAAATATATATATTATGTGATTTACTCTCATCACATCATTCTAAACCTGTATAACCATATTTCTTCCTTTAAAACAAAAGGAGATATTTTGAAAAATCAGTTTCATGAAATGTAAATGGACAATAGCCCCTTTCACACAGCAATCCTGGTAAATTACCGGGATTGTCAATCATCAGAAATTCTTTAAACGTACGAAGAGAAGCGTGAATCTGTTCAGTTCGACAAATAAATGTTGACGTCTGAGTGAGAGGCATAAGGGAATGATCAAATAAAACGTGCTTTTGCTCTTTAAAACACAAGATGCACATAATAGTCGTCAAGAGCTACAACATTGAATGGACAAGGAGGATGGTTCTCGAACGCAACGCATTGCAAAAACTGTGAGACGTGGCGCAATGGCCAAAGATGTCCATATTTCCATAGAAAAACTATTAAAAGCAGCAGAAATCCCTGTAAACCGCACAGAGTAATCCCTTCATCTCCATATGAACTTCGTGATCGGCCACAGCAGACTTCGTACGACAGCAGGTTCAGAACTCGTACAAGCTCAAAACGGTAATTTACTGGTAATGTTACAACTTCCCTTACTGGAAAATAGATCGATTCCCAGGTAAAGTAAGAACTGATTAGAATGTCAATGTGTTTCTTGAATGCAATGCAAGTCACTTTGGATAAAAGCATTTGTGAAATTACTTAAAAATGTTATCTGTGTGAATGGCTTTAATGTTTAAAAAAGGGCAGTGGAATAAAAAATGTTTGGAAATGGCACGCTTTTACAAGCCACGTCATGCGCAAGACAGCAAAAGACGCTAACATCTGTCTGGTTTATTTTACATTTAAAAACAATTTACAAGAAGTGCAGTTTTCCCAGATTTTTTTAAAATCCTTTTAATTTTTTTTTTTTTTTTATGATGATGTAAGGACAGTTGTAGACTTCAAAGACTTCAATAATTTTTTGCAATGCTCATTTCATTTCTTCTGAACTGCCCTGTTTTAATAATGATAATAATATGTAATGTAATAAAAAAAAAAAGCAGTGCAGTAATCATAGATTGTGTTTCAGGAGCTTTAAGGAGTAATTCCCAACATATTTCTCTCATGGGAAACTTAAGTGGAGGCATAACTCAGGAGAGATAGTTAAGCCTACGTGTGTGTGAAGTGAAGTGGATGCCTGTGAAGAAGTATGCGCTCTCTCCAGATGGTACATGAGCTCTTTTTGTTCTCCATCCATCTAGCAGCTGGACAGATGAGTCACTGTGTAGAGCTTTTTGTAGGAGTAGAGACAAACACTGTTTGAGACAGACAGTTCCCATGTCCACCAAAAACTAGCCCAAATCATCCAGAAGGAACCATTTTAAATCAGTTTGGGGAGAAGGCCGTGCGTGAAATTCATAAAGGTTTCCATTTCAAAAAAGGGAAGACATTTTTTTCTTTGTGGGGGAGGGGGTGTATTTCCAGAATACAGATGTGTATTTGGGCTTGATAGTAGTCGCCACTCATTAATTTGGTCTTAGTTTCACTTTCATGGACTTTTAGTTTTTTTTTTCTTTATAGTTTCCTGATTTCCTTTGTCTAATTTACCCACCATTTATGAGTTGTCATGGAGACTCATTTAATGATCACACCTTTATCATTCATTTATCGTTTATCATTATTAGTCTCATGTTGTCTTTTCATTTGTCCGGTTTCGTTTATGTTTACTGAATGCAATTGATATGGGTTGATCTGAATTTCCTGTATACAGAGACTACTTGGATGACCTACTACATCTGCAGCAATGTGTAATTTACTACACACTTCAAAAGAACGCTGTATCACACAATGCAGTGCGCTCAAAGAGAGCATCCCTGTTTATCCAGACAACAGAAGCCAGAGAAAATTGACCCTTCGCAAACACCTGCCCCCTCAGTTACTGCCATGGCAAAGCAAAGAGGACACTGACGACACGCCGAGAGACAGAGCAGGTTACTTCTGGTATGAAACAAGTCTCAGCTTTCGAATTTTGTCATTTTTATAAAGAAATTCAAACAATCACTGTACTGATTCAGTTCAAGCGGCACATGAACCGATCATCACTTCCTAATAGTTCTAGCACAAATTAAACATGAATGAACAACCACAGGAAGCCCACCAACTTAGAATTTCTGTCTGGTTTTTATGTTTGATTGAACATTATGATTGGTCAGATTGCCTGGCAATCAAATTCCCTGCGAATTATAAATATAACCATGACTTTTTTATTTAATAATTTGATCAGACTGACAAAAATGTAAATTTTTTTACACAAATTTTTACATTTGAAAATAAATAAAATCTAATACCATGTCACGCGCAAGACACAGCAAAAGACGCTAACATCTGTATGGTTTATTTTACATTTAAAAACAATGTACAAGAAGTGCAGTTTTCCTAGCAATAATTTCCTTTTCCCATTAATAATGTTTTGTTAATTTACGGACAATCTCACTTGAACTCTCCACTGACATCTATTAGTGTTGATGAAGCGTCATGCGAAAAGGAAAATTTCAATAAGCATTCTGAAAATACCCTGTTTTATTATATTTGTCACCCTTCATAAATGTATTCTGCAACCATATGCATCTAATAAAATAGGTAAAACTGAGATAAAACGAGTAGTATGGTTATATGATTTTAAAATGACCATTACAGACTTCATCCTGTGTCTGTGTGTATGAAGTGTATGTGAGAGTGAGAGAGAGTGAGATTGAGTGTGTGAGTCTGTGTGTGATGTATGTGTGTGTGTGTGAGAGTGTGTGTGTGTGTGTGTGTGCTTGTGTATGTGTGAACGTGATCATTTCAAACATCTGCCAAAATGACGATTCCATCAGATTTTCATAGATATAATTTCCTCATCACTCACCTGTCACGTATATAAGTTACGACATGACACACAGCATCACATCTGAACTACAGCAAGGCCAATGACAGACTGCTCTCATTACCACAGATCAGCTCCATGACAGTGATGGCTTTTCTGCACGCACATAAAGCAGACATGTTAGTTTACTCTGGTAATAAGCCTCTCTGGCTTTCCTCGGCACTGAATACCAGCACTTACTCTTATTCTGCGGTGTAGTCGGATGATAAGCAGAGTTTGCACCAAATAAATCAAACATCATTGCATTAGACAACAAAATATCAAGGCAAACAAACTGACCGAGCCTCTTTTTTGATTAGTCTTCTTCCCCCCAGCAGGTGTCAGGGTGAACGCACTGGATGTTCAGTTTCCTAGCAGGTGGAATTCATTACTTTAATTTGGACATGTAACGCCTGAACAGGTTTATGTTCTTAAAGATATCTTTCCTTAACGTGCAAACTTCATTCATAGATTCTAGCAGATTGAGAATGTGCATGTGTATGTACTTACCGCGGACGCACTGCATTTCTCCGCACTTTCCGTCCGATATTTCAGAGAGAGTTTGTTTTCGACTCTCCCTTCAGTCTCTGCGCGGCGACTGAACGCGTCCACCACACACGTCAACGTGAACACAGCAGCTTGTATTGTAATGTGTTGTTTACTGTGGGCGCATTCGGTGAAATTATAAACCGACACGCTCTGTCACAGATACATATGGATATCTATGCGATTTGTTTCACAATGTTGGACTCAAAACTCAAGCGCCCCCAAGACTTCAAGTCCTTCAACAATGAGATGAATAGAGAAACTGAAGAAATTATCCATCAAAATGTCTAAAGGATCAATATCACTGAAATGCAATTATATTATAAAGATACATGAGTATGTACACACACACACACACACACACACACACACACACACACACACATATATATATATATATATATATATATATATATATATATATATATATATATATATATATATATATATATATATATATATATATATATATATAGCTATTATAGTCAATGTTTTAAAAAGGTAAAGGTAAATAAATAGGTCAATGTTTACTCGCATGCATTATATAAATATTTATAAATTTACAAAATTACTTGTTTCCAGTCTTCAGCGTCACATGATCCTTCAGAAATCATTCTAATATGATTTATTATGATGATGAAACATTTCTTCTTACAATCGTTGTTGAAAACAGCTGCTTAATACTTTTTCGTAAAATATTATTTCAAATAATTTATTTGAAATTCACATTTTTGTACGATAATACATCTCTTTACCGTCAATTTCTATAAATCCAATGCATCTTTGCTGAGGAAAAGTATTTGTTTAAAAAAAAATTACTGACCACAAAATTTTAAACAGTTCTTCCTTATTATAAATAATGTTCCATAGCATTACATAACATTCCAGATTATATAATTTTTAATTATTGGTTGTTAATAAAGTTTAAGAAAGTGATGCATTAAATATATAATTAAAACCCATTTAAATGTAAGATTTTTTTAATTCTCCCTCAGCTTTTGATGTTTAGTTCAAAAACCCCAACAAAAGTATTTCTGTATTTTAGTCCACTTGTTTATTGTATCTTATCATGAATACATATAATCTGGATGTAGACCAAAAAAAAAACCCACCTTGTTTAAAATACTAATAGAAAATAATAGAAATACTACCTAAATACTTCCCAAAATTCTCAGAAGCTTAAAAGAGCTGGTGGAAATTATTGACAGATTAATTATATGTTGATTCTAACACTGTTATGTGACTTGTAATCTGTGGAAAATATTTCAGAGACATGTGGAATAACAGTTGTGCACCTGCGTCTGCTCTGTACACTCAGTCCATGCAAGACCAGACGTGTCAAGAATGTGACAGACGGGGTTGATGCGCTGCTGGAAAACATTGTCATTTGACAGTAACATCAAATATAATGTATTAATGAGTCACTTACAGTATTATTTCTCTGTATTCTTGTATTCATAATATCTGTGGGTGAATCTGGCTAAGACTCTCCTGTCAATATATCATGGAATATATACAGAGAAAAACAAGCATTTATCATAATGGAAATGGCGCCCCCTATTGATTCAGCAATGTAAGTGACAACTTCAGCAGACTTTACATTGTAAAACTGCAGTGAAAAGATGCAAGACCAACTAAGCCATCATTTCAGGTGAGCGTTTCTTTGAGAAGACAGGAGGTTTGGGTCTGGAAGGCTCTGCAGTGCCGCTTTGGCTGTTCGTGGACGTCTGGGTGTCAGTTTTTCAGACGTCTTAGAGACTGTTATTGGTTTGTGCTGGACGTCCAAGCATTGATGATTCCTAGTATTCGCTGACCTAAATCGGAAGAATATATTATCGTCAGAAATGTGTTTGTTAAAGTAATACTTCACACTAGTATGAAGTTTAACAGGAATGATTGATGGGAATATACCATTTTGCTGTGAGAGGGGAAACCGCAGGACTAGCAGAGGGTCTGTGGGGTTTGTGGAGTATTTGAGGAGACACGGTCTGAGATGATACAGTCATTATACTCAGGGGACACAAGTTTCTGAGATCAGTCCCAGGAGTCTCCTCTGATCGTCTGGTGTCAACATAATGAGGTCTGAGTCTCCTAGTGCGGATCTGTGTAATCCTCCGGCCAGCAGGTGGTGCTGCTGTTGCATTGGGTGGAGGAGAAGGAGATATGGAGCAGTCTGTTCTCAACACAGAGGCAGAAGATCAGAAAAACGTGAGGAAGAACATGAGGATCATTTATAAAATGTATACATGAGAGAACTATCGTGAGTGATTTACCTGGTGAAGGAGATTGAAAGGCCGAATCAGGAGAGCTTGAGTCTCTGTGGACAGTTCTGTCTTTAGTGATGTCATCACTGCAGAAACCATGACTGTGTCTGCCTTCATCATCATACTCATCATCACTGTGGTGGACGCTCATTACCTGCGGCCGCCAGTCCTTCTCAATAGCCAACAGGTGTCTGCCGGAAGTCAAAGCACAGTATCCATTGTACCACATTGTAACATGAAGTGTGCGAGTGTGTGTGTGTGTGTGTGTGTCTCAGTACCTGTTGTGCTCAATCCTCCAGCTTCTGAGCTCAGCAGAAACATCACTGCGGTCCCCATTGCTCAACTCTTCACAGTCATATGTGTGTTCAGGAACGTAACTGCTGAGCCGTGTGCTGGGTCGGGTTTGAGGATGAGAGTTTTGGAGCTGAGCAGATAGAAAAAAAATAGTTTTCATTAATAATTCAATTAATTCTTTAATTATTATATTGCCGGTCATGCCTTATGTACAGTATATGGGTCCGTTTGAACAGATTCACCTTTATTTTCTGTTTTCGTACTCGAACAGCCTGTAGTGGATTCCCACAGAGAACACTCCCAACACCTGTGGAAACGTGCTGTTATGTGATATTATACATATAGAATAAATCTTTCTATTGTAATATTATTAATGAATATGCAGCGGCAGGACAGATCAGGCACCTATTTATTTGTCATATGTAATAAATAATCCACTTGGAAGTCGTAAGATTCCCCATCAAGATGAACAAGCATATCATCAGGACGATGTGTGTATTATTAGTGTTTTATATATGATCTTTTTTGTATTATATACTGATTGATCATTTATGTATGCCTTTAGGACTATTAGGTAATGTAAGCTTCTTGGAATCATGCTTCATATCAAAATAATCCTCGTTAATCTAGAGTCTTACGCCATTGGCGTATACTCATCATTTATATTGTATATTTGTTTAAAAAAATCTAAGTATACAGGGACGCAAAACTGCCAGCCCACTCGGATCATGCAAATGAGTCAGCTTCCAAACAAAGGAAGTTTTATCGTTTGAAATTACACCCTTTTCATTGGGCCACAAAGTTACAAGCCATGTTGTAACTTTCCACTGGGAGAGAGGACTCTCCCGACCGCAACCGATGCTCTTTGCAACTGATTACCGCACTAAGCCATATCCCTACCGTATTTTCTGCACTATAAGGCGCACCTAAAAGACGTACATTTTCTCAAAAATCCGCCTTGCACCTTATAATCTGGTGCGTCTTATGTGTGGATTAAGTACAGAAATTGACCCATAATTGAGACTGTGCCTTATGCTCCGGTGCGCCTTATGGTGCGGAGAATACGGTATTTTGATTTCATTTTGATGAATCGTGCAGCTCAATGTGTCAAAATAATTCAGGAGTTTTACCTTTTGTTAGATCACTGGCCTCGTGGTTCAAGATGGCAATGTCGGAGACAGACAACCCTGCTCTTGGCCCTGTGCAGGAAGTAAGAGGTCTAGCACTGCCGGGACAGCTGGAGAGACTCCTGGAGGAGATTCTCAGATCGGAAACCTGGGCTGAAGCAGGTCTGACGCCGCACACGCTGACAGATCTCTCTTCTGATGGAGTGAAACATTCTTAAACATATAAAGTGCTGCTGAAACAGTCTTGGCAGCTACTGCTTTTCTTTACCTGCATCTGTATTTGTGTGCTCCAGGCCGTTATTAACTGAACTGTCTTTGATCGATTCTTTAAGAAGAGTCCAATCCTGCAGTGAAGTTGTACAGCCTTGAGTTTTGTCCTCTTTAGCAGGTACGTCATCGAGGAAGCTAAGCTGAGGTATCATCTCATGGACTGCAGACCTGTAGTTGTAGTCTAATACCTGTTCACCAAACAACACAAACTAAATGCGATTAATCTATCTGGAATACAAAAATATTTTGTGTTGTTCTAGCTGAAAGCAACCTAAAAACTGAAAGCTGTAGCAACCACCCAAAAACCCTTGGAACTGCACAGCAATATGCAATATGTACTTGTGTCTTATTATAATAAATATTATAACAGTTGTACTGCCATATTATGCCCTTAAAGAAAGTCTTGATTTTGTTTTTGGGATTTCCTAGAATAGGTTTTCATGCATGAATGTAAAAAAACCCAGTGTGATTAACAGTTCAAAGTCTCCCCCATTGATGAGGACATTGCCAGCCCCGACTCCAGCCATGCCTGCAGAACACAAGCCAGAGCCCACCGCAGACTCAGAGTCTGACACTGCCATGATGCAAGAGCCAGAGCATCTCCCGGAGCCCAAGCACATTGCGGAAAATTAGTGGAGCTCAATGGGATGGATTGGAGCCCCGCCCACACTCGCTGAGGGCCATTTAATGAGTCCACTCTGAGGTATTATTTAGTTTTTAATTAATTTTACATTATTTCCTTTAATTTCTGTATTTTACCGCATATAACCCGCAGACGCAGATAATCCAAACCCTCATATAGCCTGCGGGTGTTGTGTGCAAAACTGTTGGCACAACCCGCACCTTTATATAACCCGCACCCATAGATTGATGAACTTTTTTGTGCAAGTTTACATTTCGCATTTTGAATGTTGCTCGCATGACGTCAATTATCCATAACTGTTCAGGCTCGGTACACAGTGCAAGTGCACGAAATTCAAACACAAGTCAGAATCACAAGAAAAAGAAAAATCAGTCTCTCCTGCTGTGCAGCAACACGTCCCTTAAGAAGCGATTCTACAGGTGTTGATCATCAGATGAGATGAGAAGAGCCCGCCCTCTTTGCAGCACAGCCAATCACGTCTTCTTGCATGATTGACAGGTCAGACAGCCTATCAGTGCCAGCTGTCAGAGTGATAGTACAAGCGCCAGAGACAACAACCCTCGCAAGAAAGAAAAACAGAAAGAAAATACAGCAAAAAAAAAAAAAAAAACGATATTACGTGTAAAAAATTTGTGATATAGCCCACACCCTTATATAACCCGCACCCCCTGCGGGTTTTGTAACATCTGGTATAACCCGCGGGTTATATGCGGGAAAATACGGTACGTATTATTTATTATTGTTGTTTAGATATTATTTATTATATCAGTAGGAAGATTAAATGTTTCAGTCCAGTACAAAGTCGTCTTTGTCTCTGCTGGTTCAGGCCATTCCCAGGTTATTGAATCAATCCGTCTTCTTTACCTTTTGCTCTGCCCAGCCATTCGTCGCCATTGGTTCTGCCCAGCTCTAAGTACTTTTTGTAGTGGATGGTCTTGATCAACCTCCCTCTCCCTCCTCTTTCTAAGACTTCCAGTTTCTTGGCGTCACATTCGCTGTCTCCCTTCCATCCATTGCCTCCTCAGTTGCTTCCAGCTGCTTGGATCCACGTTGAGCTCTGCCTTGGTGCGAGGATCCTTCAGCTCCACCTCGAGCCTCTGTCACAGCAACATAGGACAGTGGTGGAACTGCCAAGCCCACGTCTTGATCTTGGCACTACGGACCTTCTGTGTTACATTGGGTCTTTATCTCCTCCTATCATGACTTCACCTCAGTTGGTCAGGCACCAAGTTGCCTTTGTCGCCACAGATTCTGCCCTGATCTAAGTCCTCCTTCGACTCGATAGCAAGCGTAAGCTTAAGGGCCTCCACCACCCTCCCTCTCTGATGACTCAATACGTTTTTTTTTTCATTGTTGTTTGTAATAAACACCTCTTGAAACTTGATGACGCACCCACTATTTCTACCTCTGTTTATTCATCCACACATTTTCATTCTAGGTGCACATTCTCTTATTTAAACCTCCTCACCTGTAAGTTTAAAATTAATCTCTAATTGAGATATTAATCTGAGTTTAAAGTTATAGAGCAACAGGATTAATCTCTCTTAAATATAAATTAAATCCAGGATCAAAATGATGGATCAAGCCACCCTAATAATGCAACTCAACCAAGTCTCACCCCTTTATTTTGCATATGCCTTCTCAGAACGGTACGTTCTTCTGGTACGTTCTCAGAAGAAAAAATAGTCGAGACATTTTAGGAAGTTCAGAAACTGCTGACTGATATAGAGAATAACTCCCTTTGGAATAGCTTTATGCTTTGTAACTTTTATGACATTTTTCATGCTAAAATAGCAACAATAAAAAAAATGTAAAAAAAACAACAACAAAAACGTAATCAGCACTTCTGTGGCCTTCTGCATCTGCCAGGTCTTCACTCTCCTCTCCCTACTGGAAGCTACCATAAATCCCACTCCCGAGACCTAAAGACTACACCTGAGATAATCCTTTGTGTTTCCTGACTTCTGCTCCAGCTTTGCATCCACAACGTCCTTCAAGAATGTCCAGCTTGAATGGCAGACTGCCTAATTTGTCTTCTGAGAATTTGCTCTTGGGTCCTTTCTCACTCTGACAGAATAATCTGGCCAATATGGACAGACACAAAGAGGAAGATTCTGTCACGCTCCCACCGTTGAATGAACAGAACATTCAAAAGAAAAGCATATATTTGAAATTGAAATATTTTTTAACACTGTAAAAGTCTTGTACTGTCACTTTTGATCAATTTAATATGCCCTTGCTGAATAAAAGTATTAATCTCTTTTCCCCAAAAACCCCAAATGTTTATCTATATCGGTTATACAGTAAATCACTTGTTGCTGGAAAAGGAAATGCAAAGGCCTGTGTTCACAGTAAAGGAAGTAAGGGAGAGACAGAGAGAAAGCAAATGAGGTCACCGTTCATTTACAACTTCATGAATATTCAAAGCACTGAATATTCACTCACTGAGCACTTGCCCTAGTTTTGTACTTCCTGAAACTGACTGAAAACTGAAATCAGTAAAGGGAACTCAGTCTAAATAGCAGTGTGATATAAGTGATATGAGTAAAAATAAATAAAAAAAAAAAAATATCAAGTAAAATATAAATATTTAATTATAGAAAATTCTGTTACCTTGCCAGCTAAATGAATCACAATGTTTAAGTTGAAGTACTAAAATTCCTAACACGAAAATAGATAAAAACAAATACTAAAGCAAAAAAAAAAACTCTCTCTCTCTCTAAACATATATATATATATATATATATATATATATATATATATATATATATATATTTATATAAACTAAAATTATGATAAAAGCTGAAAATATAAAATGAAAAGAATACTACATAATACTATAATAGTATGTAATTATTACATATACATATATATATATATATATATATATATATATATATAGGTCAATATCTCTATATAAATTGTTTTAATGAAATGCTTGCAAAAACTTGAGATAATAATTATAAGTATGAGGCTTACCAATAAAAAAAAATAATGAACACTCAGGTCCATTAAGTAATGTTAACATATACAACATTTGATTTTAATGTATTAGTAAATGTTAAAATTATCATTAACTAAGATTAACAAATACTTTAGACCAGTGTTTTTCAACCACTGTGCCGCGGTACACTAGTGTGCCGTGAGAGATCGCCAGGTGTGCCGTGGAAAATTATTCAATTTCACCTAATTGGTCTGATTTTTATTTATTTTTTACTAATTAATCATAAATACTTTTTTCTTTGTGTTTATTTGATACCCATTCAAGACACTTTGATAGGAATTACTGTATATTGTTAATATAGGCTACAGAGTTTCATTTTTAAAAATCTTTGGTTGGTGGTGTGCCTTGTGATTTTTTTTTCAATTAAAAGCTGTACCTCAGCTCAAAAAAGGTTGAAAAACACTGCTTTAGAAGCATTTTTCATGATTAGTTTATGGTAACTATTGAAGTTAACAAATTGAACCTTATTGTTCCTGAATAATTTGACTGACTTGTTTTGTTCTGCTTGAATGTAAAGGCTAAAAGGGCCAAAATGTAGCAATGCGCAAGCACCAATATTCACATCAACCATTTCCCTTGTCCATTTTGGGTCTCTAATATCAAACATATTATGGTGCCATTTCTATAATGGATGAGCCGGCCAGGGCAGCATTACATCAAGCGTTCAGAAATAATGAATTCAGATTTAATGGACTATACGGAGACATCATTTTCTGTCAAGACCATTAGTCTAGTCAAGCACAGAGAGAAGCTGAGCCACATCTCTCTCATTCTCCAACAGACAGGCTGTCTAAACTCTTCCTGTACCTCTGACACGCCAGGACTGGGGCAGGCGCACACAGGGTTTCCTTCCAGCGAAAGCGTTCTGAGTTTCCCACAACAGCCTAAATACAGCAATTGAGCCAGATCATCCACATCATTCCCCTCCAGATCCAGCAGCTCCAGGTGTTCCAGGAAACTCACCGGACTCAGGTCGGATATGCTGTTATACGCCACATACAGCTCCTGAGGAACAGATCGGTTTATCAGGGGACTCTTACACTTTACACAAAAATACACATTTTTATATAATACGATGGCTTATTTGAGTCATTCATAAAGATAAATTCTCCAATACTTCAGTTAGATGTTCATCCTGTTTCTGCGCATGTCTCGTCATCGATTGCTGTGATGTATTTGTGACGTTCTCCCTCAGTCCTCGTCGCGTTAAACTTGTGTAAGTTGCTAAATGTTAATTGTCTCGCTACTACGAGAGTTTATTCGTTAAACGACTATTTATGTTACTCCTTCTTCTTTGTGCCTTCATATAAATGTAACAACAAACTTCCTGTAGCTCAAACAGTAGAGAGTGGCGCTTGCAACGCCCAGATCATGGGTTCGATTCCCAGGGAAAGCAAGAAGTGATTAGAATGTCAATGAGTTTCTTAAATGCAGTGTAAGTCGCTTTGGATAAAAGCATCTGCCACAATATAACCCATTACTGTCCCTTCAAAATAAAAGGAGTTATAATCAATACAGTCTCTGTAACCCTTCACTTCTCAATGTTGTTTGATACCTTTAAGTTATAAAGATTAGGAATCCCCTCCAGGTCGGTCAGACCACATCGAGCCAGCCATAAGACCTGCAGGCGGGAAAGGCTGGTCCCGAGATCCCTGAGGAAATACTGAGAATAATAAGCCATCATTGCTCTTCTCTCCAGCAGAAGCATTCCCTGATCTTCTATGAAGTTGAATTTACTAAAGTCTTTAAAATATTCCTTTATTCTTATGTGTGCTGATGGTTTTTGAGGATGAGGACGAGTAACACACAACCCGTCCATGTTTGACACCCAAGTCCTCAACTTTCATTGGGACAGCTGACCCGAAAATGAAAATCCTGTCATTGTTTGCTCTCCCTCAAACCTGTATGAGTTTCTTTCTTCTGCTGAACACATAAGAAGATATTTTGAGGAATCAAAGTGTTGACGGCATCCATTGACTTCCATAATTTGCTTTTTCCATCATCAATGGCTGCCGACAGCAGCGACGTTCTTCAAAATATCTCTCCAGGAGAAAGTCTTTCAGGGTTTAAAACGAGGGAGAGTGAATGATGGATGTAAGGAAGCAGCTTCAGTCTTACCGCACAGATGAGATCAAGCTGTTGTTCATTTTCAGCTGTGTGAGTTTGGGCAAGTGGATTCCTGTGAGACAAGAGGACAAAAACATAAACGTCCAGATCACATTTGACAGGAGGTAAAGTCTACCTCTTTTTTACTGACCCAAATCAATCACATTTTATATTACATGTGATATTTTATGTGACGTGGCTCCTCATGCAACAATACATTAATTAATTATTTAAAAAAATAAATAGGCTACATTTTCTAAAGGAATAAATGTTGACAAACACAAATTTCACCGAAGTTGTGGAGGATGTCCCGTCGAGTGTCCACACACATCTCTAGTATCTTCACTTCCTGCAGATTGTCGGATCCACACAGAATTTTCTGGACAAAAAAAATGGGAAAAGATACAAAACATGAGGGGGTTTTGCGCTCTTGTTGCACAGTAATATATCACCAGATTCACAGGACAGGGTCAATGTTTAGCCTCAACACTGAGAGCCTACCAACTTTTCTGGAGAAAGACAGAGTTGATCCATGGGCAGGTCCGGGATCTCGGGATCAGGTGCGGGATCAGGGTTCGAGACGGCGACTCTCTTCCTCTCAGATGCTTCACTCCACATTTCCACCCTTTGTTTTCCCTGACCTGATATTAATGTTAATATGTGCGTGCTATCGTCATACACTTTAATTATTTGCTCACCTATTGAGGTTATATTGTGTGTATGAGGATTCGTCCCGGTCAGTTTGCATAGCAACGGAATCCACTTCCTGGATACGGGCGCGCGCAGGATTTGTACTTCGTGATCAAAAACCTCTTCTTCACTGAAACTTGTTATGGTAATCAAAAACACAAACTCGCACGAAATGATGGACTCTACTGTACTGTTATTAATTTTTATTAGATTAATGTTACAGTCACACTTACATTAGGACGTACGCAACCAATAACTAGAAGGTTCAAAAGTTTTGTATTTTTTTGTTACCTTCACACAAGTTCTTAATTATTCACTCAATAGCATATTGTTTAATTTACTAACTAAATAACTTACAGACTAACTAACTTAGTTGCTAAATAACTTACTAACTAACTTGTTAACTAACTAACTTACAAACTTACTGACTAAATAACTAATTAACATAATACATAATTATATATATATTATATATATATATAATTGCTATATATAATTTTAAGAATATATAAAACTATGAAAAATAAAACATACATTTAAAATAATTGTATTTATATTGCAAGGGACCCGCCTGAAATGTATTTATTTGATGTCTTTCTTTCTAGGCCTAGGTACTAAAAAAAGTCTGAAATCAATACAAAAGCTCTACAATCTTAGTCTAGTTTACAGCTATAAACTTTAGCAATAAATATTTGATTGACTGTAGCCTAAACAAAAACAATAAGTGTCACTTGTCCATAAATCTTTTGCATAATCACTCACTCCACAAATAACTTTACAGTGTTTAAATCAGAACTACAGTACATCACATACAACCACACAGGAGGATTAATGTTACAATCGTTAAATCAGAAGGACGGCAGCTTTGAAACCATTATAACAATTTTATTTAGTTATATTTATTAAATAAATGCTACAGTAGGAGGAGCTTATTCTGGTGGGTGTGGCCAGCAGCTCGACTAATCCCATTGGCTGTTGCGTCAGTGAGGGTGGGACAAAGCTTGTGATTGGCTATGCTCGCGGTTCAACGAGCCACCCAACTACGTCACGGGGTTCACTTAATATTCATAAGCTCGGCCTTTGCCATAGTAGGATTGGGTGATTGCCGGGGTTGGGCGGGACGCTGTGTCGTGTGGGGCTGGGCGTAGGCTGAACACACACACACACACACGCAGCACATTGTTCTCACTGGACTGTATACATCTAAAACAATCCAGGGAAATTTGGAAATAAGCGGAGAGTGACTGTATCCGGGGAATCAGAGGTGAAGTGTGCATTGTTTCCTATTAAACCATAAATCGTTTGATTGCAATGTAACATGTGGATCGACACAGAGGCAAATATTGTTTCGCTTTAACAAATTGCTATTCACTTACTCGGTAATTCGATATACATATAATCGATATTCATTTACCGATGTTTATGTCAGTTATTGGTGCGTTTTAATAATTGCATGTTGAAATGTTTACATGTGTGAACAATCAGTCATCGATAGATCTGGAGATGGCAGGACTCTTCTGCATCTTTACATAATCTGCTTTTTAATGTAATATTATCTGTTTATGTATTTATCTAATTAGTTTATATTTCATCCGTTATATTTATATTTCTGTTCCACTGAATGCGTTTACATTGAATCAGACTCTAGGAACTGATCAAACTGGCCGTGGCTCATCTCGCATTTACTGGGAAAGATTTACAGTCTAGCTATGAATGTAAACATGCTGTCTAATTATGTGATTTGTTAAGTTTTGGTGTTATGCATGTGACAGTTTTGAGCCTCTGTAAACTCGGGTGACGCCCCGCATTGGACCCGATGAACAATCGCACGCTTTACTATGGCGAAGACGAGCTCGTGAATATTAAGCAGTTCGTCCCGAGTTTGCGTCGCAGCGGTCCAATGGTGAAGGGCTGCTTGCTGAATACTAATTAGCTTCTGCTGACGTTGCTCAGTAGCCCACCAATGACAAACGCTTGACTCATGAATATTAAGAAGCCTCATCATAGTAGGATTCGTAACTTCGGGACTATGAAGAGCAGTGCGGAAGTTTAATAGGCTTTTCTAATCGCAGAACAAGCAAGTTTAGGTCGCTTAAGGTGTTGTTTTATTGCTCCTCTAAAACATTTTATTGGGTTTGCTGAGTGTGACTCGTAGAATTTCTCTTTGGATACAAAATTAAAGTAACAGAATGTGTTTTTTTTTCAGAGGTTTCTCAAACTGTTATTTGAGATGATGATGTCATATAGATTTACATTTCTGCAGATGCTTTTAAAGCGGCTTACATTGCATTCAAGAAACACAATAACACTCTTTTCACTGTGAGGGGCACACTATTGACATATTAAGTTAATTAACATGACTATGCATGTATGCATTTGGTTTGCATGTACCCAAAGTCTATAAATCTGAACCAAAACCTGGTGAAAACCAAGTGTAAGCCAGTCTGGGATGTGTTTTGATCTAATTTGATAATCCAGACAGGTCTGAAAGAGATTTTGGGTTCACTTTGAATCCTACGTTAATCTAGCCCTGCCAGGGCTAGATTACATTTACATTTAATTTACATTTATCAGACGCTTTTATCTAGTTTCCAAAGAAATGCTTCGTGCCTAAAGATTGAACGCATAATACATTTAAATGTATTCTTTTAGCAGACACTTTTATCCAAAGCGACTTACAATTTGATATTAATACATAATATATATGCGCATGACGTCACCGTTTTCACAAATATGGTTAAACTGAGGGGATAACGGTTCATTTTCAGGCCCATAATATCATTTAATTAATATGCATTAATATCGAGTGTCCAGATATTTTAAAGCATTCATACTTTTGTTGGTATTTTATAAAATTTTTCTATATACTGTGCAGTGAAGTATGAGCAGTGCATTGATCAGCAACAAACAAACAATGTGTTGAAGTGCAGGGCAGCAGATTTAGGCTAGACAGATGTAATGATCTGGCCAGTGATGGTTATTTTGGGGGATGATGTCAGTTGCTCACTCAGCCTGGATCTGTTATGGTTCCTCAGTATTCAATTCCTTCGATTCCATTTCCCATGTGAGATTCCTTTTACCGTCTGAACCTGACTGGAAATCACTTAGGCCTGCTGCTTTTGGAGGGCTGTGGCTCGGGGAAAACTGATACTTGAGATTCTGTTGGGACCATTTGCTTGTGCTCTAACATAATGTTTAGCAATGTAAGATTTACTGTATTTGTCAGGACATAAAGGTTCACAATGATTAGGCAAATAATATTCATTCCAAATCCTAGGTGTCAGATATATGTTGTTGTCTGTAAAATGCATACCTGAGAAGTGATAATGTTTATCCTAAGCATAATCATAGGGTTTCATAGTACGCTGTTCATGTTGCCCGCTCATGGTGACAGGGTGAATGTAAGCCGCTCTGAAGCCTTGGCAGAGCCTAGAGCCGACGTCTAGATCTTGGTTTCACACTTTCCTGTAGTTTGTGAATGAAAAACCACATCGTTTGCTGAAGTTAGCCATGTTGTTGCTTTCCTAAGCAGTTACACTTGCGATTTTACAAGTTGTTCACACTTCATAGGTCATAAAGTAACTCTAATATGCTTGTGCTTGAAAACCTTTGGCTGTGCCTTTTGAATCTTTCTAGTCCTGGCAGGTTTTGGGCTGGTCAGCTGAAGACCTGCCAATTTAAACTAGTTATGACTAGTAACTAGTAAAAAAAGCAATGTTGTCATTAACTAAAACTATAAAAAAAATTCTGTTAATTTAAATAAAGCTGAAATACAATTTAAGTTTTAGATGAAAAACTTGTACATTTGTACAATTAATGAAATTTGAGGTATCAGGTATGTTGCCTTACCGACTGACTGAAATAAAACAAGTTTAATGGCACAATATGTACTTTTTGCCACTTATTCAAAACAAAGGCGTGGCTTGATGACACTGTGAAGGAGTGTGGAATCATGGGAGTTGTTGTCCTCACCTCTACAAAAGCAATCCAGTAGTTCTAGTAACGGTACTGTGGTATAAACCAGGGACATTTGATCTTGTCCCAGAGCCCGGGACATTTTACGTTGTTCTGTTTATTATGTTTGTATTCCGCAGTCGCTCTTTTAGTTTTGTTTGGGGTTTGTAACGACTGAAGTTACGTGTAATGTCCGCCTCCTCCTTCCCTGAACTTGAACTTTGTTACAGTTACATTTGATCTCTAAAATTATTTTATTTCATTTTGATGAAATGGCTACAAGTGCTGAATTACTTGACAATTTAAAATTGTGGGGTTTTACTTGGTCAAAACAATCACTAAAAGTACATTTGATTTGAGTGTGCTGAAAGTTATGTTAAAGTTACTCTGCGCGTTCAGTTTGTGGCTGTATGAGACACATGTTGAACTGCAGTGAGCAAGATCGATATTAGAATACCATATTAATAAAAGCTGGATGACTTGTGCGGCAATTCATTTTAAATAATGGATATTACTGTATATGATAGAGAAAATACTGTATTAGTATTTAATACAGTATTGCCTTTGTTCACACACGTTTTATATATTGCTATACAAATTTACCAAATGTCAAATATGTCAGACAAAGTTATATCTGCGGACATGTTTACCCCAGATATCACACATGCGTCTGAAAGAGGTCTGTTAAAGATCTGGAAAGCATCTGCTCTGTACAAACATCAGTTTTACATACATTATAAATCATAAACTTCTTAAATATGTCTTCTAAATGTCTGTTTAACGTCTGACGGGAAATGAAGATGAGAAAACTCTACTCTAAAAAAAATATACGTCTTCCAGATGTAAACACACACACCAAATAGACATCTCCGAGACGTATGTGTGCTGTCAGGGACATGCAGATTATCCATGTTAGTTTATCCATAGATTCAGCATCATTAAACATGATAATTGTTTTGGTCAATGATTTCAGCCCTCCATCCCAAACTTTTGACGAGGGTTGGAAACCTCAAAGCAATGTGCAAAAAAACACCTTATAGCAAACACACTAGAGACAATATTTCACAACTGGGCATCCAATGTTTAAATGTTGTCTTAGGTTTAGATGGTTTATTCCAGAGATGATCTTATTATTAGGAGATACGAGGGTCTGTGGTTCTACCATCACATTCCAGCCTTGACATCATTAAATTTCGTTACTCAAGACTTAATCATTGTTGCGAATACCATAGAAATGAGTGAAAAGAGCCATAAACTGAATCATACCTGTTCTGCAATTGACTGTGACTTCTTTTATAAAACAACATTTTTTCCGACGTAAACCCTTGATAAAGATCAATCCAAAACCAATGTTTAAGAGCAAACATATTGAAGATAAACGGCCTCTTGTCTCCTTCCCTGCGTATCGCAGCATTAAGCTTTTTTTGGCAAAGTGGCTTTGTCTATTCCCAAACAGTACAGGACTATCGGGGCTCATTAGGCACTTTGGCGCTAATTATGAATCTTAGAAAGAGCGATATAGAGGTAGAAAGCACTTGAAAGAACCCGATGGGATGTGTTGTCTGGTCTCTACTGATCTGTTCATCCAAAACAACATGTTGCTCTGACAGAAGGTCCTAATCAAACTTTCATTTCCTCTGTATGTGTGTATAATTCATTCAGTTCTTCCTTCATTGTGCCCTAGTTTAGTTAAAGGGGTTATTCAAAAGATGGCCTCAAGTTTTGGCATACTTTGCTCAGCTGTGTTAAATTGAAACTGAAAGTGTTCCTGTCGCTCGTCTCTGGTGTTGTGCAACTACATTTGAACATCAGCACCACATAAAACTTTTTACTGAGAATGACAAATTAACTTTCATTGTATTCATGTTTAACTAGTTGGTAAAACACAATTTCTAATCACTCGCTGATATCAACAGGCTTTTTTAAATTGCAAATTATGACATATTTACTTGCTCAATACTGAATGTCCTGCATCTTACTGCGTGCAACACGCCAGTGCACGTTATTTTAACGGAAATACAGTAATCCCTTGTTTATTGCGGTTAATGTGGACCGGAACCCCCCACAATAGGTGAAAATCCGCAAAGCAGGATCAGCCAATCAGCTCACGGGATACATCCACTCGTGCTCTCATTCGTCGATCTCGCACCGGGAACCAATCACGTGTCTTGTCTGAGTGCCCGTGGGTGTGGACAAAGAGTTTCTCTCTTTGTCTGGCATCCTGGGAAACCGTTTCTCTCGCATCACGATAAAACAACGCTGCTTTCCGCAATACGGCTGCCGATATGGCAGTATTTAAAAAAATAAAAATAATTATTAATATTTTTAAAAAATCTGCGATGCACTGAGGCCGCGAAACTTGAACCGCGAAGTGGCGAAGGATTACTGTATTCTTTTTCAGAATCTTTTGATCAAAATTTTATCCCTTTTCCACCTCTGAAACAACCTTTATTTTACTTGGCAAAATAATATGAACCAATTATATTCTATATTTCTCAATGCTGTCAAATCATGATTTCCTGAAGTCCCACCCAACATTATTTCCAGTTTAATAGCTTCTCTCAGAAATATGTTTCATTAATGAATATGACGCAAATGCTGTTTCACGTAGTTCAAATAGATTTTCCTCAAGTTACTGAGGTTTCCCAAAGGTTACTGCTCTATTTTCTAGGCCTCTTTAACAATTTCACGATTTATCACCAAACAATATAAAAGGTATAGTTCAGGCAACACTGAAAAATTCTGTCATTTACGCACCCTCATGTAATTTTAATCCCAACTTGCATCTTTAAGGTAGATTAAAGGTAGAGTAGGTTATTTTCAGAGAGGCTAGCAATAGCAAGTTAGCTTGCAAGTTAGCATCTCCAAAGCCACACCTACTCTCACAAACTACCCCATGTCTCAAAGCACATAAAATTACAAAAATAATGAACATAAACAACTTAAAACACCCTGACTTGAACCACCTGACAGCTGCAGATTCATATCATCGTGGATGGTGTTGAAACTGAAACACAGAAAATCGAGTCACAAACCGCTCTGAGGATAACGTCACAGGTTTCCATCTCTTCCATCTTACAGTAGTTATGGTGTGAACGCACCGTAACTGTAAAGACGGCTGTTGTTTTGGTTGGGGTGCTGACATCTTTCTAACTCTGCATAGCATGAAACGCATTGATGATGACTCAATGCAATGATTGGACTAACATATTATGGTCCTGTGCCTTCCACAGATGAAATGTACACATAAAAGTACATTTAGACCACTTAACTTAGTGATTGCATGGATTTGAAAGAGACTTTCAATCAGCATTACAAAAAAAAAAAATTCTGGAACAAATTGCCTGCCCTGCCTTTAAGTAATGGTCCTTGCTATTACCTTTCTAAGTGATTTGCTGTATGATTTTCACACGGTGGAGGATAAAACAGGCAAAATATTCCATAGATTTGCACTGCACTCCATTTATAAAAGCATAGACTTTCATAAAGCCTTGAGAGTGGACTCTTTAAATTTTGCCATTAGGAAACCTTTTGTCAATGTCAAAATCTATATGTAGTTGTTGCTATATTTTTATTCTTTTATTACATTTGCCCAATGTTTTGTTTGGCTTCCAAGGGTTTAAGGGAGTAATACATAGTGGCATCATGTATGAAATCCCTACCCTTTAATAGCGCAGTGTGTGTGTGTGTGTGTGTGTGTGTGTGTGTGTGTGTGTGTGTGTGTGTGTGTGTGTGTGTGTGTGTGTGTGTGTGTGTGCACGTGTGGAGTTACTCATTAATCGTCCAGCACTTTAGTGTTCCTCACAGATTCTGGACTCTCGTAAGTTGCAGTCACCATAGTGCCAAGAAACTTTGTCTTTTCATTAATCATTAATGTTGCAGACCCACCTCGGGTGATCTTGAGTTGCACTTACAGCCCCAATGACGACTATTAATAAAACTCCACAACCTGGGACTAATATAGTCTGTCTGGTGATGTGCTGTTGTGGATGGCTGTGATTACGGTTGTTTCTTAAAGTTAGCCTTTTAGTGTGTTATGTGATGTATAGCAGGGGTAAGGAAAATAAACAACTGGGGTGCACGTACAATTTTCTTAAATCTACTGTTTTTGTATGGTTTTAAAATGTTGCTAGAAAACTTCATACATAGAATGAATTGAATAGAACTTTTCTAATGCTTTTTTGTCTGAATTAAAATTAATTTAATAATTGAAGTAAAAAATATTAGGGTGGGACAACTATTCTGATATAATAATGTTATTAAGGGGAGTTTGTAATCCAGTGGTAATGAAACCGTAGGATCTCCCAGTCAATTAAAACAACTCCAATCTCCCAAAACCAGCGACAACCAACCTATGATAGAATAACCAATGAGGTTGAGCGATGGATGTACGCTGCATCATATTCAGAGTTAGAAATGTTGTTTTAGCCCATGTTGAAACTTGAAACCCACAAAATGATCTGTTATCAGATAAAAGCTCTGTGCACTGAATGCTTTTCATATTTCATAGTTCTGCTGCCGCCATGTTTCCTACATCTGCTCCCACCTTGATGCAACGATTGACGGGGCAGGGACGGGATTTGCTCGGGTTGAATTTTCAGTCCCACGTTGACTTGCTGTATTCAATGCGGGACATTTAATGAAATCTGAAGTGTCTTAACTGTGAGTGCAATGCAATTGAGAAAAATAACATTTTGTTGCAATTTTTGGCTTAAACCTGTTAAACATATCTATTAATTTCACAAATTATATGTAAAATATATGTTTAAATTACATGTTAAAACTAGTGTAAGAAATAGAAAATGTAAATTATATTACTGAATTTGAATGATCATTTTGCTCCAAACGTTATGGTACAGAAAATGTCCATTTAAATCCAGAAATCCATTGCTATTTTGCATATTACATTTCAAATTGCTTCCATACAGAAATATCATAAGAACTAAAATTACAATACAATGGAAAAAAATATATATACAAATGAAATAAACAATTAGCCTACTATACAGAAATATAAAAATCACAAAGTCTTTCACAGTATAAATTTACATCATTGATTTTTATTAAAGTTATTCAGTGAATGATTCTCTCATTTCATTTTCTTTAGTTTGAGTAACATTAAATGACACACAGCAGCAGGTTTATTAGGCCGCTGTCCCTTTAAGACCCAGTGCACAGATCTATACTGACAAGTATTCAATTACTTTCCAAAATGTTTGTTCGCTTAAGACATAAATGACTGTTTAAGTGAAAACTCGTCAAGTCAGGCATTTTGAGACACATATTTGTGTGCATTTGCAAGTTGAAGCACTCCAGTCCACAAGATGAAAAATCTTGCTTTTTTACGGTTTGTACTGTAAATCTGCAATCCCAGCTCTTCCTATTGCCCTTTTTTGATTGACTCTTGTAGACTTCTTTGACCTGCTGGTTTGACGATTAACTAGGTTTCAAACGTATATCCTAGTTGGCTGTTGACTAGTGTCTGTGGTGTGTTCAAGTGCAACCTTTTGACCTAGACTCGGGTAACATGATGCAACAGCTCAGTCGACTTTCACCACCACAAGTTCTTTGATGTTGGTTTAGTGTGCCTGGGCTTTAACATGGATGAATAGCTAAAGTAGGCAAGGTGCAGCATCATGTAATAATTTCTAGGCTTCAGTTTTAATTTAAACCTTTAAGTCCAATAGTCAAAGATTTGGAAGACTTTAGACCTCATTTATGGTCATTTCAACAAAGCATTGCTTCGCCAACAAATATTAAGACAAGTCATTTTATACAATACAGATTGTTTTAAAGCTTTACAATAAACAGGGAAATAATGGTTCAATGATGCAAATGAAGTGGGTCTAAAAAGAAAATAGTAAATTGAAAATTGCTCAGTGTTGATTCCGTTTCATTGTAAAGATCATCAGTTATTAAATTAGTTAATTTCATCTATAAAGCAGTTCTGGAGAAAACGGTGATGTCATCATCCAGCTCTGAATATTAAGTGAGGCAACTGTGGCAAGGAACCCAAACTCCATCTCAAATAAACCTTGTGAGAAACCAGTTCTCCTCTGGCCAACAAACTAAAATGGTGTGGATATGATTTCGGCTGCATCACAAGTCAGAAATCAGATTGTGGCTCTGTAGTGTTCATAATATTATATCCATGAAGCCTTCACTGACCGTACCTTAAGGCTTGGAAAGAAACTTTGTTGTGTCTTCAAGGATTTAAACATCAGTGATTATGGAAGCAGTGAGAGGTTTGTTTGTATTGATGGTGTTGCTGGTTTCTCCTCAGGTGTGGCGAGAGGTTGAAGAGGTGTGAAGGAATGACTGAATATAAACTGGTGGTGGTGGGTGCTGGAGGCGTGGGCAAGAGCGCTCTCACCATCCAACTCATCCAGAACCACTTTGTGGATGAATATGACCCCACTATAGAGGTAACGTGTGTCTGTGCACATTCAGTGATATACAGTAACATTTATATGAATAATATATATATATATGTACACAGTCATAGCCAATATTTTTAGCAGCCCTGAAATTTTTCAAGAAAAGCAAAGTAAAAGTATTGCATTAACATGTTTTGCTATACACATGTTTATTCCCTTTGAGTGTGTATTGGAACAAAACAGAAAGAGGAGGAAAAAAAGCTAATTTCACACAAAACTCTGGAGCAAAAATAGGCTGGACAAAATTATTGGCACCCTTTCAAAATTGTGGATAAATAAGATTGTTTCAAGCATGTGATGCTACTTTAAACTCACCTGCAATTAACAGGTGTGGGCAATATAAAAATCACACCCGAAAGCAGATAAAAAGGAGAGAAGTTGTCTTTGCATTGTGTGTCCGTGTGTGCCACACTAAACATGGACAACAGAAAGAGGAGAAGAGAACTGTATTTGAGAACCAAAATTGACTTGAGAACCAAAAATGTGGAAAAATATCAACAATCTCAAGGTTACAAGTCCATCTCTAGAGATCTAGATGTTCCTTTGTCTAGTCCCAAGTATAGTTCTAAGTCTAGTCCCAGACTACAATGCATGTTTGAAACTTTTTAGCAACTTACATTTTACATTTAGCAGACTTTTTTATCCAAAGCGACTTACACTGCATTCAAGAAACACATTTACATTCTAATCAGTTCTTGCTTTCCTTGGGGATTGAACCATAACCTTGGCATTGCAAGCACCAGACTCTACTGTTTGACTAAATTACTAAATTAATTAAATTAATTAATTAACTAAATTAATCCGTTCCGAGGCGGCCTTCGTATAATGAGTTTTTCGTATCTTGGAACACATTTTACATGTAAAATGGCTAATCCGTTCCAAGCCCTCCAAAAGCACCCCATTAAATTTCATAATAAAGCTAAATTGACCTATAAACAATGAAATAACGTAAATTGTCGAAGCTTACCTTTCGAGTGAGGCTATCTCCGAAAGTGGCGGCAGAGGAGGAGGAGGACAAATGGCAGATAACGAACATACACTTAACTTTACGAAAACACATAAAAAATGTAAAGTTTTGGGTGCGGAGTGGCTGAGCTAAAGCACGCCAGCACGTACGTATAGAAGATGCATGATGGGAGGGATGCTGTCCAATTAGAGAGAAGGATCCATGGCTTAGCTAGCATCAGGAACCAATGGGAGAGCAGGAGGATGGTGGCGAGTCTACTATAACTAAGATGGCGGCATGCGGCGCGAGTTTCAAAATTGTTATGGGGCGAATCTCGGACTTTCAGAAACCTTTCATATCTTGAAAACTTTTCGTATGTAGAGCAGTAAAAATTTTCGTCTTTGATTTCGTAACTTGGTTTTTTCGTAAGTTGAGCCTTTCGTATCTTGAGGTACTACTGTACTTAGTATTTTTACTAATATTTTGAATTAGCTTTTATTTTTATATTTTCAGTTTTATTATCATTTTAACCTAAGTTTTAGCCATTTTGTTTGTCGTTTTATTTCTATATATATTTAATATTTTTTCAAAAACAATTCTGCATTTAACCTAAACATATTTAGTTATGTTAGTTGCTAAGGCAACATTTCTAAGTTTTTAATCTAATAGTTATATATTTATTTAATTTCAGATTTATTTCAAATACCAAAAACAATTTTTAATAGTATTACTTAACAATAACAAATATTTATTTATTATATTGGCCATAATATGGTCCGTCTGTTAGATACACTAGATATTATGTCAGCGTTGGGCGACCACTGCAATCTGGCCCTAACATTCACTCCCTCTCTCTTTTTCTCTGCACAGTCAGTGTCAAATAAACCCTAGGAGTTTCCCCTCGGCCTGCATGAGGGATGTGTGTGTACGTGCTTCTATGTGTCCCTCTTTCTCTCTCTCTGTTCTGTTTTCCCGCCACACCCGTCCGTCTCTGGACAAACAATGTCCTTTTCATGGCTGAAACTGCTGTGTGCTAACACACACGAGCAGAGAGCGACGCATGCTTGTGTGTCTGATGGGACTCATCTCTACTGTCTGTTTGGTGTTTCAATCCATATAGTTTTATCCCAAATTTCTTTGTTGAAAAGTAGACACATTTAAAGACCTCAAAATCAAGTTCATGGATGAAAAATAATTCAATCTCATTGGCTGTTCAATAAGAAAATAACTAGATCTTATTTGTCTTTTTGATGAAAGCAAGCTTGAGTTTGGCGTTGATTTGGCTTGGTGTCTATGCAGGACTCCTACAGGAAGCAGGTGGTGATTGACGGGGAGACATGTCTGCTGGACATCTTGGACACTGCAGGTCAGGAGGAGTACAGCGCCATGAGGGACCAGTACATGAGGACAGGCGAGGGATTCCTTTGTGTCTTTGCCATCAATAACACCAAGTCCTTTGAGGACATTCATCAATACAGGTGTGTGTGTGTATGTATTTGTTTGTTTGTTTTGGCTGGATCGTTTGAAAAAATCTTGTATGTCCAAAAGCGCTACTTTTCAGGAAAATCACTGTATTTTTTTAATTAAACACTATGTTGTCAAAGTTGATATTGTGGTTTTATATATGGTCAGACACTTGCAAGTGTCATTATTTTATTAACTTTTTACCAAAATCAAGCTCAAACTGAGTTAAAAGGGTTATAAAGTTTGCTGTAACTTATGTGGGTGCTCGGTTTTTTCTGTCGTAACAAAATCTCATGTTATTGTCAGCGCAGCTGTCAATCATAACAATGCTTAGTTTGGCTCGCGTCTCATTCGATTATGTGGACAGGACGTGTACATCACCTTTACCGCAACCAATATTGCCAATAGAGTAGCGACGTATGAAGCTCAAACAGAATCAGTTACTTAAACCAGTTAAGCATGTTTCATCCTCACACGATATTCCAAATCATGTGCAGTCCTACTGAAATGAGTTGTTTTCGTCCAATTCTAAATGTGACTTTGATAAATGTTCTGTTTGTCTACATAGTACATTACATCACATTATCCATTAAATGACCCCTGAAGTGGGTGAATCTCACAATAATCTGACAACAATTTGTCAAACTTTACATTATTGTAACTTTCCTGTATCTCAAACAGTAGATAGCGGCGCTTGCAACGCCAAGGTCATGGGTTTGATTCCCAGGGAAAGCAAGAACTGATTAGAATGTCATTGTGTTTCTTGAATTCAATCCAATCACTTTGGATAAAAGCGTCTGACAAATGCATAAATTTAAATTTAAATAACAAGTTTAAATTATATTTCACTTCATAAAACAATTATTTTCTACTAAAAACAATTAGTATTAGCCTATTTTTGGACCATTTAAGATTTTGTGACATGTTTCATGACATGAGATAAAATTATTTATTACCACAAAATCTCATTCTTATCACTGTAATATGAACGAAAATAAGCGTATTTATATATACATCATGATAGTATTTCTTGTGCTGCTTTGCAATGTGCTGATTCAGAATTGTTTTTCTATTTTTAAGTATATTTATTATATACTTTATATTATATATTTATAGCATTAATTTCCAGCAATCGCACACATTACTCTCTCACGTGAGATCATCGATCTGTGACCTCCGTATCATGTCAGCATTGCTTCTGATTCACCTCTTATTGTTAATTATCCTCTTGTTTGACGCCACAGTCGGATCCTCAAATCGTATCTTTGATTGATGATCCGTTGCAAAATATTCAGTCATTGCACTTGAAAGGACAGCAGAAAGTGAGATGAGGATTGTAGCCCCAGTGAAATCGATCCCAACTCAATTAGACTAAAGGAGAGAGAGAGAGCTTTCAAGGGCATTAAAGGAGAAAGGAAAAGGAGGATAACTGGATTATATCAATCAGTTTGTTGTTTGTGGGTAATGGGGTCTAGATAATGGATTTTTAATGTATAAAGTACAGTACAACATGGGGAATAGTAATGCACTGTTTAATATCAGCCTCAGATGGCAGTTGTGTACAATGTTCAGCTTGCAATATTCAGCTTTCCTGTAGCTCAATCAGTAGAGCATTGGTGTTTACAACACCAAGGTCATGGCTTCGATCCCAGGGAAAGAAAGAACTGATTCAATGTGTTCCTTGAATCTTAAGGGCCAGGCACACAGCCGATCACGCACGAATCACTCACAAATCACGCACAAATCACGCACAGATTGGGTTTGTGGGTGCTTGTGCGTCGAGAAATTGACCAAAGTATTCCACGAATATTCGACGCACACCCGACGCATGAATCACTGACGGAGCGCGTCCAAACACGCACGCTTCGCGAACGTTCCACGTACAAGCACTTTCAGAATCCACATTGTCAGTGGAATGAACGTGATACTTGCGCGGTTCATGTGTGATATGAAGGTGGGGCTTCAGTGGACATGCGCGGTTTCGAACCAGTTCCGACGCATAAGCACTGACGGCCGACACGTGTCCCAGGCATAGTCACGCATATTCGACGTATAAACTACGCACGCCGACTCGTGAATAACTAAAAATTTTGAACCGTTCAAAACTCAAAATCACGCACAAACCGCCTTCGACGCACATCCACTTACAATCACTGACGGTCCACGTTCGTTCCACCGACGAATTACGCATACGACGCACGCTCCGCGCAGAAATGAAAATCTGTGCGGAATTCGTGCGTGATTCATACGTTTTCGCTGTGTGACTGGCCCTGTAGGTGTCTTTTTAAAAAAAAAAAAACTTTTGTTCTTGTGGCGAGTCAGGCGGTGTTGAGGGACGTGAGTGCGTCATAAGAGATTTATGTTGTGTGCTTGTGTTCGTCGGCGAGGGGCTGCCGCCAGTACTTTTATTTTGTAGTTGTTTTATCTTCAAATTAAAAGTCTGTTAAATTTTCGCCAGTTCCCGCCTCCTTCCTCCCCGAACAAAGAACTGTGTTACAGTTCTGTATTGTTCTGAATCATAACCATTTAAGCCTGAATATTGCATTTTCTGGTGGGTTAATGGCTTACGGTAAACCCGTTTAGTCGGCAGACATCTTGGCAATTTACTTGGTGTCTTAGCTAAATGTTCGAGTTTCTCTGCATTTTGTTTCGGATCACATACCCGGCCACAGTCTCGTTGTATTTGACCGTGACATTTTGTCTTGGCGCACAGGGAACAGATCAAGCGGGTGAAGGACTCCGATGATGTGCCCATGGTGCTGGTGGGCAATAAATGCGACCTGCCAGCTCGGACAGTGGACACGCGGCAAGCGCAGGAGCTCGCCCGCAGCTACGGGATCCCTTTCATCGAGACCTCCGCCAAAACCAGACAAGTGAGTCGGATGGATTTTGTCAGTCATTTCTATAGGATTGGAAGAATTTCGTATTCATGGTTTCGTGCAGCAAAGACTGCACTGTCAAATTTCTATAGGTTTTTTGTTTATTCCAAGTCTTCTGAAGTTTATATTATTATATTTGTTATAATGAATAATATTACCTTGAATAATAATAACAATAGAAATAATAATCATTTGTTATAGTAATGAATATAAATTATTATTATTGGTGTGTTGCCATATTGCATGAAAAAACAGGTTTTCCTGTTTTTTGGTCCTTAGAATATCACATGTAGAATAAATATAAAAAAGAATACAAAGATAATAATTCATCATCAGTTTCTTTAAAGATGTAGCCTCAAACTGTTTTATTTTAGTATCAGTTGTTTTTTTACTTTAGTTTTTATTGTAATTTTAGTTTGTGTGTATTATTTTGTGTGTGTGCGTGTGTGTATAATAATAATAATAATTTTACATATATATTTACATTTTATATAGCGCATATATATATATATATATATATATATATATATATATATATATATATATATACTGTATATATATATATACTCACACCCACATAATTGTTTTACTTAAAAAAACTAAAATTACAATAAAAACTCAAATTAAAACCAGTATATACGGTATACAGTATACATTTATATAGTTTTAGTTCAATATTATAACCATGAATTAATTTTTTTGTTTTTTTGTTTCCAATTTGTAGCTTTTAAGGACAGAATTTTTGATTGACCTGTATTTTGATTTCGAAGTGTAGAATTAGTTTCAAGGGTTTTGTGGTTCTGGGAGATTCTTTGGCTGTACAGTATTTAATGCTGTAATTCTCCTCATGGCCACCTACACACACACCTACACACATACTCACTCATACACACACTCACACTCAGGGTGAGTTGTATAACACTGCAGGGAATGACTCACTGCTAGTTTGTGTAATGCCGAGAACGGCAAGGTATAGACCAAGACCACACTTTCATCATCACATTACTCTACCTACAGGTTTCCATCTAGTTTTTCAGATCTAGTCATTATTTTGTTTATGTCACATTTATGACTCATTTTTGAGATGTGTGTAAGTTTATGATCAGTCGCTGCTCTTGATAGCATCAGCACTGAGGGCTGGTTTTTCTCATCATAAGTGTGGTTAATGTCTCTGCAGGGTGTGGAGGACGCGTTTTACACGCTCGTACGAGAGATCCGTCAACACAAAATGAGGAAGCTGAACCCACCAGATGAGAGTGGACAGGACTGCATGAGCTGCCGCTGCGTCGTGTCGTGATTAAGGTGCTTAAATACACACGCCTAATGTTAATTAACAGAGCATGTAAACGATAGTGAAGCAACTGCAAAACACGTCGGTTTCAGTCTTTAAATGATTCATTGCTCTCCCATCACGAAAAAACAGCAAACCATCACTGGCAATCACTTGCTGAGAAAGGTCATAGTTCATGGAAACTTTTTCTTCATTCTCGCTCTCTCTCTATTCATATATATATATATATATATATATATATATATATGCAAAAATATGCTAGTGGTCCAAAAAGTGTGACATGAGGATGAAAATCAGAAACTCCAGTAATCTTAGGGAAACAAACATATTTGATACCTCAATAACCCTTCTCTACAATGCAGCAATAGGGAAGACAAAATCTTAACAGGCCTTAGAGAAAAATCACTTTGATCGAGAACCCTCCAGAAATGTAACGTACATCACATTGTGTCCAACAAAAGGCCAGAAATAACCTGTTAATTGGGCTAGCTCTCAGATAAGCCCACACAGCATTTATTTATGTTAATATTAACTTGAAAAAACAAAATATTAGGCAAACTCTTAGTTGTCTATAGCAATGGAGCACTTTGTAAACTGGACACCGTGATGTACGTTATATGTAAATAACTGAGCCACAAACATTTATCTTAAAACAATACAACTGTACTAAAATTATTCAAAATACATTTATGACATTCAAATGATCTCAAACAACATCTCATTTGATCTTTGCTCTACATTTTTTCTATTTTTCAGTGTGATTATGATGGAGTGAAATAATGTACAAAAGTGCGGTGAGAAAAGTAACGGGTACCACGTGACGAATCCATTCAATGAATACATTGTGATGTACGGAAAACGGTTAAAAATGTCACTTATTTCAATATTTTATCACTCTGGACCCTGGTACATAAGTATCCTATACGATATATATATCCTGGTCTTGTTTAATGATAAAATACAAGTCGGGAATTATAGAAAACAATCTCTGAACACGTTCATCACAATCGGATACGATCTTCATTTTAGTACATAGAAATCATCTGAAACCCTGCATTGTTCTAGGCCAAATTTATACTCCTAATGAATATATAGTTGTTTAACTTACCTTACAATGTAACAATCCCGCGAAAGAATCAAAGATTTCGGTGAAATATTCGATTGTTTATGCTGGAAAAATCGGCGTAACGTTCTCACATGTATACACGTGAACAAGACACGAAAGGCAATTTCCACAGTGTAAAGGTCAGATGATGTAATACGTTTTGTTTACGTGCGTCACTCGGGAAACCCACGTGGGTGATTTATCCAGAGAACATCTCGGGTCATGATCGCTTCTTCTGACGATTTTATAACAGTTTGAACGTTCATCACAAAACTGGACACGAAGGTACCGGCTTCATTTAATTCATCAGTAGATCGTAGCAGTATTGTTTAACAATAAAAGTTGAATAATGAATGTTTAGACATATAAATTCTTTAATTATCACGATTAGCACAAATTATTTTTATCTGTACGATCAGGATTTTAAACACTTTGAACGTACATCACAGCACCGGACACGATGGGTGATGTATGTTACGCGATTTTCAAAATCATTTTTCTCAAAGAAGGGGATATTTTTCGGCAAAAAACAGCTTGACGATGGTTAGATGTATAACTTCCCTGACAAATAAATCAAAACATTTGTGGAATACAAGTATTTTGTGAGGGAAAAAGTAGGAGTTTTTGTACATGGGGTACAATGTCACGCTCGGTGCTTCAAAATTTGTCCAGTTTTGAGTATCAAATGTGCTACAAAATCCACCGTTCGAAATGGATCATCATAATTTTATCAAAACTATCTCTACTGTGTATATTGAAGACATTTATTGTAATTTTACCCTGTGGCTCATGTGATTTGTGAATTTATTAGTCACCGAACTCTTAGAGCCTAGGGGGGGACCACTAGCGTATTTTTGCATATATATATATATATATATATATATATATACACAATAATCCCTCGTTTATCGCGGTTAATGTGGACCGGAACCCCCCGCGATAGGTGAAAATCTGCAAAGTAGGATCAGCCAATCAGCTCACGGGATACATCCACTCATGCTCTCATTGGTCGATCTCGCGCCAGGAACCAATCACGTGCCTTGTCTGGTTGCCCGTGGGTGTGTACAAAGGTCTTTTTGTCTGGCATCCTGGGAAACTCTCTCTCTCTCGCATCACGATAAAACAACGCTGCTTTCCACAATACGGCTGCTGATATGGCGGTATTTTTTTACTTTTATTTTTCGATTAATATTTTTGAAAAATCCGTTATGCACTGAGGCCACGAAACTTGAACCGTGAAGTGGTGAGGGATTACTATATATATATATGTGTTTATGTATGTATGTATGTGAATATATTATTCAAATTTGCTTTATTAGCATGACTTTAGAAGTTACACTATTGCCAAAGCTTGAAATTCATATATGCATAATAATAAAAAACAAAAACAAACAAAAAACAGATTTTGATGGTTTCGTAATATAAAACAGTTTTTCTTTTGATTTTGGGGTGAAATATGACATACATGTTTTGATCCCCAGCAGACTGGTGTGTGTTGGGAGAAGTTGACCCATGGTTCCGTGCGGCAGACTGGACCAGAGAGGAAAGACGAACCGTCTCATCTGAAAGCGGCTGTTGAGGAAAAGCGAGCAAGGCCTCCTGCGTAACGAACGTTTGAAACAGGAAGGTGTCTTGCGTTGACCACCCGGGTGACCTCTCTGGTTGTCCACGTCTGCCTGATAAACACCACTAATGACTTACTCGTTTATGTTCTTTATTTGCTCATGCTGGGCGACTCTGTGGATTTCTGCTAAATTATTGTTCTTGAAGTCTCAACACTGGTCTTAAATGGACTTGGCACATTGATCTCATGACCTCAACGTCACACAAAAACCTTCCTCAGCTCCGATGGAAATGACTGGACACTAGTGACCTCATCCCATGACCCCCTTCTCCCCCTCAGTTGCACCTCACAGAAAGCATATGCCGGTTGAAGAGTATGTATGTCGGAAAGAGTGGAAACTATGTACAAAATAATCTGGAATGAGTCGTTTTTTTGCTTAACGTGCAGGTTGTTTTAACATAACATTTGTGAATAGGGCTTTGTGGAAATAGAAACGGAAGCATTAGTTATGTGTGCTGGTATATGTGTATGTTATGAACGAACGTTATCATTAGAAAATTAAAAAGGCTGACTGAGTTTTCAGAAATAAAAACTGTTGAGTTGTTTGAAGAAGCTTTTGTTTGTTTTGTTTTGAAATCATATGCCATTTAAAACATTTCACAACAATAACCTTAATTTACTAGTAAATTATTATTTTTTTACTATATATATACACAGTATATGTAATAGATGTATGGGTTATCTCGTGAAACGGTTATCTCGATGCTTTTTTCCCGACCCCCGACGCCGTATATATATATATATATATATATATATATATACAGTATATGTATATTATGTATATGTGTGTGTGTACACATCCCAAAGCTGCTCTATTGGATTGAGATCTGGGTTCTGTGGATCTCTTTCAGTTTAAAGAACTCATTATCATGATTTGAGCTTTGTGATATGGTGTGTTATCCCGCTGGAAGCAGCCGTCAGAAGATCATAAAGGGATGGACATGGTCAACAACAACACTCAGGTCAGCTGTGGAGTTGAAATGATGCTCAGTTGGTACTAAGTGTGTAAAGAAAATATCAAAACACACCACTAGCCGCCTGAACCGCTGATACAGGCCCAGATGGATCCATGTTTTCATGTTGTTTACATCAAACTCTGACACTATTCCATCTGACAGGAGTGGCACTGTGTGTGCATGCGTGTGTGTGTGTGTTGCATATAATAACCTAGACTATTGTCTAACACTTGATGGCTGCTCTGTGAAGTCTTCGTCGTTAGTTAGTTTGTTAGTTAGAAACCTGGGTGTGCTCTTTTATGCCAGCCATTCGTTTGAAATCGAGGAAGGATTCTAGCATCTGTAAAACCGCATTCCCAAACCTCCCCCCCCCCCCGAAAAAAAATGATGACCAGCTGATTAACACAATTTTCAAAATATTTAAAACCTGACATTAAATATTTAATGCACTTCATGTTGTTGACAGTAAAGAACAGAATATATTTGCTTTCACTTTGTATTTTTATATTAATATATAGTAAAATTATATTCAAATCAATGTGATACACAAGCTGGATCAAAAATAATCAAAAAGCAGTCCTACATGTGTCATGTATTGTCATGTTTTGTCATGTAATTTGGAATCAGTAGCTGACTTCAATTTGTAATCCAAAAAAATATATTAATTACAGCATTAATAACTGACTTCACACACTGCTGACAGCCACTACTATACTACACTATTTTATCACTAGTCAAGTTATTACTTTTCCCAGCTAAAGCCTAATTTACTCTACAGGTGTCAAAGGTTCACATGCTGGACATGTTTAATCACCTTGTGTGTAACAGACATGTAACTGTAACCAAAGTTAGTAATAAAACAAAAACTCTGTATATATTGCATCAAAGGTTTCTATTTTACAACCCGATCTCATGGTTATTCTTTATCGTACAAATTTTTCAAAAACAAAAAGTCACCAGAAAGGGCTTCCTCTAAACTTATGCCTGTCACTGGGATCTACACAAATCATACAAAAATGTGAAAAATTGTGTTGGTTTAAAACACGACCAAATAATTACTATATGAAAATCTTTAAGTCAGCAGGTTTGGTTGATCAGTGTGTGTCAGAATGGCTGCACATCAATCATTGACATGAATGATGGTTGTTTCCTTGTGATGTCTGTTGTATCACATAAAAAGCTTTTGTTGTCAATGTTTATGCACAATTTATTTGTTCTGAATGACCTTTAGCATGTAGATCACAGTTCAGTCCAGTTTGCATAAATCTCCTTAAAACTGCTCTGCTATTGGCTGTTTCAGACAATAACTGGCTTTATAAACTTCCTGTTGTGGAAAAAATAAGATCTCCAGGAGCTAAACACTTGAACACTTCTTGTATCAATTTGTATGTAATTTGAAATCATGACAATCACACAAGTCCGTGAACTGAGGAGGATATTACCTAAGGTAAAACTTTGAGAATTTCTTATGGAAATGTATTTTCTTAAAGGGATGGTTCACCCAAAAATGAAAATTCTGTTATTTGTTCTAAGCAGGTATGAATTTCTTTCTTCTGTTAAACGCAAAATAAGATATTTTTGAAGAATTTTGGAAACTTTGGGAACCGTTTTTCTACTGTTTACTGTTTACTGTGACTTTCATAGTAAATTTTCCATGCTATGGAAGTACTGTGTTCAGCAAAAGGCAAAAATTTCAAAAAGGTTTGGAACAGCTTGAGGGTGAGTAAGTGAAGACAGGATCTTCATTTTGGGTGAACTATGAGTGTTTCTTACAAATATGACATGGCATTATGAAGAGTGTTAGGTGTGTGCGTACTAAAGACTTGCATGTGGACGTGTTTTCAGACATATGATCACAGGACGAAAGTGCTGTCAGAGATCTCTACGGTTTTGTCTCAGCATCGGTTTCTTGAGCCAGTTCTGGACAGATTTGGTGAGCAATTCATATTCATTTGTATAGCATTTTTCCAAAAGTATATGCAAGCATTTGGAGACTGTTGTTCTGTAGGCTTTATCCCTATACGTTTGCATATATATGTGTAATTTTAATACACACAATATGCAAATGTGCTTTGTACTGAAGTACCTTTTTTGAAGCAAAATGTTTTTTCGGACTGATAGAGAAGCTCTAACAGATCTATAATTAATTGTTCTTAATGTTATTATTGCTGTAAAAATTATAATCATTAAATTTATTTCAAAATGTTGTATAATATTTAAATAATTAAAAGTTATTCAAAGTGTTTAAATTAATGTAAAAAAAATAATAATATAAATCAAATTAATAATGGCATCACAAATAGTCTAGGGCTATATTTCATATAAATACGTAAATATAAGTATTTGTTTTTATGTGCATTCCTGGTGATTCAAGCTCTTTTTCATATTCAGATTTTAAATATTGTAAATATGCAGATATACATATTTACTCACTTTAAAAAAAAAAATTATCCACAAATAAAGTTCTGGTGCTTTGAAGAACAACACCAACAATAATAATTATAATTATAAAATAAATTGATAAGATATAAATATTATAAAATAAAATAAATATTAAAATAAAAAAATAAATATTGTAAAATAAAATGTTGTTGTACTTTTAGAAACACAAAGAGTTTGACTTACTGTAATTAATAACGAACATTACAGAAACATCTGAGAAATATTGCATGTACATCACATTTTAAGACAGATATTCACAGATATAAACTGTATGTTTACAGATATTCACTGTATAAACAGATATTTACCTAAGAGTGAACTGAAGAGTTTTCATCAGGAATTTCCATAACTTATTTTTCAGTTTTTTTGCTTTATTGCAATTTCCTCACAGTGTTTAATGACGGCACAGCGAAGAACTTGATCAGTTTGACTGGAACCATTGAGGTGTTTTATGAAGGTAAATTAGACCATAAAGATAAGCAGACTTACTTCCGTGTCATTTTATTGTCAACAAACATGTTATGCAGCAAGCAAAAACCCTTCTGCATGTTGTGCTTTAGGGAAACTGTACAATATTCCAGTGAGTTTGTGGCTAAAGGAAAATTACCCGCACACTGCCCCCATCTGCCACCTGAAACCCACCCGTGAGATGGTGATTGTGACCAGCAGACACGTCAGCAGCAATGGAGAGATCCTGATGCCATATCTGGACGAGTGGAGACATGTAAGACTTGAAGATACTACAGTGGTTTTGGTCCAGCACAATACAAACAACTGAGAATTTTGTCTCGTTTTACGCTTTTAAAAATAAAGGTTCATTTCTGTAAGATTTGAGAGATTAAGTATTAGTATTAGAATGACAATGTATTAGTATCATGTATATCTGCTTTCCTGTAGTTCAATCAATAGAGCATTGGTGTTTTGCAACGCCAAGGTCATGGGTTTGATCCCAGGGAAAGCAAGAACTGATTCAATGTGTTCCTTGGTTTTTTGTGTTCCTTGGGTTTTTGTGTTCTCTAAAAGTCCTGAGACATTAGTAGGAAACATCTGTTTCTCATTATGTACATAGGAACGTTAGATGGACAAGGTATGGACCTCCATGTCTCTATGGTAAAGGAACAGGAGGCTCCAAATGTTTCTGTGGCAAAGCTTGAACCACTGACCATATATAGACTATATATGTTATTGCATATATAGGATTCCCATAGGATGTCATCATATTCAAAACAGACAAATAATAAAGTGGAGAGACACTCTTCCTCCCCCGGCTGAGAACTTGTTCATTCAGATGTTAAACTGGAATGAGACATGCCAGGAAATGAATCTAATAATTTCTTAAAGGTCTTTAAAGTATTTGACAAAAATGTTCTTTTAAGAAATGTTGACTGAAGGGTTTGACAAGATCTCTTTGTTTGTGTTTTTATGTACAGAAGCAGTGTGACTTGCATGGTTTGATTCAGGTTATGATGACCGTGTTCAGCGAAGTTCCTCCTCTGCGGATGAGTCTTGACCCAGGAGATTGTGAGTATAGTTTCCTTGTTTATTCCCATCATTCACAGCTGTGTGGAGCAGTTTCACTCCTGAATCTCTTCTTCCGTCCTAATTGCTTCAGGGAAACAGATAAGCAGGAAGTTTAGACCTAGTTTTGATTATCTGAAACATGATAGTGTTCAAAGGTTGATGTAATTTTATGGTCTATTAAATAGAAATTATCATTGAGCACGTGTACAACAACAGAAAAACAAGGAACTTTGATGACAAAGTGATATACGTTTTATTATTTTGCACTCTTACAGAAGAATATATTTGCGTATTTGTGTTTATACCCAGGTTAAATGACACTTCTTGTTTGTTTACAGCAACTTCTGCTCACAAAGATCACTCAGTTGAGGAATTATCACATGTGACGCTGGATAGAGAGGACGATCTCCCTTTCTCCGAACATAATGAAACCATCTGTTAGCTTACTAAATGCCTTTGACATATGATTTGTATATATAACTTTTGTATAAAATAATCATAATGAATGTTAAATTTGAGCTGTATGAATAAATGTCTTGTAAATGTTATGTAAATACACAAGTCACATGTTTAAAATGCAATGTTTTTCCAAATGTTTGTCACTGATTCATATTTTGACCTGTATTATATTAAAAACATGTAAATGTGCAGATGACAAGCGGGAAAATATAGACTACATAAATATCACTACATATTCATTCACATTGTAATGACATGAAGTCATTATTAATACAAAATGTATTTAATGGTAGTTTAATAAACCAAGTGTTGTTTTTGTCTGTGGATTTAAACATACAGCATTGGTACATTTCAGAACACGTGAACCAACCTAAAAACGGAAAATAACAAATTATTTAAAAAAATGGATATAAAAGTTTTTTCAGAGTCGATAAAACAAAGCACAGGGTCACATGTATATACTATGAGTATGATAAAATGCATATAATAAACTACGAATTATACCCATTATGTTTGTCATTTATTATTAAAACCAGAAGCTTCTAGTCGGACTTTTATTTTGAAATCGCCGCCCCTCCCAGCGGAAGGGAAACTGTGTCACTGTATCGGGTTGTTTATCCTCCTCGAGATGAACGCCAGACTTTACTAACATTTTCTGAAGTCTCTCTAAAGTGCTGCAGTAGAGTCGCTGTTGGTGTGTTTGTGAGGAGTTTGGGGAGGGTCTGTGTCCCACAGCAGCTCTTAGTGCGAGTGTTTGGGGTTTGGGCCTGAGCTCAGGTCACGTTCACATATTCCATACATTTATTCCCTCTTTTCTCAGGAATTCAGTGTGTTTCTCATCTTTGTACAGTAAATCATGGCTGTTGTCAACGAAGGAGCTCTGAAAAAGATGCTGAAGGTTTGTATCCGTGTCACCTTATAGTCTGTAATCTCTCTGTTGATCAGGGAAGAGAGCAATGATGAAGATGATGATGATTATAATGATGATGATTATGATGATGATGAGGAGGAGGATTATTATAACTTTAATAACAGTAGGAAACATTATTCACACACACACACACACACACACACACACACACTTGCTTAACATATTATTATTGAATTCACATTGAAATAATTTGAAATGTCATGTTCATCCAATGTATTTCCATATAGTTCATTGTGATAATGCTTTATAACAGAGGCAATAATTCATCAGATTGCTGGGTTATTTATATTGATGTATTTTTCTATTATGATATCCAGCAATACAAGTACAGAGATCTGACAGTGCGGGAGATAACAAACGTCATCTCTCAGTACAAAGACCTCAAACCCGTTATGGATGCATACGGTAAGATCGTCTCATCCCATCCACATCTTGTCGGTCTCTGGAAATGGCAGTTTTTTTCCCCACGAGTAACTGACGTTTGTTTCCCAGTGTTTAACGACGGATCCTCCAGAGACTTGATGAGCCTCACAGGAACTGTGCCAGTCAGTTATAGAGGTGAGTTAGACGCTGGTGAAGACGAAGGCACAACTATAACGTTTATAACTCTACTGCTTTTCCTTCCTCAGGAAATGTGTATAATATTCCCGTGTGCTTGTGGCTGCTGGATACGTATCCCTACAATCCTCCTATATGTTTTGTGAAGCCCACCAGTGCGATGATGATCAAGACCGGCAAACACATCGATGCCAACGGCAAGATCTACCTGCCCTACCTTCACGAGTGGAAGCATGTATGACTCGAACTTTATTCCTTTCTAATATCAGTGCTTTTCCCTCCACGTCTTCATTTCGACCTGGAAGATGTCAGATCTCTCACTCAGCTTTCGTATCCTTTTCTCCCGGCCCATTAGCCTCAGTCGGATCTCTACGGGCTCATCCAGGTCATGATTGTGGTGTTTGGCGAAGAGCCGCCTGTTTTCTCCAGACCCACCTCACAACCTCCTTACCAGGCCTTCCAAGCCGCCGGACCCCCGAACCGTAAGCGTTTCCATCTCGTCATATCGTGTGTTCGTGAGCCAGTCTCAGAAATCTAGTAATGCTCCCGTCAGTCGACCGGTAATCAGATTCTATTAGTCACTAAAACCATCTTTTTGTGTCAAAATGCCAGTCTTTGTGAGTATCTTCGCAAAAACTATGTTGTTTATGTCTTAAGTGAACGTAAACCATGCAATAAACTGCTGGAGTTTGTCAATCAAACAGTCGGAACTAAATCACTCTTGTGAAGATTGTTTTTCTACATTTGGTTACTTTAAAAAAATGGATCTGTATCGGCTGCAAAAATCCTGATCAGAGCATCTCTACCGAAAACATGAAAAAAAAGAAAGAAATTAATGTAACAAAATTGAAGATTTTGAAGATTTTCTCATTAATGTAATACATTAAGTACATTTGTAACATACTATTTTAAATATTGTTATTTTTTAAATGTATTTACTATTATTAGCTTTAAATTCTATATTTAGGTTTAAATCTTTTTTGATTTTAGTAATACTAATTTTTGTACTTTAATTTCTTTTGTCAATTTCTTCATGCAATATGTTATATTTTATTTTATTTCTGCTTCAGTATAAGTACTAAAAATTATTTTAATTTTTTTTATTAATAATAACTAGTATGCAACAATACAGTATTTGTTGTACTGAATGTATTTATTAACAAACAAATACATTTCAATGAAAAATCTTAAGGGTACTATAAAATAGACTTATTTGTGTGTGTGTGCAAAATATTTTGGCATACATGAGTTTCTTGAGCTGGTGATTTATCCTCATAGTCTGCATGGTGATACTTGAATCTGTTATGAGAAAAGCATAAAGTACATTTTTCTGATTACAATATCCTATATTTTTGGCACTGAAAATTGTAGCCATTCATGTGCCTTCATCATGTTTCATAGTAATGCCTGTTAGAAGCAGCAGATGTCTCCCTTATTAAAGGGTTTGTTTTGTGTCCTCCTTTTCCTCCTCCCAGAGTCCTATATGCCAGGAATGCCAGCAGTTTCTCCCTACGGGCCCAACCAAAACCCATGGTAACGATTCAGTCTCAACAATTATCACATGGAACAACCTCAACAATATTTAATAAACCTGTTCATATGTTTTCCAGCACTCATATGGTTTAAAAGGCTGAGTTGTAATTAAAGAATGTAATGATTACTGTCTGCTTCAGTGGTTACCCAGGCTACCCTTACCCAGGAGGCAATGCCTACCCTGCCTCCGGTGGTCCCGCACATTACACTTCCCAGACTCCGGTCACTGCTGTGGGTGAGTTGAGCAATATGGTCAATCAGACATGTCCTAAGCTTCAGTTTGTAGGTCTTGTTTCAGACTGAGTTCAATTTCAATCCGAATTAATTTAAAGTGGCAACATTAAAGGGATAGTTCACCCAAAAATGAGAATTTGCTGTTCAGCCTTAGTAAATATTTGAGATGCGAGCAGCTTACAGACACTGACGCTAGGTGTTCGAGCACTCGGAGCAGCTCAAGCTCCTCATTTATGGGGTAATTGCATATGATCTCTCGAGGGCCACCTACAGCGGGGTTACCGGGGGTGACGAGTGATTCACCAGTATTAAGCTGAGAGCAGCACGAGTTATGTGCGTTCAAAAATAATAAATGTGAGGTTCTGAGTCTATCCAATACACTACACGGGAAGAAACACTAAACTTCCGTATTGTGTTTGCGTTATCTACGTAATCCTCCGCACATGCCGTCATTAGCCGCTACTGTATTGTCTGTCTCGAAGGTAAGAACCACATTTTATTTTATATCACAGGAATCCTTGTATACTATAATATTTTGTGTGTGTGTGTATGTCTCTATAGCAGTTAAAAACATATTTTTCCATCGTTTTTAGCATCGCGAGGGCCAGAACAGATTAACTTTTTTTCTGTTATTTCTTATGGGAAATAATGATTTGAGATACAAGCAACTCGAGTTACGGGCTCGGTCCTGGAGTAGATTATGCTCATATCTCAAGGTATTACTGTATATGTTTTTTTGACTCTCAAAGTGACGGTAACCTTTGACTTGCATGATATGAATCACAAGAGGAGCACGGTTTCTGCTAAAAATCTTCACATTTCTACTGAAGAAAAAAGTCACCTACCTCGTGGATGGTCTATGTACATGGTCTAAAGTACATTTTTGGGTGAACTGTCCCTTTAAATATAAAAAGTAGGTCTGAATTAACTACAGAATTTGCGACATTAAGTATGAATCTGGGTTAACCTGCATTGGCAACACTGAATCTGAATCAGAGATAAACCACTTGATTCTGAATGAATTTGAACTGGCAACAATTACTCTGATTCATTTACATTTATGCATTTGGCAGACGCTTTTATCCAAAGCGACTTATATTGCAATCAAGGAAAGTGGGTATTGAGTATCTTAATGTATTCAAATGGGCAACATCTGAATCTGTGTTAATGTTAGTTACTAGCCTTTAATGTGCAGCATTCAGTCCCAATCTAAACGAGTTCGTCTAAAGTGGCTGTTAATCTAGATCACTGAGCATTAATGCAACTCAATCTAGATTGGCAATACTGAGTCTAAATCAGAGCTACACTGAATTGCAATTCAGAGTGAATTTGAATCGGTAGCATTTACTCTGAATATGGATTAGTATCATTCAGTCTTGATGTTAAATTGTTTTATATGAATTAAAGTTATCTGGATTAGCAATATTCTGTCTGAATTGGCAACACATACATTCTTCATTCTTAGACTTTCTATACCTTATCATTCTTTAAACTAGACTTTTACTTGGTTGCCAAGAGTGTACTGCAGCATTGACTGCTGATCTAAAATAAGATCTTGAACAAGACACAGGCTACCCTGAATTACTTCAGCCAACGTGTTAATGTCAGTTTCATAAAAGTAGCAACATGCTTCACGTTTGATATTCACTCTGCCCATCCGTCTCTGTCTTGTGTTGACCCTGACCTCTGGCCTTCTGCCTGGTTTACGGTGACTCTGAAAGGTTGGGGCTGTAACTAGATTCTGGGCTGGTAAAGGGTAAAGGTCAAAGGACTTGGTTCATCCAGTTTGACAGAGAAGCTAGTGGGTATATTTAGAGTGGCAGGAGTGGGAAGAGGATATCAGTCTCCAGGGAACTTTCATCATTAGGTTTGAACCATGACATTAACCACAGTGCCATGCAGAATGAGAGTTTTGACTGAGATGGTATGATCAGCCGAGCTGCTCACTGACCACAGGCTTTCAAAGGGGCACAAATTTGCTTTCAAAAAGCTGGAATATTATAAAGTTCAAACTGAAAACATTTTTGTTTTGCGTATCTGGCCGCACTTTATATTAGGTGTCCTTAACTGCTATGTACTAAGCAAATGTGGTTATTGTGTTGGTAATGTAGTGCGAAACACTTGTGCTGCGATTGAGGTGAGATGTGGGGAAGGTTAGGGACGGGTTGGTGCTCTGGGTAGATTTAAGGTCAGATGTAAGGGAATGATCAACATTTTACTTGTAGTTACAGAAATTAATTATAGCTGTAATTACCTGCAGGTTCTATCAGATGCATAGTAGTTAAAAACCGAATATCCATCAATCATCCATCCATCTATCAATCATCTATCTATCCATCCATCCATCCATCAATCATCCATCCATCCACCCATCCATCCATCAACCATACAACCATACCCATCCATTCATCAATCAATCATCCACCATCCTCCCATCCATCCATTATCCATCCAACCATACCCATCCATCGATCTACCCATCAACTCACCCCTCCATCCATCCATCAACCATCCATCCATTATCCATCCATCCATCCACCCATCCATACATCCATTATCCATCCAACTATACCCACCCACCCATCAATCATCCATCCATTAGTCATCCACACATCAACCCACCCACCCATCCATCCATCCATCCATCCATCAAGCATACATCAATCCATCCACCCATCAACCTACCCACACATTCATTGATCAATAATCCATCAATCATCCACCCATCCATCTGTCAGTCATCCACCCATACCCATCCATCTATCCATCCACCCATCAACCCACCCATCCATTGTCGTGGAAATTATTTTCCTAAACGTTTATTAATAAAGAACAAGTGAGATTCTCAAAAGGTTTAAACAGACAACACACACACACACACACAGACAACATCTAGCATGGGAACCTTCACTTCGTCAGTTTATATAATCTTTCTAAACCCCCACCTCGGCCTGTTCTCAAGTTGAGTCCTTATGGTTGGTGGGTAGAAGGAGTGAATCCTGTTCTACATTGTTTTTAGGGCAGATAGACCTGTGCTTTTCTCTTTGCACGCTATGCAGCACATACACAAAGCAGGACAACTAGTTTTCTGACAAGCTTGTCCACTTCTAAAGATAATGATAAATAAGTAAGTAATAAAATTTCCATTACACCATCCATCCATCCATCCATCCTATTTTGCCCACCAAACAACCAACCAATTAGATTAGAATTGACCGAATGAGCAAAAGGTGATTCTATTCGAGAGAATTTAACAGTTTTTAATGGTTTCTATTTCTGCAACGTCACAGCAAAAACATAAGAAGCAGAGATGCACTGCTACCACTTTTTCCACGAGTTTGATACTTTCAATCTTGGTACACACCTACACCAAATACAGATACAGTAATACCTCGGTTTACGAGTTTAATGCGTTCCAAGAGTGAGCTCGTAAACCAAAATGCTCGTACATCAAAACAATTTCCCCCATAAGAACACACTAAAAGTCAATTAATTCGTTCCACACGACCATAAATGCCCATTTTAAATATTTTTGGGGTTTTAACCTATTAATTACGTTTAAAATTATAACCATTAAGATCTCATATAAATACTAATTAAGTGTTTTTAGAGTTTAACTGTCATTATTAACTATTATATGATCTGAACAGAGTTATAACTGTCAAGTCAAAGTCAAAGTCAGCTTTATTGTCAATTCTGCAATATATACAGTGCATACATATAGAGAATTGAAATTCCGTTACTCTCAGACCCAAGGCGAATACAGTTAACAACAACAATAATTTAACAGTAACAGTAACAACAACAACAACAACAACAGAAGATGAAGATAAAATACAATAAAATTAAACTAGATGGATAAAGTGAGTTATGGAGGTAAAGTGGCGATGGCAAATAGTGCAACAATAGTAAATAGTAATAGTGCAAATTACAAATTAAGGCAGTGCAAATGTAATAGGAGAGAAATGCAAGGACAACATAATGAGGTGGATGAATAAGAGAATAACTGATGGTGGGTAGGGGGTGGGGGGGGGGGGATTCAGAGATCAGGTCCTTGGTGCAGAAGAGGGGAGAGGTGGCAGAGTCGGGAGAGAGTTCAATGCCCTGACAGCTTGGGGTATGAAGCTGTCCTTCAGTCTGCTGGTCCGTGCCTGGAGACTGCGTAGTCTCCTCCCTGATGGCAGCAGACTGAAGAGGCTGTGGGATGGGTGGGTGGGGTCCCTAGCAATAGCAAGGGCTTTTCGGGAGAGGCGGGTGTTATAGATGTCCTGGAGGGGTGGGAGAGAGACACCAACGATCTTCTCAGCTGCTCTCACTATGCGCTGCAGTGCCTTGCGGCAGGATGCGTTGCAGGCGCCGTACCACACAGTGATGCAGCTGGTCAGAATGCTCTCGATGGTGCCTCTGTAGAAGGTGCGCATGATGGGGGCTGAGGCTCCGGCTCTTCTCAGCTTACGGAGGAAGTATAGTCGCTGCTGCGATTTCTTAATCAGTGCTGTGGTGTTGGTGGTCCAGGAGAGGTCTTCCGTGATATGAACACCCAGAAATTTGGTACTCCTCACCCTTTCCACGGTCGCACCGTTGATAGTCAGAGGAGCATGCTGGGTGTGCATTCTTCTGAAGTCAACAACAATCTCCTTCGTCTTCTTCACGTTCAGAGAGAGATTGTTGTCGCCGCACCACCTGGCCAGGCGGCTCACCTCACTCCTGAAGTTTGTCTCATCGCCGTTGCTAATGAGACCAACTACAGTCGTGTCGTCCGCAAATTTGATTATTAAATTGCTGTTGTGTGTGGGTGTGCAGTCGTGTGTAAGCAGAGTGAAGAGGAGTGGGCTCAACACACAACCCTGAGGGGTTCCAGTGTTCATGATGATGGTGCTGGAAGTGTTGCTGCCGACCCGTACTGCCTGAGGTCTTCCTGTCAGGAAGTCCAGCAACCAGTTGCACAGTGAAGTGCTGAGTCCCAGCTGAGACAGTTTGTGAGTGAGCTGTTGGGGGATGATTGTATTGAATGCTGAACTAAAGTCTATGAACAGCATTCTGACATAAGTGTCTTTATTGTCCAGGTGCGTGAGTGCTGAGTGGATGGCAGTGGTGATGGCATCATCGGTCGAGCGTTTTGACCGGTATGCAAATTGGTAGGGGTCCAGGGAGGGGGGGAGGACAGATTTAATGTGGTGCACACGTCCAGGAATGTTGTCAGGACCTGGAGCTTTGCGTGCGTTGACCCTGCTGAGGGATCTTCTCACGCTGTCCCTGGGCAGTGACAACATCTGGTCATCGGGAGGAGGTGGTGACTTCTGTGCAGTGGTGCTGTTGTGTGCTTCAAAGCGAGCGAAGAAAGTGTTCAGCTCATTTAGAAGGGGTGTGGAGCTGTCACACGTCCGTGCAGGGGGTTTGTAGTCCGTGAGGGTCTGAATCCCCTGCCACAGGCTCCTTGAGTCTCTGCTGTCGCTGAAACGATGGGCTATCCTCCTGGAGTACTGTCTCTTAGCCTTCCTGATGCCATGTGACAGGTTGGCCCTTGCTGTCCTCAGGCCCACCTCATCTCCAGCTCTGAAGGCAGCGTTACGCGTCTTCAGAAGACTGTAGACATTCCCTGTCAGCCATGGTTTTTGGTTGGGCCAGATGGAGATGGACTTAGTGACTGTTACATCCTCAATGCACTTGGTGATGTAAGAAGTAACAGTCTCTGAGTACTCCTGGAGGTCTGTGATGTTATTGTAAGTTGCAGCTTGTTTGAACATGTCCCAGTCAGTGGTGTCAAAGCAGTCTTGAAGAGCCTCTGATGACCCATCAGGCCAGACTTGAATCTGCTTCAGGACTGGTTTGGTGACTTTCACAAGTGGTCTGTATGCTGGCATTAGCATAACAGTGATGTGATCTGAAGCGCCAATGTGGGGGAGGGGGATGGCTTTGTAAGCACCTCTCTGTGTGGTATATACAAAGTCCAGAGTATTATTTCCACGTGTAGGAAAGTCAATGTGCTGATGAACTTTTGGAAACACACTCTTTAAGTCCGCATGATTGAAATCCCCAGCCAAGATGAGAAAAGCATCCGGGTGGGCTGTCTGCTGATCACTGATGTGTTTATACAGATCATTAAGTGCCTCACTCCTTTTGTTGTTGTTGGAGCTGGGGGGGATGTATACAGCAACAAGTATAATAGCTGTATATTTCCGCGGCAGATAAAACGGCCGACACTTAATAATCATAAACTCCACCAGGGGTGAGCAGTGTTTGCAGACCACAACAGCATCGCGGCACCACGCATCATTGGTGTAAACACAGAGTCCGCCGCCGCGGGTCTTACCTCCCTCGACGAGCACTCTGTCCGCGCGATGGCATGTAAGCCGATCGAGCTGAATGGCGCTGTCCGGAACGCTGTTGTTGAGCCATGTTTCCGTGAATACAAAAACACAACAGTCTCTAACAGTCTTCTGAGTGGAGCAAAGAAGACGAAGATCATCCAGTTTATTGTCCAACGAGCGAACGTTGGCCAAAATGATGGTGGGAATAGCAGGCTTGTGTGGGTTAGCCGCTAGTCTGACACGAATACCTCCGCGCTTCCCCCTTTTCTGTCTCCTCTCACCCCGTTTGTGGCGCTTCCACTGCGGGAGAGGTGCAGTAGTAAGGGACGGCAGTGTAGTAGTCCTCCGGAGAAGACCATGGTCCCGCAGCTCTTGTCCGAGCGTCGAGTCTGGGTTGGAAACTGTAGTTTTTCCAACCTCAAGCAGAAACTCACGTGTGTATCTGTGTTTGCAAACGAACGGACGCGACAAGGACGTACAAAAACACCGTGATTTACACGACGAAAAACACAAAAACGCCGATCCGTCGGGAGAGAGAGAAGCCGCTGCGTGTGCACGCGCCGATTAAGATGGTGATTAAGATTATAGTGTTATAACTGTTATAGTATGCTGTACTCTAAAAGTGTATGGCCCTTTAAGAACGTCATTGGGTGCGTTGGACTGTGAACACACGCGAGTCTCATTAGTATGCAATGTGTGGTGTTGGTAACATGCTCCATTAATAAAGTTTCATCATATTCACATGTAATCATATTCATAACAACTTATAAAATAATGCACTGTGGTGAATGATGCACCCATACTGAGAGACACTGAGAGAATGAACGAATTAAGGGGGATAAAGGGATCTTTTCGACACAAAACTGTGCATGGGTGAGAGAATTTTTTTCTCGTACACCGATACAATGCTCGTACACCGATTCGACCCTCCATGCTCGTACACCGATTTGCTCGTATACCAAGTCGCTCGTAAACCGAGGTATTACTGTACCTGTATTTTTATTTCATTTTTAATTTAATAATTTAAACAATTATTAACTCATTTAAATGTAACGCTTTCTTTAAATATTGGGTAGACAAACCAAAATAATATTTGTCATATTTGTTTAGCAAATAGAGGTTTCTTTCAGTTTTTTTGCCTGTTTTTGTTCAGTGTTCATTCTGTTGCTCTATCGTTACTTGATCTACAGCTTAGGCGACATATATGATTTAGTTGAAGCGTTTGCTGAGTGAGTGATCAGCAGGGCGTGCAACAGTAGTTTGCTCTCTCTCCTTTACCCTCAAGTAACGGTAGTAATAGAGCTTCTCAACCTCGTTCCAACATTAATGAATTTGGAGAATTCTAAATGAGCAACGGTGTGCCTGAGGTTAGTATTTTGCATAAAACGCTCCCAAAACATGTCCATATAAGGGCTTTCTGCACACCTTTCGTCGCTCTCAGCAAACATGACGCTCTCTAAAGATGCGCTGTCACCTGAGATGACTGCGCATATCACCTTGCTGTCATATGCCGCAAGATCCTCAAAACCTTCAAACACAATAAACCCAATTACAGACCTCTTTGCCAGCTCTACATATGTGAAACTGCATCTTTATGCACAGGCATTCAGAAGGGGACAGCTTATGTAATTATACAGGTAATTCTTTGATTTCACAGTGGAATATTGTAAAGTTAAAACAGAAAAAAAATTTGTTTTGCATATCTGTAGCTTAAACTGTAGAGTGTGGCGCTTGCAACACCAAGGTCATGGATCAAGGTCAACTGATTAGAATGTCAGTTTGGGTCTTTAATCCAATGTAAGTGGCTTTGGATAAAAGCTGCTAAATGCAGAAATGTAAGTCTGTTCTCAAGCATTTTGAATTTTAATATGTGCACTGTCTTTACAATTTCAGTAAAAACATTGGCACTAAATATGTGTCTGTCTTCTCCCTCCAGGTCCAAGCCGTGATGGTACCATCGGCGAGGACACCATCCGAGCGTCACTAATCTCAGCTGTGAGCGATAAACTACGCTGGAGAATGAAGGAGGAGATGGACAGAGCGCAAGCCGAGCTGGATGCCCTGAAGAGGACAGAGGAAGACCTGAAGAAAGGACACCAGAAGCTGGAAGACATGGTGTCCCGTCTGGACCAGGAAGTGGTAAGAACGTTTCCAATTATTCTACAGGGAAGGTTGTTCGTTGAGATCCCAGTTTTTGTAGAAGCGTGACGTTAGATGCGTATCTGTGGTGTTTGCGTCCTCAGGCCGAGGTGGACAGAAACATCGAGCTCCTCAAGAAGAAGGACGAGGAACTGAGTGAAGCTCTGGAGAAGATGGAGAACCAGTCGGAAAACAATGAAATTGACGATGTAATCATTCCCACCGCCCCGCTCTACAAACAGATCCTGAATCTGTATGCAGAGGAGAACGCTATCGAGGACACCATCTTTTACCTGGGAGAAGCTCTGCGCAGAGGAGTCATCGACCTGGAGGTCTTTCTCAAGGTTTGTTCAGAACAAAAAATTTGGTATTTATTGCCCTGTACAGTAATACCTCGGTTTACGAGCGACTTAGTATACGAGCAAATCGGTGTAAGAGAAAAATATTTCCCTCACTCACGCGCATTTTTGTGTGGAAGTCCTAACGCTCAGCATCTTCGCGCGTATTTTTACTGGAAATATCCTAACAACAGCCTCTCATAAAACAGTCACGCGGTTCCAACCCCTTTATCACCCCTTCACTCGTTCATTCTCTCAGCGTCGCTCGGTTTGGTTGCATCATTCACCACAGTGATACTTTTATAAGTGATTTACAGCGGTTTTACCTCGTGTTGTTAACATTAATTAATTGTGATTGCTATTGTTCACGTAGTGAAATATATACGTACAGTACAGCATATAGACAATGACCTCAAGAGTAGTAAGAAAGAAGGTACGAAATTCTCCCTCTAAGCAGTAACACTCCGCCCCGCTCCCCCCTCCTCTCGTCTCCTTCACGCCAGCAGCGACGCTACTCAAAGCTAAAGTGCGCGTTACAGTAAATTGTCAAGTATTTTTGGAGTTTAATTGTCAATTATTAATTAGTATTTATATGAGATCTTAATGGTTATAATTTTAACTGTAATTAATAGGGTAAAACCAAAAAAATATTTAAAATAGGCATTTATGGCCGTGTGGAACGAATAAATAGATTTTATTGCATTCTTATGGAGAAAATTCTCATACACAAAAAAAATTTTGAGTTACGAGCTCGCTCTTCTTCAAATACGGGTATTACTGTATTTGTCTTTTCTTGGAAATGTTATGTTTAACATCTCGTTTTTGCCCTCAGCATGTGCGTCTGCTGTCCCGAAAACAGTTCCAGCTGCGAGCGCTCATGCAGAAAGCACGGAAAACCGCCGGACTCAGTGACCTTTACTGACCTCCCGCCACCAATACTTTGATCTTATGACCCAGCCTCTGATCAGGTTTGTCAGTGGGAGTTCACCCGTTCATGAAGTTTTACTTCTGTGAGAATTTTAGCTACTGTACCACCCTGGTTTTATTTTCTTGATTTGAAAAAGACAAAATGCAAACTTGGTACGATATTTCAACGCTAAAAGGTAAAAACTAGTCCTGAGAATTGGAAATAAATGAGACGTCATAGACATTATGCTCCTGCTTTCATTTGAGCTTCTTGTGTTAAACTGGCAGGTTTTAGAGACTACTGTTATTAACCGTGCGTTTAAAATGTGAAATCCACAGGAAATATGAGGAGATTGTTGTCTGTTGTGAATAGCAACTCCTATTTTTATTCAGGCACTGTTACAAAATATTGTCATGCCCAAAAAATGAAACTAATATATATATATTTTGCATAAAATGTTTTTTTACATTCTCATTATTGTGAACGTTAAGTACATTTACCCTATAAAATATGGCTGTAATTAGATTTTTTTTTCTAATTGTCATTACTGTAATACAGTAATAAAATCTCATCCGATCTAAACATTTTGATTCTCAAGTTAAGTCAGCATCATTTCAATTCAGTTTAAGTAATACATTTCATTTGTATTTTGGATAAAAAGTAAAATGTGCATCATAATGTCTAAATCTAATTCATGCAAAATATAATGTATTGTTAATTTTTTATTTTGGGGTAAAACATGACCTTTCATGAGATTCACCTTATGGAGTACAGTGATGACTTATTTCAATTTTATTACATGTATATTTCCAAATTTATTTCTCACAATTGGGAACTATTTGGTGTTCCAGATTTGTTGTTACTGTAAACCATTTAGTTGTACACAAAGTATGGGTTGTTACTAAGGTTTCATTTGAAAACTGAAAAGATATAAACTATTGTACTTTCAGTTTTCAGACTATTTCTCCTAATTCTAAGTCTTTTTGTTAAATCCCACCTGTTGAATTTCAGTTGTAGTTATTTTAATGCACTTTTGGGATGTGAATTAAGACTTGAGTTGCTGTTTCTTAGACTGAATAAAAAAAAAACATGTTGAATCAGGATGTAATTGTTGACCATTCACTATGTTTCCATAATGTGCAATAATGATAAAGGGCTGGCAGGTGCCGCTGTGCTAACTTGCATTTTGACCTCTAGACCTGCCTGATACTGCCATTTAATGCACTTTTGAGAGATCATTTACACAACGCCCACTGACCCACTTGGTTTCTGTATAGCTGTTATATCTATTAAATACAGCACAAAGAGACAAAAGCAGCTTTTGTAGTTAGTCACAATGTTTATTCAGTTACAGGCCGTGTCTCAATTGCACAATCACACGCTTCAAGTAACCGCTATAACCGTTGCCGTGTTTCACGACACGGCTGGGAGTGTGTCATTGTTCTTACAGACCAACACGAAGAAATAACATTTAATAACACAACAGCTGATACAGAAGTAGTTATTATAAGAGGTTGGATCATCTAAACAAACGTAACATCTCAACGTGGTTACAGCATGATTTACAAATGAATTTGATTTAAACTTAACCATTGTAAAAGGTTTTATTCCCCTGTAAAATGTAAAAAGGTGGACAATGATTGACTTCCAGGTCAAAGCCTCACAAAATCATTGACTTGCATTGTGTTTCCATGTGCGAATTAACGGTTATGCTCGTCTTTACACGTTAACGCAAGTCATTTCCATTTCATGGACCTTCATCATGAAACGTAGCTAACAAATTACTTAATTCACTTATTACATAAAAGCAATTTCAACGTCCAGTTCAACCACCAATTTCTAAATCGTTCATTAAATTACTTGCATTAACTGTAACAATCCACGTGACAATTCAAACCGTTCCCCAGTAAATTGTTGCATTCAATGTAAACATGCATTAGTTTCAACAATTCAAAATCATTTAAACTTTAGCACCCACATTTAATGTAACAATTGAAAAGTTAGTTCAGAAACGTAAAACTACTCTAGCGTAAATTGTTGCATTGAACTACGCAAAATGTTACGCGAGAGGTTTTACAAACGATTTAAACTATCGTCTTACAACTTGATTTCAAGCATGCTGGAAAAAAAAAAAATACTGAGGTGATTTTTCTTGAAAGCTATAGTTTTTTTGTACATGCAAACACACAATGGCATTTCATAAAGCTTTGATTTTACGGGTTGGTCTTGGTGAAAATCTTAATCGCGTGACACGTACGGAATGCTAGCTGACCTCAGAACGGAATAAAATACTCAAACTGCAGAGAATCCTGCTCACAACTGCGTCTGACTATAAAGCGGGATCGACAGACACACAGAGGGTGATGATCTCTGTTAAGACAACGAGAATAAACGATTTCTCCTCTGCAGCTAAAGCCACTAAAACAAGGAGAGTTGAAGCTGCAGGTGTAAGGCTGGCGTGGAGATCTCACGGTTACAGGCAGTAAGGTTTACGAAGTCAGGCAACAGCTAGGCAGGACTCATTGAGGTTTGTAATGTGACACTGGCTACATTTTGGAGAGGGCCGCGGTTCACAGGGTCAGCTCCTTCTGAACGCCCCACAGGGTCTCGGCACTCTTCACCAGCTGTTTCTCCTCGTCTGGTTTGAGGGTCATGTGGACAACATCTGTCAGGCCTCCATTACCCAGGATGCATGGCACGCTGAGGAAGACCTCGTCATTGACACCATGCATTCCCTGTAAATGCACGACAAAAGTCAAATAGTGGTGCTTTGTAGGCATTTTATAGCAAAACTTAGTCAACATTCTTAGACAAAGAAAATGTACTTTGCCTTTTCCGATGCCTTATTTTGGCAAAATATAAAAGCAGAACAACCTATACAAACCTTTGTCTGTCTAAAACCACTTATTTGATGTTGCCTAAATTATCAATGGATTGTGGCTTTGGGATACAGTTTATCACTTCATATGAACCAGAACCAAACAGGAGAAACTCACCTTGACCAAAGTAGAAACGGGATGACACTTGTGCAAGTTCTTCAAGATGCTTTCACACAGGTCAGCTACAGACATACCGATCGCCCAGGAAGTGTAACCCTTCAGCTTAATAACCTCATATGCACTGTCAAAGCAAACCAGATTAATGTTAAACACGGATCAACAACCATGTGTCCAGACTAAATACATTTACACAAGGCCGTGATTTACAGGCATTCTAATGGCGACTCAAAGTATACATTACAGATCACATGCAAATGAATAACACTTGGCCTCTCTCCCGAAAACCTCTCCATGTCATTTGGAGACGATTATTAGTGCGAACCACTTTATGGATGTCTAGTTGGCTACAAATTATTTACCTGTCAACCACCATCTTGTGGACGCTCTTCCAGTCCTCCTTGTCTTTATCTGTACCCATGTCAGGATTCAGAGTCTGAAGGGAAACACCAGCCACGTTGACGCCGCTCCACACGGGAACTAAAGAGAAAAAGGTTTAGATTTCTGAAGAACACAAGTTACATTCTCTGTGCTCTTGAAACATCTGTCCTCACCGCTGGAGTCTCCATGTTCTCCGACGACCCAACCATGGCAGCTAGAGGGGTGAATGCCCAACTTCTCTCCCATCAGGAAACGGAAACGAGCAGAGTCCAGGTTTGTGCCGCTGCCGATCACACGGTTCCTGGGCAAACCGCTCAGCTTCCAGGCCACGTAGGTCAAGATGTCAACTGAAGAGAAGACGATATTTGCTTACGGTTTCTCAACACAATCCACTGGCTGCAAAAGGACATACCAGACTTGGTCTCAGTTGATATGACATACCTGGGTTTGAGACCACCAGAAGGATGCAGTTGGGGCTGTACTTGATGATGTTGGGGATGATGAACTTGAAGATGTTGACATTCCTCTGGACGAGGTTCAGGCGGCTCTCGCCCTCCTGCTGACGGGCTCCAGCAGTCACAACCACCAATTTGGAGTTTGCAGTCACACTGTAGTCTTGAGAGGAAAAGACAAAACATGAAAGTAGCAATTTTGAAATGATCTCCCACCTGGAGAGAAACGGACCGGTTCCTAAATTTCTCAAGGCCTGTTCAGACCAAGCTCAAGTAAAAAGCACTGGCAATCTCCTGCTATAATCAAGTTGTGCTTACAATGCAGAGATTTGGAAAAAAACTGAATAGGATTTAAACCGCATTGCCAGAACCAGAGTGCTTATTTCTTGCCCTTTCTCATGCTGATAAACCTCTCTGTTAAGGCTGACAGTCTGACAGATTCTCAACAACTTCACTGGCCGTCTTGTTTTCACTGCGTTTCACACCGTCTGCACAAGTAGGTCTGCCGATGGAGGCTTTTCGGATGATTGAGCATGTTGAATTGGCAGCAGAGTACGTCGCCGAGAAGGATCAATCTGGGGTGCATTTCCCAAAAGCAACAACGGTCACAAGTTTCATCCCTACCAAGAGTTCACCAGAACGAGTGAGCAATCTATTCTTTTGAGATGCATATCCAAAATTGGCAATTTCACTTAGCGAACTAGTGTACGAAAAGTAACAAAAGCAAGCAAACTACGAAGAGGGCACACATTAAAGACTCTTGTCATTTCACCATTGGTTTATTACAGTGTTGCCAACTATTTTCAAAGGAAAGTAGCTAAAGCCTGGACAAAAAGTCGTTAAATGTTGCTATGTGAAGTCATGCGTAAATTAGCACGTCTTTTAATAACCAGGTTCTTCAATCTGCAGCGGCGCTGAGCAGAGCGCACGTCAGAACAGAAGCAGGTGTGTGTGTTTTAAGCCTCATACTCATTGGTCGGTAACCGCTCGTCAATGTCAAAATATTTGAGAAAACCAATCAAATCAGAGAAGGCGTGCTTTGTGCACACAGAAGCGGATGAGGCCGAACGCGAATTTTGCTTTGGGATGCGGCCCACGGCAGCACTCGCTGCTCATTGAGAAGCGCAAGAACGATACGTGCTTTCACTTCAGAGTCTCCAATAACTCCAGATAAAGTCGTTAGATTTGTCCAGGTCGCTTTTGAAAATGTGTCGCTAGAGTGGTCTGAATACTCGCTAAATATAGCGACAAATGCGCCAATTTGGCAACACTGGTTTATTGCCCTTGCTGAACAAATACAGTCTACTGCCACCTGCAGGTACAGAGTAAATGTGCGTTTACACCTGTAGTTCAGTTTGTTTCATCCAGAACAAAAACAAAAAACAGGTATGCTTGATTATTCAGTCACTTTAAGGGTTGCATCTTGTGACAGGTCCTGTTTTTGGTTTGACGCGTTTGGTGCATATTTAATTCAAGCCGCACTGGAGTTCGTTTGGAACCAGAACGAGACCCATCAGTGACACGGCCGTATCATTCCGCTTGTTTGGCAGAGTACTATCATTCCGCACTAACAGAGCAATCGCACAAAGGTCAGGTTCGTTTTAAATCAAACATGCCAAATGTGAACACACCCTAATTTTCAAATCAGATGTGCTGCTGGGACAGTGGTCTCTGTGGGGTGTTCAAGCACAACTCCCCCTGCTTTTAATTGTAATATTTTGCTTTACATTTAGATAAACGCTATACAAACTTCATTGGTACGTTATCACCAAATCAGCATCAATCGAACCGTCAGCTCAATATCAAGCAGTCATAAATCTATTACTCCCCCCTCCCTCCCCTCATTGTCCTTTAGTGGAAGATTATGAAATCTGACCTTTATCCGCCACTATCTTGTGCGTCTTGAGAAAGAGGCTTCCGTGCTGCAGGTCCATTGCCTCTCCTTTCAGCTTATCTTCCATCACGTCCACCAGGGCGAGTTCATCAGTCAGATCCTGTGCGCACACACACACACACACACCTTTAGTGGCTGCCTAGACTATGATAAGTGTTGAGTCTAGGGTCAGAGACTCATTTTATTACTGAAGGTAATGAGTCAGAGTTTGATTTTTGTTCCACTACATTCTCTAAGATCTAAAGACTGTTGCTACTGCAGGTTCAACAGCTGAATTTTGCACCCATTGAGAAGTGCAGATTCCTAACGTTTGCCAAGTCTTCAGATACGGGGATCAGGTTTAATCTTGGCAGCGGTTCAAGAGCTTCCTTCTCATTCAGAAATCGCTCTACGTTCAAAGGTCAGGAAAGCGTTCAAGACCAGAGTTATTTACTTGAGCCGTTGCAGCTTTACCCCCATTGAGAATTCAGGAGAAAACAGGAGGACATTCCTTCAAGGAAGATATGGGAATCAATGTGACAAGCTCATTCCACAGCTTTTGTTCACAAGTGGGAAAACATGGCATTCGATTTATTTGATTTACATGAACAGGCCAAATTTGATAAAATTGTTGGCATATAAACCATTTAACCCATAAAACAAACTTTCATTCAAGAATTCTACACAAGTCATTGTCTTTTGCAGTCTCACCATTTATTTTTTAACAGGAACAGAAAAGGGATGACAGGAAATGATGAGGGAACCATATTGGGAAATGTTCAAACCACTCACAACAGAAAGCTTGGTTCATAATGCATGTGCAGTGACAATGAAAAAAGGTCCAAATTTACTACATTTTAGATCATTTAAAACGGTCTTTGCTAAATTTAAGAAAAATATTTCTCAAATCATTTAAACATTTCAATTTTACACAATTTATTTTAAAAGCAATTACTTTTAATTGAAAAATTAAGTGGCACGCATGAATGTTGTCAGTAATGTAATCCATCTAAGGATGAGTGTTTATCCAGATGTTGATCTTCACTGACCTTGAGAAGGATGCTGATGGCAGCGGCCATTCCCACCATCCCCACCCCGACGACGGTCACCTTGTTGGTGGGCCCTGTGGGCGACTCCTTGCTCACATGAGCGATCAGTTTCTCCTTTGTGGAGGCCATGATCTTCAGCTGCCGGAGAGAGAATCACATCAGCCACTCACTGACTCTTCAATGCGTCACTAATATGCTTTTAGGACCAAAGCTTTTTTTGGGAAATCCAGCGAATCAAAACTATCATGTGCAAAACAACACAGAGGGGCCTGACACTCAAACTGTGACGGGGATCCCCAGGACGGGTCTGAGAAGACACTTAATCTTCCTGCCAAGTGCAGACATGGAAAAGGTGATGTGTATAAATGAGTAAAGTGCGACCCTCCCCCTCCTCTGCAGTGTCATGTGCGCAGAGGCACGTAGACAAATGAATGCGTAGTGGAGGAACAGCTCATCTCAAGAGCTCATGATTCAACATGTGCCACCCGAACACAAGCTCAGACCATCCCACAAAACACCAGAGAATCACACCGGTCACTGAGAACATAACCATACATTTACAATAAACTACTACATTTTTAGAGTTACAGTCGGTCTCATGTTGTTAATTAAGGGGGGAAAAAAATTCATATAGATAGACATACATGCATTTAGTTTTTTTATTCTTCAAATTACAATTATTTTAAGCTACATTTAATTACGTTGACGCAGATAAATGTCATTACCGTAATGCGTTATTTTAGTTAATCTAATGTTTTTGACAGCTAAGATTTTCTTGTCCTACATTTGTTTCATACAATTTAATTGTATTTCATTACTGTAATGCACAAAGAAATGTCTCATTTTTCCCTGTGATCTAATTTTAGCAGAGTTATTGACAGTAATTTTAAACCAGTTTCCGGTGTTAAGTTGGGAAAATCATATGAGACCATAAATAGAGAAATCCAACAATAGACCAATTCAACAAGAAAATATTAATTGCATTTTTAACTAAAAAATTACATGTTTAGTTAGCTTAATGTTTTAGTTTCACGTTTTCGACACATAAAAATACAAGCAATTAATATTTACACTTATTACCGTAATACACAAAATACGTCATTACCGTAATGTTTTAATTCCCGTTATTCCCAATGATGAATCTCAGTGGTCTTTATTTTAATACAGTAATTAACATTAATTTTCTCGTTGGAGACCGGTGTTAATTTTGGAAAACAGGGAAAACCCCCCGATCAAAAACGAAGTACTGACTCATGTCGCACATAGCGGGACTTTATGTGCAGCATCCGGAGCGAATGAGGCTCTCGCGCTCACGACAGACAATAATCTTGGGACATGAGCGCACATCTGCACTCACACGTCAGGATGAGCAGCAATTAACGAGCGAAACAGACATCATCATCATCATCAAGACGGATATGACGAAACACAGAGGAACAACGCCATACATTGAGCGCAAGAGACTTTAAACGACAGACTCGCACGAGCGCTTTAAGACATTCATTTAATGTGTTTATGTGTGTCTCACCTGTAGAAGCGATGGTTTAGCGGAGGACTGAGCGGCGACACGATGACGCAGCTGTGAGGATGCAACTGCGCGCGCGGTATATATACATTTGCGTATGCGTCAGTGGGCGTGGCTTTGCGCGCCGTGCCGGAAGTCACGTTCATCTCGGGAAACGTCATGAAGCGGATGTGGTTCGCGCGCGTTTTGTAATCTGTGGAAAATAACCGCTGTAGTGATCAGGGTTCTTGTTATTTAATTTACCTTATATAAACATGACAACACAAAATAAAGACTTCTTGTCTAGTTTCCCTTAATATATTTTTTATTTTGGCCTGTAGCTTCATTTTGTTCACCCTCATTATATTATATATCAATGGCTACTGAAGACATACATAAAATAGCGCTTGAAATCATAATAATTCATATAATAGGCTGATTACGTACATCTTATTTCATTTATGACAGTTAAATTGTGAGAAAACCATTGAGAATCGGATAATCGGTAAGTTGAATCACTGTTATTAAAGCGCTTTACACATTACAGGCTGTTGCAAAGCTTTACACTGATAAACAGGAAAATTATGATTCAATTATGAAATAGGTCATTTTGGCTGTAAATTGGCTCTAAAAAGGATATAATAAACAGTCATTATTAATTTGAAATAAGTCATCGGTTATTAAATGAGTTACTTTCATCCATAAAGCAGCTCTGGAGAAAATAGTCTTGTCATCGTCCAGCTCATTTCAGTTCTCATCGAGTCAGTGCAACTCAATAATATTATGTGAAAGCAATTAATATTAAGTCTTCCCATCTAAGCAAACCAGAGGCGACCAACCGCATCATACGTCAGAAATGGCAAAAGACACAAAGCATAACAGTTTTGCTGAAGGATTCTCTTAATATTTCTATATTGTAAATGCTTTACAGTACTCCAAGAATGATCTGATCAGTATCAGGAGTGTGGTGTGAATGTGCTGAACTGGCAGGAGGCAGTTCAAGGGATGCAGAGGAAACACGTTATTGTCAGTGGACAGTCCTAGCATAGGCTACTGTAAATATAGCAGACAGCAATACAAAATATATCTTCATAGGCCTAATTATCTTATAGCCTACATTTGACTGGCCTGTAAATTAAAACATTAACCATCGGTTTTATACTAAATATGTCAAAATTGTTGCAATAAAAACAGATTAGCAGGTCCTTCTGTGAGTATTGTTTGTAATGTCTTTTGTAATGAAACGGCACCATCTTGTGGCAAGGAAAGCCTGTTTCAGACTATTGTATGAAGTTTATTCATAAATAGTAAATAGTTTTAGATTTTCATGTTCAGTCATATAGTATGCCTAAATTATACTTCAATTACAAAATTACTCCATGTTCAGCTGTAATGTACAGTATTGTGACATTTACACAGTATTGTCATTTAAGCAAGTTTCACAAGTTACGGCATTACATAACGATCAGCTGCCATATAAAGAAGTGTAGACAACACATTTAACCATTTTTATCCCTTATGAAAAAGTTTATTCAAGTGTGCTATTAGTATACTTTTGAAAATAAGAAGGTATACTTTCTACTTTTTATTTACTTCTCAGAAATGTACTTAAAATTGCATGATTATAGTTTTCTATGAGGATTCTAAGTACAACTCGGATTGTGGTTTAATCTTTATATATATATCATATATATATATCACACACACACACACACACACACACACACACATATATATATATATATATATATATATATATATATATATATATGATGCTATTTTCACTTAAATTTTCAAAACTTTCAAGTATACTTGCAGTATAAAAAATGTGTATTTGATTAGTTACTTCTAATTCATTGATATTAGTATGCTTACTACATCAAGTATACTTAAATATACTCAGAGTTTACTTGAGCAAACTTCATAAAATGAACTTGAAGTTTTCTTGTTTTTGTTAGGCTTGCTCTGCTAACTCAAGAGAAAAGCATTCATTTATTTCCTCACTGTTTACTCTCAATCCATCATGAAGCTCGCTCGTGTCTGGAGGGCGAGCTGCCACTGCACTTATTGCACAGAGTTTTGAGACTCTCTCGGCCGATGGCAACACAACAGTCATGTGGACTTTGTTGAAGTGAGCAAATAATCAGATCACAGCTTTTGGCAAGTCTCATTTCGGTCTCCAAACACTGTTGGACCACACAGGCGCTACATGAACCAACATTTATCATTAAATGCTGTCGTTCCATGTGGCACTACATCCCAGCGGCCTTCTTTTCATCTTTTCATTTCTGTGCTTTCTTCTTTTTCATCTTGCCTTTATGTGAGGTAAACTTTTCCTTCTCTTAGACTCATTTCAACTTTCTCGATCGACACATTAGTCTCTGTTTGTTCACCAGCAGCCACAAAATCTTCACCATAATTCAAAAATGTTAAATTAATGCACCTTGTCAGTAACTTTTAAACTTAAGCAACCAATGCATTAGAAATGTGTGCACAGTCATTCATAAGATAGCGCTACACGAAGTTGCATTCATTCCCAACTAGTCCTTGATTCATTATGTCCAATTATATCCAAAACCCAAAAGTGGAATCCAATGTTTAGTCTGTTGAAAAGTTCCAAAAGTTCCAAAGCAATGCATGACATTTACATTTAGCAGACACTTTTACGTTTCCTTCAGCTGAGACACTTCAGATGAGAGTGTTCTCCATGATGGGTTTGATTAGCTTGAAATATGATTGAAATAATTTCAAAAAAGGAAAATATAGCTCAGTGCAACCATTACAATTGTTTACGTGCTCGTGTTTCAGAGCACTGTTGTGGAAAGAGAAAAATCTGAACTTCCTTCTGTGTCATAAATGCAAACATCAAATGTAATGCCGAACAGCAACTTTAAACGTCAGCAGTATTACAAAAAAATAAAATGAGATTAAATGATGTTACAAATAATGTGATTTCTTTATGCAAAATGGAGGAGATGCTCAATGACTGGTATAATCCTGAATTTAATGAGAATGCTTCTGAGAACAAAGAAATGTCAAGAGAAGATCATGCATTCATGGAAAAGGTAAGCAGGTCAATTAAACTTCAGGATGGACACTACAAATTGAACTTTCCTTTCAAAATGGAAAATCCCATATTGCCAAATAACCTTTGTGTGGCTAAACATTGCATAATGGGATTGAAAAGGAAGACTTTTCATCAAGAACATAAAGACTTCTTGGATGACCTTTGTCAACAACAAAGGTTATGCTGAAAGAGGACCATTACATCAGTTGAAGGAAACGTTTGATATATATCTCACCATAGTGGCAATCACAACAAGAAAATATCTTTAAGAGGGATATTTGACAGTAAAGCTGCTTACAAAGGTATCGTTTAATGATCAATTTCTACAAGGCCCTAATCCGAGTTCTTGTGAGGTTTCCACAAGAACCTATTGCATTTATGTCTGATGTGACAGCAATATTTCACCAGGTCAGTGTTGCAGTGGAGGATATGGATTTTCTTAATTTCTTGTAGTGGCCAGATGGTGACTTAAAGCAAGAACCTGTGGAATACAGGATGACTGTGCATTGTTGAAGCTATGTTATCCCCAAGATGTGCTTGTTTTTGTCAGGGTTCTGTCACTTCGGTTTGGGTTTCTAGTGTTTTGGTTGACAGAGCTCTGACACTGCCCCTTTGTTGTGTCTTGTTATTGTGTAACCCCGCCCATCTTGTTCCCTTGTTTCCCTTGATTGTTCTCAGCTGTTCTGCTCGTTACCTTCCTCATGTGTTTCCTATTTAATCCCTTCGTGTTTGCCGTCCTGTCACTCTATATGTTCCATGTGTCTGTTCTCCGCATTCCATCCGGTTTGTTTGCTTTAGTTTAGTAAGTTATGGCTTCCCCCCCCCCTCGGGGCAGTTTTGTTTGTGTTTTGTTTTAGATAAATATCCTTCCACCGGGACTATTGAGTCCTCGCTTGTTCACTCGTGAGCCATCCGTGACAGTTTTGCACTATGCAGGACCACTGCTGACAATAAAACTGACTTTCCGGAGAAGGTCATAGGCACAATTCACTGAAAAGTGAAGCTTCAGAGGAAGAGGCCATTTTGATGACCAAAGATTTTCCAATTGATAAAATGGGTCAGTTGTAGCTGTGTTACAAACTGTACCTGAAGAACACAGAAACCATGACATAAAAACGATGAAATTGGTCAAGGATAAACTGTCAATGGAAAGAGCTCTTGGTTTGTTGTGGTTTGTTGAAATCCACTTTCAATTTTAAAATGACCATCAAAGATCATTCTTGCACCAGACATGGTGTTCTGTCAGTGTCGTGATCTGTATATGATCCTTTAGGATTCTTGGTACTATTCACTCTTACAACAAAATGTCTTGTTTAAGGGCTGTGTTGGACAAGATGTGGATGGGATGATCCTCTACCCTCAAATCTTCAAAGACAATGGTCTTTATAGTTGAAAGAACTTGGGATGATTGCAGACTTTAAGGTGGATAGATGCTTAAATCCCACAGAATTTGAACGAACTTACCAATGCTCAGTTGGATCATTTTACAGATGCAAGTACACTTTGATTTGACACTGAAACATATCTTAGGATAAGACAAATAAGGCTGTCCATGTTAGTTTCCTACTCAGCAAATCAAGAATAGCATCACTGAAACATATAACAATTCCACATCTTGAATTGAAAGCTGCCGAACGTGTTGCTCCATTGGACAAAATATTGAGAGGAGAAATACAGTTTATATCGGTGTTTTGGACAGATAGTATATCTGTATTAAAATACATAAAAATAGAAGACAAACACTTTCTGAGTTTGGCAACAGGATCTCTGCAATAAGAGAAATTATAGAGACTATCAAAGCGGAGATACATACCTACATCTCAAAATCCTGCAGACTGTTGTTCTGAAAGAGGTATGAAAGCAGACCAGCTGATATCAAGTGAAGAAGGGATCAATGAACCAGATTATCTGTGGAAATAGGATACAGGAATACAGAAAGAATAGCCAACACAAATAGTTGACTCTACTCTTAAAGTCAATGATTTTGAGGTAAAAAGGAACGAGTGTAAACACTACTGGTGTAAATTAAGTGTCAAGTGCAATAAATGCCACTAATAGACTGATTACACATTTCTCAGACTGGACAAAGAAGGTTGCTTTTGCCTGGTTTTTGAACTTAAAGAAAATTCTGAGTCAAAAGCGGAAAGATATCAAAGCCTTTTTAGATTCTTTGGTAGGAGCTTCAAAAGCTATCCGTCTCAATAATTACACAAAACTTAACTTTTGAAGACCTGACTGAAGCTGAAACAGCCATTGTTGCATTTATTCAATAGCAACTGTTTGGAAAATAAATGACTGTTTCAAAGGTAAAACCAAATAGCAAGTTGAGGAATGCTGCAAGGAAAGGAAGCATTGTATCCTTCTTACTTTATCACACTCATCTTGTGGCAAATTCATCAACAATCAGGTAACATTGGAAGAAATCATATGCTTTCCAAGCTGAGAAAAAGATATTGGATCATGAAAAGTAATGCAGTGCCAGAAAGATCAAATCTAGTTGGTGGGTGAGCAGAAGATGGGAGACTTGTCAAAAGAGAGTCTCGTTTCTGTTCTTCCTCCATTTACGACTGTAGGAGTGGATTATTTTGGTCCTAAGAGGTCAAAAGAGGAAGCCCCATTGTGAAATATTATGGCGTCATCTTTAGGCCATTCTAAATGATGAGCTGTCAGAGGAGATCGAAACAGGTCCAATATATGTGTGTCTTATTCTGGAGAAGATGTACAAGTGAATATTTGCCTTTGCTTCAAGAGCTACAGAAATGGAACAAGGAAACGAGGAGTGTTGTTCTTGGTGAAATTGCTGTCATTCATTTTGTTTGTTTTTTCATTTTTGTGAGGTTGTTTTCCTGATAAAAATGGACTGGAACTAAAATCAGTACACTTGAGAGACCTGTCACAAAGCTTTGTCTAATGTATTACAGCATGAAAGTGTGAAGGACTGATTGCAAATACTATTTAACCAATGGAAAATTGTTTATTTACAATGGCATACAGTGTTGCTTTGGTGGCTCTTTGTATTAATATTATAATGAATTGTAATGTCTACCTGTACTGTACAATTAAGGGCCAGGGTGTAAGAGCCATTACATTGAATTGAATGTCTATTGTAATTCCATTGTTACACACTGTGCAGTGTGGGTCTAATTAGTATATAGGTAGCCAGATAGTAAGAGAAGTCAGATGTGTAATGGAGAGAAGTGCAACAAGTTTTGACCATGTAAGACCATGTGCAGATGGAAGCAAGCTTGTGGAATTACTATGTGGTTGTGCATTTGAACAGAGTTTAAAATTACACCCATGAGCATGTGATAAATACATTAGTACGGGATTATAAGCGTGTTTTGCTTGGCTACTATGCGTCAGAAACAATGCTACAACACCTCTAAGTAACAAGATGTACATTTGCCATTACATAGTATAATAGTATGAAATTTGTCATTCACTCATGTCTCGTATTGTCCCTAAAAAATCATATCTACCGTCCTGCAACAGAGTAACAACGAGGCGGTGACCCAACGCTCTGTACTCTCGCTGTCCCACTGCTCACGGCGGCTCATCAATCTCCTCATAACTACAGCATCCACTGAGGTTACATTAAAGCGTAATTAACCCCAATTAGACATTGATAAAGACTATCAGGCTCCACATGGTAAGTCAGCATGGTATGTTCTGTAATCTTAATGTCATCAGCTATTACAACTCCACAGGGAAAGCAAAATATCCCCCAGGGGTTTATGGTCTTATCAAACGTCTTTTTCCAATCAGTTATGAAATCAGTATTTATGCTGTTCTTACGTTCTTTAGTTAAAAACCTTAATTGTTGCCCTTTGTCTTAATTTGTGTGCACTGCGAAAGAATAAACTTTTATGAAAAAGTGAAAATGAAAATTACCAATAGAAAAGGGCAATTGGACAAAACAAAGATTCTTTATGAATTAATTACAGCTCTATTGACCGAGGTACTATCAACCCAAGAATGTTTCTTGAACACTTAGTCTTTTGAGAACCAAATAATAACATTCCTAGAATTATAATTTAGGGTTATATTTTTACATTGCACAGAGCTTTAAAAAATCTATAAAATAAAGTGTACAATTTGAAAACTTTCCCTATACAGAAACAATTTTTTAAAATGTATGTTATGGGAACGTTCTCGGTCAATTGACAAGCAACTACTTCTTTGTTTTTTTTAGATCAGTGTGTTTGTGTATATAAAAGTCTGGAGAGGCGGTGAGAGAGGGAGGCTGGGTGGGACCAACTCGTCCAAAATGGGACAGGCTTGGGAGGGATTAAAGAGGGTAGGGGATCTTCCTCTCCAAAATCAAAACAATAGGTGATGGTGGTGATGTGGTGATGTGTCGCTCAGTCGTTCAATTCAACGCTGGCTCCTGCAACACGGTTAAAAGCGGGCTTGCTGTCTACGGTGGGCTCATGCTGCCGTTCCTCGCCGTCTGGAGCGCAAGTGTCATGGTCAAACCCTATGAGTCCTATGAAGAAAAATGATTGAAGGCAGTTGTCTGGGAAGTTGTCGAGGAATTGTCAAGGAATTCTGTCACGTGGCTCGAGAGAGAGATTTCCCTGCTCCAGTCAGATTAATAGGAAAGAGGGAGAGTCCATGGTTGCACGAAAAAATAACTACCAAAAACACTGATACAAAACTAAACTAAAAACCACGCCACAATCCCTTACACTTGTAGGTCTGGTCTTCTGTCACGGCTATGCTGCGTATGAAGGCATGAAGATGAAGGGTTCACATGATATTCAACAAGGAGAATCCAAATGAAGAAGAGCAAGCAAAACACAACCATGCATGAAGCTGCCTGGACAAAGGTGAACTGAAAACTTAAATACACAGACAAACGAGGCGATTAACTATAACATAGCTGACAGCTATTGATAAACTATCAATAAAAATATTCATATTTGTGATGTTTGAAATCAAATTTAGTGAGTAAAGAGGGGGTCATCCATCACTCGCATATAATGACAGGTTATGCTTCATCCCTCCAGGGACACAATTTAATGTACAGTAGAAAGCAAGACCTTGCAACCTCATCGTTAACAGAGAGGAATCGAGGTTAATTGAGGCAGTTTGAGTGAAAGTGCTTCTCTCTCAGGGGGAGATGGATGTAACCACACCAGCGCCCCATCTCTGCTCCTGATACATGTGGGTGGTAAAGGTCAAGTGTGTCCAACCTGTATCACTGTCTGGCCTTTCCTAATACTTTCCTTCACTAACCGTAACCGTATCCCTCTGGTGGTCCTCTCCTCCTTTAAGACCTTTTGTCCATCCATTTCCCCTTCCCGCCACCTTTTTCATTCAAAATCACAGATGACAGACGCTCCATGTTCAGCGGGACAGCTGGTGAGGCGAGGAGGCGGGACCAACTGACCAACACTAATCAGATTTTATTACTCTCGAGGGTAGATGTTAGTGAACCCCTGCCAAAAAACATTCTCTCTGTGGTGTGTGTGTGTTTTTATGGACACTTTGAGAAGTGTTGGGGTGTGTTTAGATGACAAATGTAATCTTTGTAAAATAGTTCTTTGAAATACTGTACCAGACTGTGGTACATCAGTCAATCAGGTCAATCACATTACTATCTATTTCCATCTTTGTACTGTGGTATCACATGTAAGTGTACCGTCTCATGTTAGCACATCTAAAACATGTCTGGTTCTTTTGCGCACAGTGTTTTACGTTTAGTTTGTGTGTCTGTGGTGTGTGAGGAGCGATTAGGTGATGATGGGTCACAGGCAACCGTTACCCGCACGACCCAGCGAGAGTCTGTCCAAACCACTGCTTTCAATCAATGTTTCTGCGCGTGTGGAGCGAGTCAGAAGCAGCAGGAATAGAGACATCTGCAGAAATACATCTGCCATAATCACTGCTGCTCTGTGGCCCTGACCGCCCCGCACTTACAGCGGCTGTCGTCGTCTTCGCCCTTCTCATCCATCTATTTTTCCCACCTCCCCCTCCCCTTTCCTCCATGCAGGAATCTCTCAGTTTTATTGACTTACGTGTAAAATATGGTCTGCAATCAATACTCAGCATGGTGTATTTCAAACATGAATTTTTGAAAAGCTGTTTTTTGTCTTTTATAAAATTCAAGTTGCTAACATAGCTGCAGAATACAAACTAGCCTATATTGGTTGTCTGATTTGTCAAGCATGCAATAATAGATTAATAGATTTAGTTTTTTTTAAATACAGTGGCTTCCAAATTTATGTGTATCTCTTCAAGTTAATCATACACATTAAACAGACATTTTATAAACCCATAGGAAAATCCCCCATAGGGAAACCTGTGAGCGCGTCTCAATTGTCTCTCCAGCTTGTGAATCAGTATATCGTGTTCATGAATTCAGGCACTGGTAAGGACAGTAAGGACCCTGGGTCACTACACATCGGGACACTGATATCTCTATTTCAGAGTTCTTATTGTACAACATCCCTATACTGGCATTTATGAACAACAGCAAAACCGATGTCTTTTCTGATGTTTCTCTTTTTAGGACACAGCCATCATAGTTTCAGCAACATTGCTAAGTAACTATAGCATGTGAATACACTTTAACTTCCTTTCAATCCATTAAACTGTTTTAGATGTCCAAATGCACTCAGAGATGATTATAAATAATCAATCTCATCATTCAGAGGAAAAATAGCATGTGCCGTTTTATGAGAAAACACTATATAATCAAATAAGGGAGCTTCACCATGAACAGTATATGCACTATACTGAAAAGTCAAGCATTCTTTTCCTTTTCAAGTCATTAGAAACTGTAGTCTAATCGTCTAATTGTAGTCAAGGCTGAGCTTCAACTGGGTGAACAAATCGAATTTCAGCTGAGGAAGGCGGGTCTAAGGTGTTGAGAAACAAAGCCAGCATAGTGATGTGAGATGTGATTAGTGAATAATTAATGACTCTAGTTGATTTTATTGTAGTGTTTTCTAGTTGTTTCCTCAGTGTAGTGCACAACCTGTAATTATTTAGACACAACAAACCTAATTATCTGAACCACACTCAATCCTTACCATTAGCATCTCAAGACAGCAGCTGCATCCAAATCCTGCACTGCTGAATAATAGACGAAAAACAGAATGTGAGAGAGCAGAATTCACAGTATTCATAAAACAGCACAGGCAAAAACTACCCAGAAATCTTACTGCTTCCAATAAGAATTCACGTGTTCATCTGATGGACGCTTTACTATCCCATGAGGGTTTGAGCGACGCTACTCACACTTGACTGAAAACACCAAGAATGTGAAACATTCAGATTACATTCATATTATATAGAGCATATTTGTTGACCAATTGCAAAGTAATTACTTATTCAAAAGAAGTACCGATTTAGAGAGTGTGTGATTTCAGACACATTCAATAAGTTAATCACACTACATGAATACTTTGAACTGTGCAGCTTATTTAGAAGACTTGTTTGTATTTTCTAAGTCATCATACTTCACGGAAAAATAGCCAGTCTCTACATAGCAACCACCCAGAATAGCCTGGTAGGCCTAACCACATAGCAACACACTAAAAAACGCTCAGGACCACGTAGCAACTGCAAATCAGCGCCGTATACATTTTCCTTACAGAAAATGTAGAAATCTAGCTTCCTGTTAGCTTATAGCTTGTGATTAGCATGAATGAAGTCCAAAACAATCCACAATGGCACTAATATGTTATTTTATATATGATACAATGCTAATATCATACTTTTTGAACATTATTACATTTATTTATGTGACATTCTCATACACAATCTTGATGTGTGAATTTCAAAGACAAAAAGTAAATTGCAGTGACCTTTAAATGCCCAGAAGGTGGCGTTATGCTGTTGCATTTACACATTTGTACATGCAAAGACTGAATGCATGCATGCCTGTCCCTAAGGATGTATAATCAAGCTGGTATGCGTGTGTGTGTGTGTGTGAGAGAGAGAGAGAGATGGTGTGTATTGCTACAAAGCACAATAAAGATGCAACAACAGCCAGAGATTTTTGTTTTGTGCTCTGAGCGATCAATCATTCTCCCAGGGTGCACGGCTGAAATGTATCAGGTGTCATTTTTGTGCCCATTTGGGCTGTCTGTTCAGCCGTTGTCTCTGCAAACTCACTGTCACACACACAAATTCACTTACACCTGACCCAGCAATGGATAATAAACAAACCAGCGACTAAATTGACACGCCACATAAATCAGTTTCTGTTCACTAATCTAATAACATGACATGAAAAGCAACAAGCTCTGAATCTCTCTGTCCGCGGCTGAGTTCCTTCAACTCTGCTGAAACATGAGCTCTCACTCTTCACAATATAGGAAATACCAGGAACCCCCCAAAATGATGATCCCTTGCGAGTTACCCACTTCCCTAAAATATGGTTAACTAAATATTATAAAGAGTTATTTATACAGTGTGTGAAAATGCGCTATAAAATTCCTTAAATGATTACTTAATTAAATGATTTACTTTTATTTCTCATTATACTGAAGCCATAATTTTCACAAAATAGTACAGTAGTGTGAAAAAGAGTTTGCCACCCTCTTAATTTCTTATTTTTTGCATGTTTGTCACTCTTGAATTTTTCCGATCAACTAATTTAAATATTAGTCAAAGATAGTAAACAGAAAATGCAGTTTTTTAATTAAGGTTGTCATTATTAAGGGAAAGCAAAATCCAAACATGGCCCTGTGTGAAAAAGTGTTTGCCAACTGGTAAAACTTAACTGTGGTTTATCACACCTGAGTCCAATTTCTCTAGCCAAACCCAGGCCTGATTACTGTCACATCTGTTCTCAATCAAGAAATCACTTAAATAGGAACTGCCTGACAAAGTGAAGAAGACCAGAATATCTTCTGAAGCTAAACATCATGGCGAGATTCAAAGAACTGCAGGCCTCACTTGCCTCACTTGCCTCACTTGCCTCACTTGCCTCACTTGCCTCACTTGCCTCACTTGCCTCACTTGCCTCACTTGCCTCACTTGCCTCACTTGCCTCACTTGCCTCACTTGCCTCACTTGCCTCACTTGCCTCACTTGCCTCACTTGCCTCACTTGCCTCACTTGCCTCACTTGCCTCACTTGCCTCGGTTAAGGTCAGTGTTTATCACTCAACCACAAGAAAGAGACTGGGCAAAAATGTTAGAGATGTAAGATGAAAACCACTGCTGAGCAACAAGAAGATTAAGACTCGTCTCTTTTTTGCCAGAAAACATCTTGATGATCCCCAAGACTTTTTGGAAAATACTCTGTCGATTGATGAGACAAAAGTTGAACTTTTTGGAAGGTGTGTGTCCCATTACATCTGACTTAAAAGTAACACTGCATTTTAGAAAATGAACGTCATACTAGCAGTAAAATATGGTGGTGGTAGTGTGATGGTCTGGGGCTGTTTTGCTGCTTCAGGACCTAGAAGACTTGCTGTGATAAATGGAACCATGAATTCTGCTGTCTAAGCAAAAAATCCAAAAGGAGAATGTCTAGCCATCTGTTCATGACCTCAAGCTGAAGCGAACTTGAATTCTGCAGCAGGAAAATTTTCCAAAACACACCAGCAAGTTCAACTATTAATGGTTGAAGAAAAACAAAATGAAGACTTTGGAGTGGCCTAGTCAAAGTGGCATGATCTTAAAAAGGCAGTTAATTCTCGAAAACTCTCCAATGTGGCTGAATTACAACAATTCTGTAAAGTCGAGTGGTCCAAAATTCCTCCACAGCTGTAAAAAAAACTCATTGCAAGTTATTGCAAATGCTTGATTGCAACAAACAAGCTGTTTAGGGGGCAAACACTTTTTCACACAGGTTTGGATTTAGTTTTCCCTTAATAATAACAACCTTCTTTTAAAAATCATTTTGTGTTAGTTTTTACTAATATTTAAATTAGTTTGATGATCTGAAACATTTCAGTGTGACAAACATGCAAAAAAAAAAAAAGAAATAGGAAGGGGCAAACTCTTTTTCACACTTTTAAACGGTATATGGAAAATATTTGCTTTTTGAAGTAAGTTAAACATTACAGCATTTTGCTATTTTCCACCCATTAGATTTTGGGCTATAGAAGAGAAACATTTCAAAATCAAATTTATTTGTAAAACAGTTTTCATCATAAATATTGTTCCAAATCAGCTTTACAGAAATTCACCATACAACCAGTAAGAAAGTTCTAAGCCTATTTAGTTTTTCTTTTGTATGTCACTTTTGTATTATTCATATTTTTCTCTCTTTAAATCTTTCTCCCCTGGAGATCCATGACCCCCAGTTTGAAAATCCCTGCTTTATAGATCATTTCATGCTGTGTTTACAATATTATTTCAGCACAACAGAAGTATCTCTGAAAAACAAACATCAGAAATATAAAGTGTGAATATTGTCTGTAATGTTATCACAGGTGTATATTTCATCATTCTCATTCTTCTTTTCTTTCTTAAATGAATCGTATTTAAGTTCTCCACAGGCATCAGCGACAATGACTTCTGATTCCTGCACCACAGAAGACAATTCTCTTTCCTTCTGCCCATGATTTCATGCTATTCTCAAATGTTTTTCACTCTTTGAATAGAAGATCAATTATTTGTTCCATGGAGAAACTTTGGCTACGTCCAGATTGAAAGTAAACATGGCCCGAATTTCCACCACCATATCCCTCCGTAATTATCTTTATGTTTCTGTTTGGAAATCTCCATCCTGGAAGTTTTTGAACAGAACTTTAACAAATACAACATGTTAAAAAAGTTAAGGACAGCTACCAAAACAATGTAACTGCCATAACAACAGGTAAAGTGACATGTAGAATGTAAAAATGCAGAATTTGAGAACAAATGCACATGGCCTATAAACAAGTCCTACTCTTTAAATTAAGGCTATACATTTGAACTAAACTGTCTATAAAGCAAAGTCTATTGGCAAACACACAATTAAAACAATTCATTAAATATTTATTTTAGGTCATGACTTGCAAAGTCTCACTTGTTCTCTTGGCCAGTCTGTAGTGAGCATGAGAAATAAAGCAAAAGGCTCCCAGAATCTCTGTAGACTTCAGCTCCTAAATGCTTACAGATGGGCTATAATGGGTTTCCCTGTTTGCCGTTGATCCTTCAATTAATCACACTCTCCTTCTGTTCACACCGAACCTGCACCAGCTTCTTCTACCTGAATCCAAGCCACAGCAAGCTATATAACTGATCTAAGATGAGTGTAGCAAAATGAAACTGTTTTACGTCAATTTGTATTAAGTACACACAGACGAGCTGAAGCAAGAATGCTTACCTGTGGCATTAAACAGTCTGATTCATTCCATAAATCAGTTTATCGTAAATGGTTTTAAATGGTGAGATAGTGAATCTACTTGAAGACCTCATGTAAGGTTAAGATGTTTCTCTCATATGTGGAGTTGGAAAGTTTGATTTGTTCTATTAAATTGTTTGTCATAAACGCTTCTCTCTCTCATAGGTAGAGTTAAAAGTTTGATTCATTCTTGTTAATCAGCTTGTCCTAAACACTCTTTATAGTGTGTAGCATTGAAAATCCCATTCATTGTGGTCAATAAATGGTCTGTCCGAAACACACACACACTGTCTCTCTCTCATTCACTCTCACTCACTCTCTCATACTGTTTATAGAGTTAGAAAGTCCAATTTATTTTAGAAAATCAGGTTATAGCAAAAGGTTGTTTCTCCAATACAGATTCTTTCTATTATGTAGAGCTGGAAAGTCTGATTCCTTCTACTGAATTAGGTTTATAGATACTACGCGACATACTCGCCTACGATATAGATTGGAAGTATGTATAATCGAATGCAGGGATACCCTCGCTTTATTAAGTAGACCTGCTGAACTGCTTAATGCTAGTGTCTACTCAGCCAATCACATGCAGCAACTCGATGCATTTAGGCATGAAGACACAGTCAAGACAATCTACAAGAAAGGTGATTTACCCTTTACCACCAAAATTACATATTTAAATGTTTTTTCCTATGAAAAGAATTCTTCATGCCTCAACAGCTTGAATGTAACGCTACACCCTTGCTTCATTTAGTATACATGGATCCCAAAACATGCTAATTATCCCCGCCTCCACTCACTCACACCAGATCAGAGATCCACTTGTTCAACAGACACACAAACTGAACTGAAATTAAATAGAGGAGATAATGAGACACACACACACACACACACACACCTGACAAACAATGACAAAATCAAATGAATCACTATGACAACAAACAAGGCAGAGGGAAAAGGTGCAAATGAAACGTCTGGTGGTGTGACAGTCGGACACTGTAAACTAAAACTTTATGTTCAGTATTATTATTCTTTATTAATATTCATAATCATTTGTAATTCATATTTTGTGAAGTCAGGCTGTGCATGTGTGCTGAGGAGAGCAATGGGATGAGCTATATTTGGCCATACATTTTCCACTGATGCAAAGGGTTTTCCGACATACCACATGATGCATAAAGGATTCCATATAAGGAATAAAAACGAGCGTGTACAAAGTAGCATATGTTCCACTGATGGATGTCCTGCTGTGATTCAACCATATCAGGGAGAAAGCTTAATTATCAAGTCTACAGACATATAATGGTAATTATATGATTAGTCTTTTGCTTGTATCATAGTGGGGCTGATAATGTGTTGCTAATGTTTCACAAACCATGTTCCCTTTCACATCTCAGTCTCCCTTCTAACAATCAGAATTCTTAGAAACGCTTTGAACATCATAGAAAGTCTGTGGAGAAAGGCATATAGTTTAGCATATCTATACAATATAATATAGCTGTTAGGCATGTGTTGGAGGAGGATGAGGAAGGCACAGAGATGATGATGAACTAAAAATATCTTTGATGATCATATGGAAACAAAACCAATTTAAATATAGAAACAAAAAGGCAATTCTTGTGCAGAACTTCTAATGAGTATGAGACTGGAAAAACACCACATATCATAAATGAAAATCAACCAAGACTGAATGAAACGTGGGGTTCAAATACACACAAACGTGAGGAGACACAGCTGACCAGACTGATGAAGTGATTAATGACGAGACTGGAATGGAATGACTCTGGGAAAAGATGGGAGGAACCAGGAAGAGAACAGAGACATGACAATAGCTAACAGCTATTATTATTAGCTATATTGCTAAATGTACATGATTTTTCATATCAACAGAAAAATATACTGGGATAAACGCTTGAGACTCCCTTGCTTCAGAGCAGTCATAGTTAATGAAATGCTAAAACTCGCCGGTACGTTGACGGAATTGGTTTCAAGGTAGTTTGTGACAGAGATTTGTTCACTGTAGTTTTTAAAAAGAAAATACTCAGCAATGATGTTTACATGAATTTTTCTTAGAGCATATTCACAAAACCGCATCGATATATAAACAACATTAAAAACTTGATTCTCATAACAGGAGCTCTTTAAGTGATTTTGAACGTGGCATGGTTGTTGGTGCCAGACGGGCTGGTCTGAGTATTTCAGAAATTGTTGAATCTACTGGGATTTTCACTCATAACCATCTCTAGAGTTCACAGGGAATGGTCTGAAAAAGACGCTGCAGTTCTGTGGGTGATAATTCCTTGTTGATGAGGTCAGAGAATAGTCAGACTGGTTCAGCTGATAGAAAGGCAACATTAACTCAAATAACCACTGGTTCCAACCGAGGCCAGTAGAAGAGAATCTCTGAACACTCAACACATCCATCCTTGAAGCAGACGGACGTTGGCCGCAGAACACACACCAGCGCCAGCGGGATAATGCCACAAAGCTCAAATCATGGTATCTTGAACTTTATAATGTGTTCAATAAACTGAAACAGATCCACAGAAACCAGATCTCAATCCAATAGAGCAGCTTTGGGATGTGCTGGAATGGGAGATTCACATCATGAATGATCTGTGTGATGCTCTCAGGTCAGTACGGATCTCTGAGGAATGTTTCCAGCACTTTGTTGAATCTCTGCCACAAAGAATTAGGGCAGTTTTGATACCGGCCTCAGACCCTGTACTAGCAACGAATACCTAATAAAGTGGCCTATAAGCAGAAAGTTTTATATTTAAAAAGATATGAATCTGTAAGTTTCAAAGTAGTTTTCCCCAACATTTTTATCAGTGTAGTATATAATATCGAAAAAATATGCAATTTGTGGATGCACATATCAAATCATAGCTAGAGGTAGCAAATGTTAGTTTGTATTACAAACAACAGGAATCTCATCTCATCATAAACAACTTTGGAAATTCGAGAAAGATTAGCACACGCTTGTAAGACCTTTAACAGACATTCACACATAGCCAAGTCATTTCCTGCCCTTCAGATCTACAAACCATTTCTCCAGTTTCACCCTTCTATCTGATGTGTACATCTGCATCTCATTAGCATAAATCTGTATAATATTCCCGTCTTGCCTGGTTGCTCACGCACGGACAACGGGGCAATTGTAAATCAGAGGTACAGAGGACACTATTTACCAAGTTTATTTGGTTTGCACCCATCAGCACGTAAACAGTAAATAGCGCGGGCGCTTGCTGCGACTCCTGATTAATTTCACAGTAGTTGTGATGCAGGAGAGCGAGGGACGTACTAGCAACCTTGATTAGACACAACATGTACAGATGTTCCTCAATGCTTCAAAGGGAGATTCTCACTGAGAGCTGTTACTGTGGACGGGGATATGAGAGTTGAGTGTTGGTGACTGTGATGCTGCCAAGGATGTGTTCATATCGACACCTTCTTTTGGAGCTGGTAAGTTTTGGAATCCATTGAATAAAAAATAATAATAAAAAAGCTTTTAAATATTCTTCAAAATTCCTTATTCCAGATCTTCCAGGAGAACATCAAGTTTTCTATTGAGGGAAACCACCAGGAACGGTTTTTGTTCCCGATATTTGGTTTCAAACTGTTAATGTGTCTCATATTCCACAATACAGTGGATGAAGTGCCTGGGTGTGTATTGAGTTTCACTGAAGCATGTGTTGTGGCACTGTATGTACATACACAGGAGATGTAATTGAACAGTGAACTGTTAGATCCTCTCAGGCACGGCGGTGGCCTTCTCAAACTAGGGTGCTTCTCTCTCACACTTGGGGAGGCGTGTCATTGGCCCCTCCGGCACCTGCTCTCACTCTCACACAGGTTTGAGATCAGTAGGTTGTGAAATTAAGCTTCTGGCCAACACACTCTGCTCAGTGAACACAACACTGGAGCCTTCATGAGCAGGTCACTCAGACACCACAACCTGAGCGGAGGATAATAAAAGAACAGCCAAGACTTAATTTAATGTGGGTTAATAGTTTAATGTTTTTCTATCTATAGCCTATAGAGGGGGGTGGGGTGGTAAGGGAGAGAGAGAGAGAGACAGAATAATCAGCGAACACGCTCTCCTTCTCCGTCAATCAAAATTAAGCGCTGCGGAACAGCCACTAAACACGGGAAATTACCGAACCTACTATGACAAAGGCGCATCTCATTAATATGCATTAGGGTTTGATGATGTCACGTGTCCATCCTCCACTGGCGAAGGCTTTGCCTCTTTGGTATATATATATATATATATATATATATATATATATATATATATATATATATATATATATATATATAAATATATATAAAATACACAAAAATATAGATATTCACAAATAGGATTATATGAATCTGAAATTATAAATATTCACTGCAATGATTTAATAACTTAATATACTGATTTAAAAAAGAACACAATGTCAATGTCACATAAATGTCTAAAATACATTCGCCCAATTTTGTTTATTATTTCTATTGCACATGTTTCATTCGAAGAAAAAAAGGTTTCTCGCTTGTCTTCAATAAAACCAAATCTGCCTTCTCAATATTAATGACAACCGGCTGACGTCACTCAGTGGCTGTCTAATGGCGTGATTCTGATTTTGAATATGCATGAGCGCCTTCGCCGTAGTAGCGCTGGAGGATCCGCGCACCGGCCACTCCGCAGAGAGCAGGCGGACACAAGCTGTGCAGGTCCCTGCTCGGCCAGCGACAACGAGACCAGAGGACACATTAAAACACCCCTTTCCCACCTGAACCACAGACTCTCGGTCCGAAGCGGGCAGGAGAAAGCAAAAAGAGACCTCGTTAAATTGGAGTAAAGCGCGTCCAGCCGGTTATAAGAGGATTGCTGTATCCCAAGAACTGCAACGCCGCCTGAAGTGTGTTTAGACGGGAAACATGTCATTGTCTGGGAAAGAAAACAGCACTACCCCTCATGCCAATTACGTGGGACCGTATCGCTTAGAAAAGACCCTCGGGAAAGGACAGACAGGTTTGTGCGCTGTAATCTCACGGGTTGTTGACGGACAGGTGCATGTGTTTCAGGGAGTCTCTGCATCCGTCGGGTGTGTTGCAGCATCGCGATCTCAATGCTCAACTTGAGTTTGACAGGATGCATCCATGCATAAATGTCTGCACAATAGTTTAAACTTTTCTAAGAATAGCTGCAGGCAGGGAATCACCAGGATCTACACCTTCATCTCTTCATGAGGGTTTACAGGTGTAGGTTGCCAAACCTGAACCGGATCAATTCTCAAAATTACTGCCTTTTTATTTATTTATTTTTGGAAAATGAACAATTTCATAAAGTAGAATCCAGCTATAACCTGCATAGTTATATTAAATATATTATTTGCATACTTATTTACTATTTTATTTATTATTGATCTTTATTTATGATTATTTATACTGATTCACTGATTATTTATTCTATTTAAAAAAAGAAGAAAGAATTATTTTTGAATGATAGATTATACATAAAATGTGCAGCTGGAACCTCCAATTCACTGCAAGATGAAAGTGGTGCAACACTTTATTGGCGTAATCTTCTAAAATTATAACTGCGGTTGTTTCTCCACCAGAAGAAGCTAAGTGCATGTTTTTGAGAACAATATCCAATACACAGATGTTTGCTTAAAAAAAGACCTTGTTGGTTTGATCAGTGGTTTTCAGTTTTTCTGCTATTAATGGGAACGTGATGTTGTTTTCTGATAATTAAGATTATGCAATCAGCTCAAAGTTCAGATCCTCTGTGTTTCGTTGCATTTGTGATATTAATTTATTGTCAAGTTTTTCAGTGACAGCTCTAGCACTTATGAATTTCATTAGGTGCAAAATACAAAAGTTTGTTTAAAATAATCAAATAAAATGCTCAGATTTTGTTTTAAATGTGGCCGATATCGTAACTGATATGTTTCATTGGCAGTTTAAATATGTAATCCGTGCATGACACGTGCAAAGCCTACAGGATTCAGTGTGTTCTTCATAGATCACACAGTATTTGTCAACTACCGCTTTCCTTTGTGTTCGTCTGCATGTCTACCACCTGTCTGCCTAATCAGATCAGCATGACGTGCACATTTGTGATGCCTCTTATGCCACTGACAGTCTGTTTTTCCCTCGTGGTTATTCAATGGCAAAGCTTAGTGCCACTTAACTCACTTTCCAGGTATCAAGCAAGATTTTGAAGACAAATCGCCAGTGATTGTGAGCTTCATGATGCGAGCTCTGTCTGTGATGGAGCTGTTATTTATAGTGTAAAGCGGAAGGCCTGGGCCGATCTAGGCGTCCTGTGCAATGCCATATCCATTATGTGATTAGGATCCGACACAAACACGCTTGTGTTTGTAATCCCTCATGGTAAGTCTCTGGCTCACACGTGGACCGGGCACTCGAAGGACCACGCGTGCCGCGGACCAGCTAGAAACCGAGGGAGGGAGAAGTGGGGGAAAAGGAATAAAGCCGGATTTTTGACTAAAGCAGCGTTTTGAAATGAGAAGATTGAGTGAATTGTCTTGATTCTGGTTGCTAGGGAGTTCCGCAGTCTGGGTTAAAACTGCTTTTTTAAGGTGGTGGTGATTTATTTTAACTGCAGCTTCTAATTGCATAAACAGTATAATTTCATATCTGTTGCTGTTGTGAAATGACTGTGGGTGGAATCATGTGATTTGCTACAGTGACGCAGCTCCATGACAAGGTTTATATTACAGCTTCCCTACACTGATCTAATACAGGAAGGTTATAATAGATTCGTGGAAGTTGCTTATCGAGAGCACTTTGTGTGTCAGCAGCTCAGATTGTGTCTGAGAACCTTTTAAATCATCCAGGATGATGTGAATATCTTGTATAATTTATTATACAATTAAATCTTATTAGATATTAGAATTTAATGTCTAATGTTAATAGTACAATTACATATTTTATCTAATTTAGCATTTTATTTACATATAGTCATGTATGTATTTTATATATATATATATATATATATATATATATATATATATATATATATATATGTATGTGTGTGAATTAGATAAAATAATATAATGATATAATATAATTTAATTAATATAATATAAAAATATAATATATAATATAATTTTTATAATATATATAATATTATTTTTATATTTTTAATATAAAAATAATATAATTTTCCCACTTTGTAATATACCTGCCTACAATTGTCATTTGTATATTGTCATCCACTGTCTACATATTTGTATTTTTTTTTATTCTTTTATTATGTGTCTTATGTTCTGTCGCTGTCATTCTGTTGTACTGCGGAGCTTCTGTCACGAAAACAAATTCCTCGTATGTGTAAACATACCTGGCAATAAAGCTCATTCTGATTCTGATTCTGATGTATAAAATAATTCAATAAAATGTACCATATGTATATATACAAATACATACATGACTATATATGTTAGAAATTAAAATTATAATTTTATTTAATTATTATTAAAAATTAAAAATAGATACTGATAATACTCTTTAGTGAGCAAAATACGGTCTGTTTCATTCATACGGGACACCAGAGGGCGCCGTCGCGCAGAAACTTATGACGTTCTATGAAATCCCTAATGTGGACAAAGACATCAAGCTATTGTTAAAGCAGAATAAAAAGACGATCGAAACGCTTTGGCTGATTAAACTCATGATTGCCACCGTATATAGTGTATTTGAATTCTTCGAGCTCTCGAGTATTTTCTTAATGATGCTAATCAAAATAGCCTTCATCGCTGTATAGCATACTATAGAATATAATATTTTCTGCAAATTCACAAATTCTATAAGAACCCATGTCAGATCACAAAAACAAAGTTTTTTTTTAAACGCTCGACTGAAGTTGTGAAGTGAGTTTGGAGTAAAAACACATAATTAAAAGTTTTTTGTTGGTCTACATGTATGAACGCTTCGCAGTACAAGTTTGGGAAGATGTTTGATGCGTTTTGCTTTTCAAATTTATGTTACGAGTGACTGAGTTTTGCAGTGCTCTCAGAGATGAAACCACAGTTTCTACTGATCACAGACTTCGCTAACACTGTGTGTATATTTCATTAAAAAAAGCAAAAAAAAGCAAATGCAGCATTTGCGATTTAATCATCCAGCTCTAATTTCTAAAATGTACATTCTACTTAAATTATTTAGGGCTAATGTGAACCAATCAAGTAAAACAGTTCAACAGTTTTTCTTGAAACTGTAATTTTGCTTTGCTTGGGACTTAATGAGAACCGTAGAAGTGTTTTTGTTGAGTAAAGGGGAGACTTGATCGGTTTAATGTTCTATTATGTTGGAATTATTAGAACCATTTATATTATATTGGGTTACCGTCGGGGAGAAGAATGGAGCGTTTTCTTAGCTGTGGACTGATAGAGCACAGGTTATTCCTGCTTTGCTCAAGAAGCATTTACTCATTAGCACTTAGCATGCTAATATACGCTAATGTTAGCAAATAGTTTGTGAGTTAGCTGGAGCAGTCCTATAATCCAGTCATGTGATACAAAATAAAATTTAAAGTGAAAATTTGCATGTTGGTGATATTTTAGGACAAAATTAGAAAACTCTTCTCCTTTTTTTGGCCAAAAATGGGACGTCAAGCGTTGCTGGATTTTTAACGGTTTGCCAGGCACAATAAGGCAATCAAGGTGTTTGTTTTTCCTTATCATTGAACGCTGAGCTGGTCTGATCTCCTCCGATTTGATGGAGTAACTGTCCTTTCTGTGTATTTTTGGGGCAATATAACAACGAATAACATGCATGCTCAAATTATTTCCAGTTCAAGTTGTTGCAAACAGACCAGATGTTACTGTTGTTGAGAAAAGTTAGAGGAAAATCAAATTTCAGATTTCCAATCATCAAAATGATTTTAAGTGAATTTTTTTTTGAATGGCACACTATATGTGAATACATATACATATATATATTTGAATACTGTGTATGTTCAGTCTAGTGTGCTTGAGTTATGAAGTGTGTCAAAATACCGCCTCACTATTAGAATCCAAGTCACATCATATTATGTTTTTTTTTTTGTACTTGGCTCTTTCGACTCCTCTCAGATTGGAACAAGTCTTGCTTGTTAGCTTTGTTGCCTGAAGCGAATTCTACGTCAAGCTTCGTACTCGTTAGTTCATAACGTGAGACATTACACTGTAAGATGGACAACTATGAGACATTTGGGGCTTTTATGAAGGTTGCAACCTTTTTCTTCTGCACTAACATTCTGAATCTCCAAAGGATTTAAATAAACCTCAAGCAGTTGTTTGTTTACTTTAGTAACAGTTTTGGATTTATATTTTGTTTCTATTTGATTCATTTTTAATTGTATTTTCTCATTATTTGACCTGTGATTCCAGTGTGTGTGATAATCAGCAGTACTTTATTTTAATTTTACTCAGTTTTCTCTAGCAGGATCTCATCTGTATAGCTGCTAGGCTCCAGCGAACCAGTAATTGTTTATCAGTCTTAAGCGGTGTGTGTGCAAGTGGGTTGTGAGCACATGTGAGTGTGTACGCATGTATTATTAAAAGATTTGTTTGCTTTGTTTCTAAATGGAATATTGCTTACTGCGTATTGCTCATACAGCCTACTTTTAATACTATTATGATTGATTTAGTTAAAAATGAGCAATTTCAGTAAATAATCACCCATACTACTTCTTCTTTTGTCTATGTTAAGTCATAGGGGTGTGAATCTTCACTGGTCACGCGATATCATGATGCATCTGAACATTGATGCCAGGTTATACATTTTTTATATTAGTTATTACATATTAGTCAAAGACTTTTACTGAGGGAATTTTTGATCTTTTAATCAATCCATGACAACAGCCAGAAAAAAAAATCTGTTTTTACGAATAAAATGTTATTTAAACCAGGTGTTATGTGATGTATGAACAAACCCCAGGGTAAAAAATATTATTTTGGCGGATGGATTAGAAAAGATCCAAAAATCACAAAATTGTGATTAGTGTATGAAAACAATGGTTTGACTTGTAGTGTGATGTTTATGGAATATAAGTTTGATGGTATTATGCTATTCCTGACATGGATCATTTCTACAAGTTGATTTCTCTTAAACAATCACCTAATGTCACCAAATGTGCCTAATGTTTCAAATTTGCAGATACAAAAAACTAATTACACTTAAAACAAACCTGTTTCTGACCGGCATGATTATATAGAGGTGAAAATTCTACTAAAATCTCAAAAAACAGATTGCCATCAACTACAGAGAATGAGTGTAAATGCCAACTGTATTGATGTTTTTGTCAGTTATGATAGTTATGAATTGTTGACTGCAAACAGTTTGTCCAGATGTTCATCATTTATGAAGTGTCTGTTATAGCTGTTAAAACAACAGTTCACCTAAAATGAAAATCCAAATCCCTGCAACTCTCCGTACAATGAAAATGGATAGAGGCTAGAGATGTCAAGCTCCGAAAAGCACTATAAAAGTGTCCGTATGACTTGTGCACTACATTTCAACGACGGATCGTCAGGAGAGGCGAGGGAGACACAGCCGACCCAACATGGGAGAAGGACAATTTCATAAAATTTCCAGTTATTAATTTAACTTAGTGTATTTCTGGTTTGTAATATCACGACCGTAACACCATAGATAGAGAAGGGGAGGGGGAGTTTTTTTAAACCTCCATTGGTTAAAAAAACAAAATTAGCCAATCACCATTGAGTATTTCAATTTCAGCGATTCGAGTGTTGAGGAAAAAACACATTGCGGAGGAGTCTTGCCTCTCTTGGTGTGTCAACCAATCATCGTAGAGATGTAAATTGCATATTATTAGTTTAAATTTGAATGCAAAAAATGTATAAATAAATAAATCAGTACACTACTGTTTAGTGTGCCTCCTTCATTTAAAAACCCAGCATATGTTCCAAGGCTGTTTTGTGCATCACTGAAGAAATAAATTCAAATAGGGTTCAAATGATTGAATCGGATGAACGATTTCTGAATTTTAGGTGCACTGTCCCTTTAAATGCACTTTTGGATTAATGCTGTTGGGTTTGTTGGGCAGGTTTTATTGAGCTCTGTTTGGGGTGTAACCCAGCGTATCGGAGGCTGCTGTTTTGTCGTCAGGTTTTTGACAAGTGGAAAAGCCCTGAAATTGTCACAGAATGATGGGGCTGCTACGCTCAATTTTCCCTCAATTCCAATCGCTATAAGAGATTTTCTGTTTTCTTGGTCTCCCGTCGACTGATACACTGATACACATCTGTGCTGTCTCTCTGTTTACATGCACAATACATTGCCAAGTGAATTTAATAAACAACATAATCAGGCTCACTGTGTGCCATATAACATGGGTTTTTCTTGAAGTGTGTTATTTTGATTGATTCTGAAACATAAATATAGTTAGATGCTCTGACTTACTTTTGCAGCCGTTCCAGTGATGACAAAATTCGTTCCCCTGCTCTGATATACATCAGCTGTTCAGAAGATTTTTTTGGTGTGCTTTTTCCCCCAGCAAGGATTCATTAAATTAATCAAAAGTAACAGATTTATATTACAAATGCGTGTTGTTGTTTATTCAACTTTTGAAAAAAAGAATGTGTAAATATTTAGCAGCACAACCGTTGATAATATTTTCTTGAGCATCAAATCATCATATCAGAATGATTTGTGAAGGATCACGTGACACTGAAGACTGGAGTAATGATGCGGAACATTCAGCTTTAATGTATTAAAATATAATCTTATAATAATATCTTATTACTGATTTTACTGTATAGAAAACTTAACAACAGTATAGTGAAATGATGAATCTGTGGCTCAAGTTGAGATGTGGGTGGACAGGTAATCTACCGTAAAAGATTTGTGAACCACTACTTGAGAACAAGAAGTCATTATTTTGTAACTTCCATCCACAGTTTTTTTCTCTTTTAATAAATGAAGTTATGTTAATGTACTATATTTTGCATAAGGAGATGTCTGATGGTTTTTGAGCCTCTGAATTTGAGATGCTGCTCATTTTGTTGTTTGGAGTGGGCCGGAGGGTTATTAGACTTTATTTTGTGATCTTTTGTTGGGAATGGAGCTGCGTACTAAATACAGCACAGTGGTGGAGACCAGGGAACATTCTTACACTATTTTTATACTGCAGTGAATGGCTCTATAACTGTAAACTTATTCATCATATCATTTTTTATGACAAAATACATTTTTACAACTCATCAAAATAAGTTAAGCAGGTTGCAACTGTTTTTTAATAAGCTATACAAGATTCAACTCATTTTTTTAAAGTTGAAGTGACTTAAACATCCTAGTTGATTGTACTTAAATATAAGGCTCAAACTTGTAGGACAGTGTAGGATGGGTTTATGTTTATGTTATGTATTTAGTGTTATGAAAAAACGATTTCAAACATCATTGACCAGAAAATAAGACTTGTCACAATGGATGTATTAAATATACCTTACAAAAATACATAAAACATGGTTTTGGGGAACAAATGTTGTAATCAGTGTTCATAGTACTGTATTTTAAAATGTGTGACAATTTGCCCCGACCTTACATCTCTATAAAATGTTTACTAAAAACGAATGCTAAAAGAACTTGCACTATAGAACATGATTTTGAAGTTGTAAATGAAAGATAGATTATTGTATGTTTTACAAGAATTTCAGTCTTTCTAATTCAAGATTTTAATTCTCCTTTATATGGTATAGACATTAAGTGCACCTCTATCTTCAGAATTTTGTGTTTGAACTACAAACACAAACTCATACTGCATACCAAGTACAGAAGGAATAGTCTGGTAATACTCTATTTGGAACATAGCTATGGGAAATTATTGACTGTGGTGAAAATTACTGGACAAAATGAGTAGAGGGAAGAAGATGATTCTGTAAAGATGAATGGTTGCATATTCAAATGTAACTTGAGGCAACACAAAATACATTTGTCATAGATTTATTGGAACAGTTGCTTGAACAACATGCACTGATGAGTAACACCGTTTGGTGACATCACTATCTCTCGCTAATGTGTGACACGGGTTGCTATGGCAACATATGCAAAGGCAGAGAGCTCACTCACGTGTTGTGTATGTGTGTGTCGCGAGCATGCGAGTCTCATATTTATCTCCAGAGTGCATTTTGAGTGTGTACGTACACACGGGCCGCGGTGTTTCCCCACGGTCTACTCCTGATAGCAGAATCACCCTTAACAGGGCGGAATAGAGCGATTCACTGAGGTTTTTTAATAATTTCATACATGGCGATTAAATCTCACTGGCCACTAATGGGATTCTCTCAGTGGGGTGCGCGGACCTCTCCCACATAATAACATTCAATTACTACAAACTCTCTCTCTTGCCTTCCGTATAGCTTCCCTCTGCCTTCCTAATGCTTCACCGCTAGATGTGTGTGCTTGCAGTGGTTTTAATTGTGTACTTCTTTTTTTTTGACATCCTCTTATGATTGATGGTTAAATATCCTTTTAAGATTTTAAAATGTTAATATGAAATGAAAACTTATTTAATTATTGTTCTTAATGCACATAATGAAAGAAGGCAATCTATGCATACTTGCACAGCCTCTGAAACACCTTTTTTTTTAGTGATATCCTCAAGTCTCTTTTTTTCAGCACCCCCCCCTCCAAGCTGTCTTCAAAAATGTACTTTTTTCAATCCAATCAATTATTAATGGGTAAAATCAAATTTTAAAAATAAAATCTTGCAAGTTTTAATTACGCACCTCCAAAAACACGTTAATGTAAAGCATCGTATCACATTATTCACATTATTTTTAGTGCAAAAAAGGGCCTCATTACCGTAATGCATCCGGGTGTTTTTAATTTTTCAGTAATTAAAGGTGGTGGGCAACAAATGCCACAATGCATTTATTTTGTAAAAGCCTAATATAAAATTAAAAGACTTAAATAAAAAATACTTGCATTGTAACTTTGACTGAAATAACCACTTGTTACAAACAGAGGTATGCAGCAAAGCATTTGTGAAGCCACAACACGCACAACCTTGAGGTGGATGGGCTACAACAGGAGAAGACCCCACCGGGTACCACTCATCTCCACTACAAATAGGAAAAAGAGGCTACAATTTGCACAAGCTAACCAAAATTGGACAGTTGAAGACTGGAAAAATATTGCCTGGTCTGATGAGTCTCGATTTCTGTTGAAACATTCAGATGGTAGAGTCAGAATTTGGCGTAAACAGAATGATAAAATAGATACATCATGCCTTGTTACCACTGTGCAGGCTGGTGGTGGTGCTGTAATGGTGTTGGGGATGTTTTCTTGACTCACTTTAGGCCCCTTAGTGCCAATTGGGCATCGTTTAAATGCCACAGCCCACCTGAGCATCGTTTCTGACCATGTCCATCCCTTTATGCCCATCCTCTGATGCTACTTCCAGCAGGATAATGCACCATTTCACTAAGCTTGAATCATTTTAAATTGGTTTCTTGAACATGACAATGAGTTCACTGTATTAAAATGGCCCCACAGTCACTCAGATCTCAACCCAATAGAGCATCTTTTGGATGTGTTGGAACAGGAGCTTCGTGCCCTGGATGTGCATCCCACAAATCTCCATCAACTGCAAGATGCTATCCTATAAATATGTACCAACATTTCTAAAGAATGCTTTTAGAACAATGCAGAACAATGCTTTGCAGAATGCTTTGTTGAATCAATGCCACATAGAATTAAGGCAGTTCTGAAGGCGAAAGGGGGTCAAACACAGTATTAGTATGCTGCTCCTAATAATCCTTTAGGTGAGTGTAAGTATTAGTTTTTAAAGATGTTTTTGAGAATTCTGAATTTGTTTTGTTTTCTATTACCTATAAGGAGGAATGGGGGAAATTTCAAAATGAAATGAAAATTTAATTAAATTTCACCACAACAACCCCCCCCCCCCCCCCCCCCCCCCCCCCCCCCATGTAAATTAATTTTTCTGCGCAGAGAAACAGAAGCATGAATATTCAATAATATTCAATAATTCACTACATGAATTTGTTGTTTTGGGTTTCAGTTTCTTGCCTCACAAGCATTGTCAAAACATCTAGGTCTTTAATTTAATTTTCCTTTATTTTTGTTTTTTAATAGTTAAGGGCAGTGCTACAAATTACCACCATGCGTCTTACGTGTTATGCATAAAAAAACCCCAATATGAAATATAATTAAATAATGTGAGTTTTGCATTGTGGTCATGAGGAATGGTGGAAAATGTATTGTTTTTCATGTATTGTTTTTCAAACTGAATGGAAATTTGCAGATTACGTATGCTTAATGGAAATTTACTGAATGTGAATGCTTACTGAAGAAATTCTGTATGCTGAATATTATGTGTGTCTCTCATGACAGTTCAGCGTGCAGGCATTTGTTTGCTCAACAGGAAATGTGTGAAGTTTTTATGTTAATGCCACAAACACAATTCTCAATTCTCGGAAAAATGTTTTTTGCAGAAATAGGTAATAACTTTAATAATTGATTTTGAGATAAAATATGACCCACGTGTTTGCTTCGCCCAGCTCCATAATGACAGTAACATGACAGAAAACAAGAAAGCAACGTTTAAAATATGTGCAGGACGATGTAATGGGCATGGCGTGTCTTTACTGGCTATTAGACGGACCATCTAATCAAATGAGAAAACACTTCCGTCAATGTTAATGGCACATTCTCACTGACACACAATTCAGTGACTCATCCTCTTCAAATTGCACAGCATCCTGACCATAAAACATATCCAGCAGCTTAAATGTTTACTTTGCATCTTTGTGTAAAAAGGGCCATTTAAGGCCAAAATTGCCTTGGCAGAGAACATCTAATGGTTGTTTTTATGTAAATGCAGCGATTGCATGTGAAATCGGTTCTCTCAGGTAGCAATTTTGCTATAAGTTACATAGAAGTTTGGAAAATAGAGATTGCAGTTATTTAGGTTGTATTTGTTGGAAAAACTTCCAAATGTATCTTTAAACACCTGTAAACTGAATCATTATGTCTTCACACTATTACGTTACGTAACATTTTACGGCGTTTTATTTTTTTTTCAGTACTGGGCTCTTGGTCTACAGGAAGGCACTTTTTGTTCTTGTTGTGAGTTTTACCTAACATAATTAACATAAAAAAGACTGCAGACAAATCTGAAGAATTTTTTGGCTCGTTTTAGACCGTTTTTTCATTACAATGTGAATCATAGAAAGCACATGGAATCTGATATTTATGCTAAAATATGAGCAGGATCTTCACGTTTTGTGCCTTTTGAGTAAGCTTTTCTCTTTCTTTTTTACAGTTTAAGAGTTTACCTTCTTTTACTGACATTTTTAAAAGAGCTAACCAGGTAACCAAGTGCTATTAAGAGCTCTTCACCCTCTGACACTTCAAGCATCATTTTGGTCAAACGCTTTGTGTGTCACAACAGTTACCATTCTGACTCACTGTATTTTTTATTTTTTATTTTTTTATTCTGCTCCTCTGTTGATTTAACGGTCAAGACCTCTGCTGTACAAACTGCCAGCAGTGAATATTCGTCCGTAAATCACAGAATAAATGTCACCTTCGTGATGGGTCTTTAATGGACTCTGAGGGGTGAACAGCACTGAACTTTACTTTCCCTCTCGTACTGAAAAAAATGGCCCTATAAATGTGATAATGTCTTTGGAATGTTGGAGTTTTTACATTTATGCATTTAGCAGACGCTTTTATCCAAAGCGACTTGCATAGCATTCAAGAAACGCATTGAATCAGATCTTGCTTTCCCTGGGAATCGAACCCGCAACCTTCACGTCGCAAACGCCACGCTCTACTGTTTGAGCGACAGGAAAGAGTTGGGCGCCAATTAAAAAATGTTTTACACTTAATAATAATAAATAACAATCAGCTGTTTTCTTGCACTTTTTGGGATATCCCTTATAAAAGGATGGATGGAAAAAAATCTAAAAACACACACAATTTAAAAAAATTTTTTTTTATAAGAAAACATGTGCATATACTACGTTGGAAAAACATTTACCCAATAAATTAATTAAAAAAGTTTTGGAGCAACCAGCGGAGCGATCTCGTTTCACAGCATCTGAAATGTTGTTTTGGTTGTTCTGAAATGCCTGAGCAAAGTCTGTTGTCCAAGTGGTTCAGTATAATTACTTCCCAGAACTGTGTTCCCAAACACCAAGCATTTCTGCCACCAAAAGCAAGATAACACGACCGCATTTATTGCATTTCGTCTGTGCGCTCTGAGGCACAAGCCATTTATTATATACAGAAAAGGACCCAGAGTGGCTTTCCTATATTTGTTTTTAGTGATATTTGTCTCCAGTTTATCAGGAAGTGATGGTTAAATTAAATTCGCAACTTTGGATGGAAACTGGTGAGGCAAAGTCCTCACTATTTTTTTTATATATATGTATATCAAATGTAAATGTATTATTTAATTTTGGTTAAATAAACATCACATTAAAAAGAGATCAAATACAATACATTTTTGTATTGTTAAACTAGCTTAATATTATTCTATTTATTAAAATAAAGTATACATTTCATCAAGTTAGTGTTTTCACACGTTTAAATTTATTCAAAAAAAAAATAACTAAAGGGAGTAACAATTTAAACATTATTTGTGAACTAATGTTCAGCTGTCATCAAGCTTGTACACTCTGGCCTTTTATTTCCCCAATCTTTTCGCTCATTAAAAAAACCCACAATCATGTTATCAAGCCATTTCAAGTTTGATTTTGACATGACATAAAACTGTGATATCTAAATGGTCGAGTTGTATACCTACTTTTTAATTAGTCTCCCCATTAATGCCATCGCTGTCTTCATTCAGGCCAATTCGAGAAGCAGGCTGGATTTATCACACAAACCAATCCGATCCAATCATAGGCATTGCCTCTGGTCACATGACATTCCCCCATTCATTCTCCTTTACGCCTTTAAATCAGGATTTTACTGATTTTTAAGTGATAAGTCATAAGTGATTTTTCATGCTTTTCGATTTCAATTACCTTGTTTTATTTTTGTAATACTGATGTTTTTTATGGAGACACTGCCTCCCTTGACTTTTTAGAGGAAACTAACTTTTTTACCACCTGCCAATGGCTGATGAATTAAGAAAATGTACCAACCATAATTTTTTTTTTTACTGGTGATGAAATTGTTTTTTCAAAAAGTCTATTATGACACCAACATTTTAGATGTTAGATCAGTGAAAGTTCTCAATTCTCTCAGTCACAGCTAAATCTACTAGCTTATATTAATTTAAAACAGTATTAAATGTGTCACAAGTGAACAGTCAGTATTAAAATATGATAAAATAATCAAAGTATAAGGAAAAGCATAACTAAAAACTGTTTGACCAACATGAAAAACCTGAAAGCACTGATTATTTAATTTGTTTCTTTGATATATTGTGATATATTGAAAAAAACAAATGTAATAATGAGTGCTTTTCAAGTTTTTCATGTTGGTCTGACAGTAGTTTTAATAAAGTAAGCTAATGTAAACTTAATCATTTATATAATTATTCAAAAAGAAAAACCTTTCCTTCCTTGCTTTCACTTTCCTTTAGTTCCTCTATTCTCCAGGTTATTCTACTTCAAGCAATGTTCGAAACTTAGTATTGTGACACTCTTATGTACTTTTGCCTCTTCAAGATTAATCGCTTTCCTCAAGTTCTAACTCGCTTTGCATAAAAACGTCTGCTAAATGAATACATTTAAATGTATTAATTCATATTTTTTTAAATAATCTTATTACAAATTTTTGTTCTTTGTTTGATTAACATTAAAAACAAAGACAGCAGCAGAAACGTTAGGCTGCTGTCACTTTAAGAGCAAAATGCATGGATCTATTACACTGATGCTGTACACATGTGTTTAGTTTCTCAACTCGCAATTAGTTTTTTTTTGTCCGCTTAAGTAGAAGACATGAAAGCTTCCTTTTGCGTATTCTTACAGTTCAATGTTTATATTTTCAAGACATTCGTAACGATGCTCCACTGGCATTGTTCATGTTTGTTCAGGTTCATGCATCCGTAGAATTCATAAAAATATTATCAGCCAATTGGCGAGTGACAATTTCATATACTCTCCAAGCGTCAAATGCATGGCGGTTATATGAAACAGTGTTCATTTTCGGCCCTGGATGTACACGCACATGATATAAACTCTTATAACTTTCAAAAAATAGCTGTTTTGTGCTCCATGGAGCGGATCACCCCGTCACGGGTGTCGCCATGTTAAGGTCACATGACCTGTGGTTTCGTACTTTAACAACCAGCATGTTTTCTTTAAAGTGCTTAAGGCGCTTTACAAAGTGTTGTACTATTATTTTGTTAGGACCATTTTTATTTGACCTCCAACTTCTATAAGAGCAGAGACATTCACGATGGAAAGCAGAAAAGAATCGGTGAAATGGAAAGTACGCACCTGTGTCCACACAGTCATTAATATCGTCCCTGAGGACGTCTGAGATTTATTGCGAAGGGCTGAGAGTTTTAATCGACTGGTCCCGTCTTCAGTAGCTGCAAGGAGCCCGATAATCACCTTCACTCTCATAATACCCCCATGAGTGCTCTCAGCAGCCTTTACTGCTCTCGGTAACACTTAAACGTGCCGTAAAAGCCAAGAGCTGCTACAAAACACAAAGAAGGACATATTGTACATATTGACATATTTCTGAAGGTCATAAATAACTTAAAAAAACATTCAGAAATACTCTTCTGTTTAGTAGTGAGGGCTTTCCTCACTTCCTTGTAATTATTTGTGAAATTTACTAGCAACTTCTGAGTGAAAATAGATTAAAAGTAGAACCTACATCATTTTTTTCAGTGTAGGGTTGATTTAGTTTGCTCTGCCCACTGTATAATCTCATTGGTAAAGATTCTTGCCTACAAAACTATAAATTACTTATATTTGCTGTGATTTGTTGCTTCACATAGAATTTCGCTTTCCCCGAGGACTGAAAAGTTTGCAGACGCTCTGAACTTGTTTTGGCGAATGCATCGTAGTGGATCCTTCTCAGCTTCGCCTATCCCAGAAATAATCTAGATGTTGAAACGTGGTTGAAGACGAGAAAAGTTTAAAGGGCTTTTTTCCCCTCTGTCGGTCAGAGAGTGAATTTGCTTTTTCATTCAGTCCTTCTGCGATTTTTGTTTTGTCTTATGAAGCAAAATTTCATAAAGTTTAAGTCAGACAATTCTGTTTTTTGCTTTATATCTTGACATTTTACAATCTAAAACAACTGCTCATGCTGCATGTGTGTAGCATCTTTGTTTTAGATCGTGATTCAAATGAAGTGGTTGAAGTGAAGATTCTGCTGTCCCATGAACGTTTTTTCGTTGTTAGTAAAGCAACACAACTGATGCTGGTAGATCACATGATAATGACTCAGTACATCGACTTGCATTGAATTCAAGAAACACATTGACATTCTAATCAGTTCTTGCTTTCCCTGGGAACCGATCCCATGACCTTGCCGTTGCAAGCGCCATACTCTACTGTTTGAGCTACAGGAAAGCTACAGGTTTCCAAAACAATCCCCACATTGGTTGGTCAAAAAGATAGTACACAGTAATACACATCGGCGATAAAGGGCCAGTTACACACCCGATCGGGCAAGAATCACTCACAAATCACGCATAGATTGGGTTTGTGTGTGCTTGTGCGTCGAGAAATTGACCAAAGTATTCCACGAACATTCGACGCACGCCCGACGCATGAATCACTGACGGAATCCAAACGAACAAGCACTTTCAGAATCCACATTGTCAGTGGAATGAACGTGAAACGTGCGCTGCGGTGCGTGGTTCATGCGTGATATGAAGGTGGGGCATCAGTGGACGTGCGCGCTTTCGAACCAGTTCCAACGCATAAGCACTGACGGCCGACGCGTGTCCTGCGCATGTCACGCATACTCAACGCATAAACTACGCACGCCGACTCATGAATAACGCACATCTGTGTGTCGGAAAATTTTTGAACCGTTCAAAACTCAAAATCACGCACAAACCACCTTCGACGCACATCCACTTACAGTCACTGACGGTCCTCGTTCGTTCCACCGACGAATTACGCATACGACGCACACTCCGCGCAGAAACGAAAATCTGTTCGTAAATTTGTGCGTTCTTCATGCGTTTTCGCTGTGTGACTGGGCCTTAAGACTAAGAGCAGCTAATGGGCTTCTGCTAACCGTGACTCTACTAGACTAACTGTGTTCCATCCTTTCATGAGTTGAAGAGCTTATGTCACCACAGAAATATCGAGAGGCTGCAATGCAAAAATGTTCTTTGAAATGGAGACTAAACCCCTCGTTCCTCTCCAGCCTGAGGGCGCATACCCTCACATGATCCGCATCAACCTCGTTCGCTCATAGTCAACCAGAGGGAAGCCAAGCGGCTTCAAAGCTCAATTCGTTTGCCTCCTGATAAAGAAAGAAACAGATGCTTTTACAATCATTACTCGGCACAGTTCACACTGCTGCTGATTTGAGCCAGTGGTCAAAGAGGGAATGAGGTTCTGAGGTGAAAACTGCTGTGGTTTTTGAAAACGATGTATTTGTTACTCTATATCACGGATGTTTTAAATTGGTTTTCCAAGAAGTAGTCACTTATTGTTAGTATACATTGCTGGAATTCATGTTTCTATTACTTATTAGAGTGAGTGATTGTCTTTGTGTTTCTTCTCAGCATCATTGCTAAGTTGTTGTGCTTAAAACAGAAGAATTGTACAGATATATGTTCTACCTGTGTCGCAGGCTGTTTCTATGGTGACTGCTGTGCAAACAGGCATGTTTATGGTTCTCACTAAAGCCTTAGAGGAAAAAGCCATCCATTTTACACAGTATATTACCATGGGCATGACCTGTTTGACACATCTACCCAGAGGAAATGGACGAAAAGTGTACAAGCTATATTTCCCATGATGTTTAACGGAGTGGCTTTCCTGTAGCTCAAACAGTAGAGAATGGTGCTTGCAACGCCATAGTCATGGGTTCAATTCCCAGGGAAAGCAAGAACGAATGCAATGTAAGTCACTATGAATAAAATCATCTACCAAATGTAAAATGTAGTTGTGTTGACTGAAATAGAAATAAAAATGTTCGGCAATGGATTAAACGACAATAAAATTGGTAAAATCTTGGTAAGTCTACATAAGTTCAGGGTAGTGAATAGTGTCAAAAATATTAGGATCTGATATGTGATGGAAAAGGGAGTAGAGCGAGTTCGGCGAAAGAGGGAATCCAACTCGGGTCGATTTGCATTTCAATTTTTTTTGCCATCTACCTTACCTATCGCTACTATTGACAATCCAGTCTCTTCCATCATTTTTTTGGTCCAGACATCATTGGAGTTAGTGTACATATCCTCTGCAAACAAGGTGAGCTATTTGCACTTAGTGACACACTTTTCAAGATAAAACTATGTATTTTTTACATTTGACTGATACACCACATACAGTAGCATTTTTAGTCATTTAAATAAAAATTTAAATAAAAATTGAATCTTTTTTTTTGGAAGTTTTTGCAAAACCAAATGTAACAAACACATTCAATTAGTCAAGTATTAAACTCTTAGAGACTGAGCTGTATTTATCATTGACTTGTATTAGTGGGCTCATATTGTACCAATAAGGAGAGCCCGCGTCCGGTTTTTAGAGCCTGATTTTGCAAGTTCTAGATCTCTTCAAAATGGATGAGTTTCTGCTCCCGCATACTCAGTCTGGCACAGCTGATATACCTCTGAGAGTTAAACTGCATATTTCTACACAGCCTTTGATGTGGAAGTCTCTGTGATTTACTTACTTTTTCTGGAAGAGAGAGAGGAAATGAGAGAGAATGACACACAGAAAGTGAAAACTCGGTGACTAGCTTCTTCCATCCTCACTATCTTTAGAACAGACACCTGTTCTGTCCTTTCGCCGGTGTTTCCTTTGTTTCACCAACACTTGAGAATGTCTGAAGTGTATTTGCAACATGAGGTATAAATACTTAAACAAAAGAAAAAGCTATATATATATATAATATAGATTTTTCTTTTTTTTAAGTATTAATACGTTTTTATACCTCATGTTGCATATATATATATATATATATATATATATATATATAATATATATTATATATATATATATATATATATATATATTTAATTATTCATTTTATATAATAACTATAATAGTAATTTTATGATACTATTAGTACTACAACTATTATAACTACTACTACTGATAAAGTTATTATTATTTAACTAATAGATAAAACAAGCAAAACATTTTTATTTTTTCTTCTGATTTTGGATCAAATATGAACTATATTTTTGACCAATTTTTGGACTTTTGGATTAGTAAAATACAACAAAAGGGGTTCTTTAAATGTAAGCTTCATAAGTGTTTAACTGTCTATAGTTTTACAATTTTACACATGACAGTAAGAAAGAACTACCTATAAGAAGGCAGTATGGAGAGAAAGACTGAAAAACAGACATCAAACATGGACAGTAAAGAAAAGGCTGAAAGACCAGGGCGAGGACAGAGAGGCAGAAGTGAGGACAAAGAGAGACGTATGGGCCTGATAAGAGAAAAAGAGATGAGAGAGAACAAAAAGATTGTGGATGAGAGGATTAAACCCTGCTGCTGTTAGTAATGGACTTGCCTGTTGGTCGTACAGCAGCAGATGGCTGGCCTGTGCTCTCTGGAGGTTATGTAACAGACAAACCCCCTCTCATCCCGCATAAAACATCCTCGCCTCGCGCTTTCTCTCCCCATATCTCTCTCTCACACTTTTTCTTGCCTTGCTGAGTTGCATGTGACTGCACACCCTCCACACATACCATGTGCAACATAAAGCATAACTGCCAAATCAGCATTCGGTCAGCATTCCTATGTTCTCTTTCTTTTTTCTTTTTTTTTCTTTTTTTATATTTTATAATTTGTTGGCATGTAATTTAAAGATCCAATATTCATTTGGCCAATCTTTTAGTAATAGGGTGAAACTCACAAAACGTTGTGTGTGTGTGTGTGTGTGTGTCTGTATAATAAATAAATATAAACATATACCTTTTTTGAGCTGTGTGTGTGTGTGTGTATGTATATAATATGTATGTGTATATATATATATATATATATATATATATACAGCTCAAAAAAGGTGAGGGAACACTTAATCATCACAGTATAGCAGTTCAATTAAACTTAAGGGATTTCAAGCTGTCCAATTAGGAAACATAAGTGATTGTAAATCAGTTTCTCCTGCTTTGGTGCAAATGAAAGTGACAACAGGAACCGGAGAAGCAGCAGCAAAAGAGAAAACCCCAAAAAGAGAATGATTATGCAGGTTGTTGATGGTTCTTGGCCACTGAACTCATGAGATAGATGTGAAAGAGTCTGGAGATGCCGTGTGGCAGTGGGACAGTAATGGTCTGGGGTTAAATATCCTAGGAGGGTCGAAACAGACGTCCACTAGTGTTTTCTGAGTCAGTGTCAGCTGCAAAGTAGTCGTTTAATGACAAAACGCCATTAAATATTGAGAGCAGTCCATTCAGAGTGTTTGGGCCATCGCTACTGTAGCAGGAGGAGCCAGAGGGTGTTTAGCCGGTGTGGGACCATGGCCGAAATGTTACATAGGAAAAGACATTCAGCTTCAGTTACTGAAGTGCAAGCCAAAATTCTCTGCTTTTAGATCTACATAGATCAAACGAGGCTTGAACATATCAAAGCGACAATCAATACAACGTCATCATGCACTCAAATGTTCCAGTTTGTGATGTTTACTTTTATGTGTCCAGTGTCAAATAGTCTCATCAGGTCAAAAATGCTGCTGGTGCAGATCCATTGGATGGGTGTAATATAAGGCGAGACGATCGTGTTTACATAGCGTCTACTCAATTACTTACGTAGCAACACCACTAAAACTATTCCTAATTTGTTGGACCTTTTATTGAAAGTTGCCAGTTTTATCTGTTGGCACATGCTTTCACAAGCACCCATAAGTTGGAAAGGCATGACATTTACTTATGTTATTACATACATAGGGTAGGGTTTACTATAGTGTAAACACAATAGAGTTTTAAAATCTTAGCGGCACTCACCTCTCATAATTTCTGTTCTGATGCCATATGTATAAGAAGTTCATATGATTCACGGACATCCGTTTAAGGTAAAACTGAACACTCTTTTAGTGGCTGTCACTGGACGTTGCACTTTGAAAGTGTCAAGAGGCAACGTAATATAATTTTGCTGAAATGTTGCCACAAGCCTGGATTGCCAATGAGCTAGGTCTAAAAAATACGAAGCACTTCTTCAAAATGATATTACACTTTAAAAGGATTGTTCATGTCGAAAGGACACGTTAGTCGGATAACATTCTTTGTTGATGGTTCTTGGCCAGAATGAATGACAAAGTGGATCAGTCGAAAATTTGACTAGCTTTAATACACTGTTTAATAGATTATGCTGATCTTGGAGTTCTGAGATCTTCCAATCAGCAATGGTGTGACTGTGTCCATGCTCACAAGAACCTAACAAATCTATGGCTAATTGAAAAGACTGTTTCTCATGAACTCACACACATGGTGGACAACTGATCCCACAGTCTTACTCAGATGGATTGCATCATAATTGGTTCCCCCTGCAGCACTGTTTCTGCAGTGGCTCTAATAGGGGTCTCGGGGACCGTGTGTTAAACTCCATGATTTGTGTTTCTCTTGTTCTGAAACCGTCTTTTCAGTTTCCTGCACTCCCTTCCCATCTCCTCCATACGGAAGTCATGACAGGTGGGACATGAAGAATTGCCTTTGTGAAAACCCTTGTTCACCCCCATCTGTTGCACAGCCTCATTATGCTGCATGAGAGACGGAACAAACCTAATAAAGCCATAAGGTGGAATGACGTGATTGACCGGATTAATTCCATCAAATTGTGGATCTGTTTTAACCCTGTAAAAACTGCAGGCATACCAAATCAAATAGTAGTAATAAAAACAGCAAAAATTTGTAAAACTGATAAAAAGACTGTGGAGGCAGATATTTGGAAATTATAATAAAGGGGACCCATTATGCCCCCTTTTACAAGTCTCAGGTGTCCCCAGATTGTGTCTGTGAAGTTTCAGCTAAAAATACCCCATAGATCATTTATTATTCCAGATTTTAAATGCTGATTTTTGAATGGAAGGACAAACATGCTTTTTTCGTGCATGTACCTTTAAATGCAAATATTTCCAGAAGAGGGCTGAGTCTTTTCAACTTGAGTCTTGGATGCTCTGCCTAAAAACTAAAACATCTGTTTGGTTTTGATTATCATCTCTATCATGGTCATGATATCTGCATTATCTGCATATGTTTTAAAGCCATATCAGTCTAAACTTCTGATATATGGTTTTCTGAGCGCGCACACTTGACGCACACGCACAGAAAGCTCGATGTCAGACGGGGTGTCGGATGAGTATTAAACTAAGCTCTCTTTCACGTTTTGTTGCACTTAAACTGTCAAAAACACACAAGTCGGTAATGAGAAACATAGTCGGTAATGTCTTTGAATGTAAATGGCATGTAAAGAAAAGGTTTGTGTGTGCATTAGATGTGTATTAAAAGTGAAAGCGGCGACTATACAGTACCTTATGCTATATATGCTGTTAATATGAATCAAACAACAATAGAAAAACAGGAAATCACCATGTTTACCATAGTTCAGACATCCATGACTAGTCGATTTAAAAAAATTATGTGTTGCACATGCATAACTAACAGTTGCCAAATTTAATTTGACGTGAGGGATGGAAGTTCGTTGTACTGTTGTCTACATGGGTATATTAGCATTTATTTCACAACCATGAACTGATCTCTAAGTGGGACACGTCTGTCATGTGAGAGGACAAACAGAAAACAACGCAGGACACCTACGTGCATATGCAGAAGTGTTTCAGCTTCAATACGTAATGCTTTGATCAGGAAAGTCGGGCTTTGATCCGACACTTTCAGTTGGTGTTTGACAGTTGTTTGTACGGTGTGTGGGACTGATCCGCTGTTCTCCTTTTGTTCTTGGATGCAGGTCATAGTAAACAAGTAAACAAATAAACAACATTAACACTGTAACAACGTTAGCTCCATCTCTACGAGGGCCCGGAGGGAGGCATTGCAGAGCGCAAAGACACCGCAATTACTCTGGAGAAAGTGTGGTAGGCGAATCAATATGTTTCTAAGTGAAATGTGCTGAGACATCCTTTCAACCCTGTCCTGCTCCACAGCCCCGGGCGCTTCTGTGTTTCCTCTAGCTTTAACGAATGCGGAGGGAGATTTTGGTGGCTGCTGTCCCGGCGTAAGTTCTCAAGGCTGGGGGTTCAAGAGCCCCGTGATTAGAAGGTTTGGGGACAGTCGGCGAGAGACAGACTGATGTGTGTTGTAATTGGTGTAGTGATGGGGCTTCTCGATGCGGTTAACTTGGAAGAGGGTAAGAATGGGCTCTCAGGGGACCAATGGAGAACAGGCTAACTGGCAGGTGGCTGTTGGGGAAGGTCACAAAAGGTTACTCTGGTTTCCATGGGTGGCCGAATATTAAAAAAGTGCGTGTGTGTTATTTTCACATGTAAAACCTTGGTTTGATGGATTGGGCGGCATGTCAGTTTGTCTTCCTGATTAGCCCAGGAGGAGACCTCTGTTACTATACAATTTACATATAATGGCAGTTGATGGTAATCACATCTGTCAAATTCTTCTATTAGCTTTGAAAACAGCCTTTTGAAGTCTTTCCCTCTGCTGTCATTTTCAAATCTCATTCCCTGTCATGGCAGGATATCAATGTCTGGTTTGACTTGTCAAGGTACTATTTTTGAATTTGAACAAGAATTTTGTAGAGGTCAAGATTATCAGTGAATAGCGTATTACATTTCTGTCTGTTCTTCCTGCAGTCACACTGATGCTTTTTTTTGGCACTTGAGGGATATTAGAGAAATATTTGATTGGTTTAAAACACTAATTCAATGATTCAGTGATTGTGTTATTGTTTAAAGTTTACAGAGGTGCCCGTTTGTCCTTTTACATGCTTTTATGCAGGTAAAATCTTTTAGTAAAAGCAATATATAGGTAAATATTTCTGTTTATTATTATGTATAACTGTGTTGGGGCATATCAGTGTTATTTCACTATTTACTAGTATAGTGTTTATTAATATTTTGAATTAGGTTTTATTTTTTTCATATTTTTGTTTTTCATTTTAATGTTAGTTAAATCTTTGGTAGTTTTATTAAAGGGATAGTTCACCCAAAGATTCTGTTATTAATTACTCATGCTGTTCCAAACGCGTAAGACTTTCATTCATCTTCGAAACACAAATGAAGATCTTTTTGATGAAATCTGAGAGATTTCTGTCCCTCCGCATCAAAGTGGTAGTTGAAGTGTCAAAGTGGTATTTGTGTAGCTTTCAATGTTGGGACAGAAATCTCTCAGATTTCATTAAAAAGATCTTGATTTTGAACGACATGAGAGAGTAACAAATATTTCATTTTTTGGTGAACTATCCCTTTAAATTTTGTTCAGGAGCATCTGGACCTTTTTACTGTATGTTGTTTGGGTTTTGATTTAGGATATTTTGGGTATCTGAGACTGCCATAGTCTGATAAATATTCTGGGAGAGAAAGGTCAGATGTCCCATCCTTTTTACTGTTTACTGCTACACCAAGTTTCTCTTAAAAGATACGATTTGGAAATCCATTGCCGCTTATATATATATATTCTTTTATTTTTTATTTTTTTTTCTTTCTTTACATTGTCTGCACGTCTCAACAGATAGAACATGTTATCAGAATGTTTTGGGAAGTTTCTGTTGATTGTTGGAGCCTGAGCCGAGTTCAGCCTTGGAGAAGCGGTGTATCTGTGTGTGTGCGTTAATATGGTCTGTATTGGTGAGGTGATTAACTGGCACCATCAGGAGACGGAATGACTTGTTGTTCTCGACAAGCCACGTCACGAACCCGTCAACCACGTGATCAACGAAGATATGCTTCAGACTGTCTGCTCTTGTGTGGAAAATTACTAGTTTTGTTTTTCTTTCTTTCTTTACCAATCAGAATCATTTAACCGTCATCATTGACGTGGTTAGCACCCTCTGTTAGAGTATAACTGCTGTAACAATGTTATTGTATGTGGGACGGCCTACGAACTCCTTGTGAGACCTGAAGCTGGCTTCTGCTGATGAAACTGCAAACTAAACTTCACAAAAATTTCTTCTATTGACTGCACTTCTGACTCCTGGTCTTCATTCAACATATCTGGTCCTCGGGTCTTAACTGTAAATCCCCTACACTCTCCATCCAGCTTCTGGAAATGTATATATGCTGTCAACGGCATGGCTGTTATTCTCACAAGAGTAAGATCTGAACTGAGGCTTATCTACTTTCTTCAGTCTTGTGTGTCTCTGTCTGATCAAGAGAGACTGAGGTCACAGGACTGAACTGTGCGGAAGAAGAAGAGGACAATGTTTGAGTTTTTGTGAGTGACTGCGATACGAAGAGCTGAAACCAGTCATATAAAATGTCAGACTGAAAAAACTTGCCAGCACATCGACATCTGTCTGAGTGAGTTTGTCAGGAAAAGCCTGGATCATGTTTCACCTCCAATTCCAAAAAATGAAAAGCTGTTGTATATTTTGCAATATAGATTTCTTGTCATTTCTAACTAACGTGTTAATTTTAACAAGCACTACTTGTATTGTGGAAAAATATTCTTATAACTGTCATTTAAAAACATATTTCCATATTATTGTGGTGTTGAGATGATTTTGTTTAATGCATTACACAGAGAAATTTCAGGAAATATATTTAATTGTCATGAAAATGTCACAATGCAAAAATATCTTTCGTTACTTTAGATTTACTTCGATTTTGGTGTAGGATATGGGCATGTTCTTGTCTTTTTCTCTGTTCGTCTCTTGACTATCTGGCTGATGTGGTCTTATCACGGTGGTTCGGCCGTCAGTTTCAGCTCTTTGAAGTCTCCTGGTGTGGACAGCATGTTGGCTGAGCTTCTGAGGGTTCAGTGGAGCTGACATTGAGTGCGTTTATCCCTCCATTTAATGAAACTACTGAAGCCAGACCTGCTCCGGATAGAGTTTATATTAGTTTTGGTTATATGTTGCCGAAGAACCCAAAGTTTGGGACGATCTCTGTAACATGGGTTCCAATTTCTTGTGGTTTGAATATTATTACAGTCGTAGTGATGTTTTCAGATAGTATTCCTGCTATGGTATAGCTGGTTAATGTAGCTTAACATCATTTTTTTGTAAAAATTCATTTTCTTCATACCTCTTTCCACAGAGTATTGGTGCAGGGAAGTCACGTGAATGTATTTGGACGGTGTTTGCGCTCTCAAACATGTTCTTCCGCCGTTGGTGGAGGGTTGGAGGGCTTCTGGGTCCCTCTGAGATTACAGAAAAATCGTCTTTCTCTTGTGTTGGTTGTATGAGTGAATCCCTGAGGCTCAGCAAACGAAACACACACATCCTTGAGGTCCCGTCTTTCAAAGCACCAGCTGTACGCTTATGAAATATCATGAAATTTCATACGCTGAGACCTGCGCCCAAATTGATATTCTTTATTTCAGTAGACTAATGATTAGAAATGAATATATGATCTGTTTCCCTCAGCAAAAACATGTCCTCTTTATATTTGAATGGAATATGTGAGAAGTCACACTGTATGACAGCTTCAGGCTGTAGCTTAGAAAAACGAAACAAACATTAAATTATCAAATATACTACTGGGGAAAAAGTTTTTGAAAGAAGGCTGCATTTATTCAGACAATAAATACAAAAAACTAAAATACAATAAAAATTGGAATATTGGTAAAGCACAACAACAAAAACCACTAGAGGTTGAAAAAAACAGTCACCCTGAATGATTTATGTCAGAGCGTTTGATACTTCTAGTGCAGAGAGCCAATAATGAGACTTTGCTTATAATAATTTAATTGCATAATGCATTTTGTTTTTTTGGAATGTAATTCCAAAATGTAATTTGTTTGGCAGATGCTTTTATACAAAGTGTCTTACATTGCATTCAAGGAACACATTTACATTCTAATCTGTTTTTGTTTTCCCTGGGAATCGAACCTATGACCTTGGTGTTGCAAGCGCCATGTTCCACTGTTTTAGCTTCTGAAAAACCATTGCAATGCAGGTCGCATAGAAACATCCGCTAAATGCATAAATGTAAATGGTATTTCCATATACGAATATCACTGCAACAATATTGGTGTTGGTCTGACAATTTTTCTATGATTTTCTGTATTTGTGATATTCTGCTGCTAGATATGACTTGGGTCCCTGTACATTACCCTAATTACAGAAAAAAAGAAAAAGAACTCTCATTTTGAGATGATAAGTTACACACCAAAGTTTAACACTTCTAGTGAAGTTTGAGTTTTTTACGTCTGAGTTTATGCTGCGAATCCATTGAATTCTTTTGGGATCCCACGTGACGGTCTCATTTTATTCATGTCAAAATGAATATGGAGTCTACACCTTAGGTTTATGGATGTTGGATGGTCATCTGTTTGAACACTGACTGGATTTCATGGCTCATTCCTACGTAAAATCAATCCTGAAACTGTTTTGACAGCGGCCCACATCCGTAACCATTAGTCTACAGTGCCTGTCAGGCAGAGATGTACCGCAGAGCATTTGTTTGAATTCATTTCACCATCAAATGATCCTGCCGGTGTAAAATTGCTTTTTATGCATGACATGGAAAAAAAAACAGCTTTGTAATTCCTGATGAAAACAATGTCTTTGATCATTGTGTAGGTATGGTGAAAGAATATGAAGAAGAAGAAAAGAAGTATATCTCGTGCTCAGGTTCGAGTAAGCATACCTAGTACTTGAGGCGAAAACTCGTGCAGGAGCAAGACTTGGAGAAGAAAGGGCAAACAATACGCTTTGAAGTTAATGAATTGAGAGGAGCAATCCGAGAGAAATAACTGCCAGAGTAAAAGGCTACACTTAGAAATATGGCGGGAGCCAACTTTTAGGGACTTCATTTTGATTTCCTTATTGGCCGTGAAATTTGGCATTTGTATTCTGACAATGAAACTGGAGACCTTCAAAATTCAATGATGTTGATGAGTAATGCTCTATCACCACTGGAAATAAAAAGCACACGTCATTTTAATCTAAGGACATCCCTGACTGGATGCAATAATGTAGGGCCTTATAAAATCCGGTCTTATTTCCCCCAAATTCTATATTTTCCATTTCAATTTATCTGGATAACTTTTTAATGGCTTATTTATATTTGTATAATTTAAATGAATTTATTTAGCAATTTATTTAAATGTATTTAGTAGTTTGCTTTAGAGATTTAAATTTTTCCGTAAAAAAAAAAAATATTATAATAGTCAAAAAATTTGAACAATTTAATTATTTCTTTAAACTGTAACAGTGAACAGTGAATAATAATTTGGGCAAATGAAATGAAACGGTTTAAGGAAAGGCTATTTTATTTTAGGAATATCACATTTTTGACAGTACAAATTTCTGTTTAAATTAAATAATGCATGAAAAAATACGATACTCCTACTTTTAGACTTTCCTTTGGTTTTTCAATTGACTTATCAACATAACTTGACGATACTTTGACTTTTGCTCTACAACATAATTTAAACAACCATAGCGAAAGCTCGAGTCTTTTAAGCAGTTATGTCTATTTTTGAAAATGTACGTTAATAAGTAACTAGATAAAACTGCTTTGAGTGTGAATGATGTTTAGTATCGTCATGTTATGTTTAATTCATGTTTTTTCGAATGTTTCTTTTCATGCCGTGTGTAATACAGCTGTTTGTGAATGTAAACGTTCTGCAAAGTTAAAAAGTCAAAAGTGCATGATAAACTTATTATCCCAAAAGAAAGCTTCGACTCTACGCCGCCTTAACGAGTCGTCTGAAGTACGAATCCCACTGCGTTACGGTTTCTTCATCACTAAAAAACACATCTGCATAATATCCGCCTGCAAACAACTTGAACCGCCCTTCAAACACGGCATTTTACTGACGACTGCTTCTCAAATCTCAGAGTTCAATGCGGATTCGCAAAACGCTTGCTCTTGAAAGATGGGTTTCATCTTTCCAGCCCAGTCTTGATCCTCAGAATCACAACCTGGAAATATAATTAATTATTGATGCCTAACATTGTCTATTAATGCAGATTGTCTGTTGTTCTTACTGATTTGAGTAATGAAAAGGATTGAGTAAGATTTTCAGTCAATTCAGTCATTCACATTAATGCTCTGCCAACATATGCGCTGTTATTGATACAGTTATTGATACAGTTCATGCACTTGCACCGCAATAAATTAGAAACATACACATGGGTTTGTTGATGGTCATACACTTAATAATACTGATGGTGAGGAATTAGTTACATCTAGTAATGTACCTCAAACTGAGTAGCGCATCACTGAGAAATGTCTTGCTCAAGTCGTCCTTGCGATGTAGGTCTGGAATGAATAACTAGTTCTTGTAATGTTTCATCATCTGACTTGCACTCGGATTGATCTGGTAATATCGGCATCATTGTTACTGTCTTTACAGAGTGAACAATATCTGGTTTAGGAAACCTCCGGAGCTGAAGTTCAGTTATGGTAATGAGTGTTTAGCTTTCGACACGCCCTGTAAACAGTAGACCAATCAGAGCAGACTGGGCCGTCTGGCCAATCAGAGCAGAGGAGGCTCTGAGAGAGACTGAATCATCAGATGAGTTGTCAGAGAATCATTGAAAAATGTGTATTATATAACCTGTTGTAGGAGACCTCCTAAATAAAATTAGGAACCTTTAAAGCAGCATAAGAGGGGCTCTTTTCCACAGGCTTTATTTTACTCTTAACTTCTGACGTAATACCTGTACCACTCTGTTCAAAGACAAGAGGCTTTTTTCTTTTGAATGGATGTCAATGTAGGAGAGGCTTCACTAATCTGAATAAACCGCTTTTGTGAGGAAATAGATTATTTAATGAACCGACAGCCTGTCTGCTAATCTACAATCTTACAGTTCGTTTTGGATTGATCTGTTTCTAGAGTTTACACTGACAAAACTTTATAAGAGAAGTCACGGAAAACAATATATAATGGTACTTGTTATTCAATTCTATGGTATCTGCAACAGTGATTAACTCTCACACAACTCTGAGCAAAATTCAAAATTCCAAGCTAGCGTTACGCCTTATCTAAGAGCATCATATCTCCCAATACTAAGACCATATCTGATGTATTCATGCAGAGATGCAGAACATACTCATATTTAAATAGCATATTTAAGCAATTTAATACAGTAATCCCTCGCCCCTTCAAGGTTCGAGTTTCGTGGCCTCAGTGCATCGCGGATTTTTCAAAAATATTTATTGAAAAATAAAAAATACCGCCATATCGGCAGCCGTATTGTGGAAAGCAGCGTTGTTTTATCATGATGCGAGAGAAACGGTTTCCCAGGATGCCAGACAAAGAGAAACTCCCCAATGAAGCTTTGTACCGAGACAAGACACTCAGACAAGACACGTGATTGGTTCCCGGCGCGAGATCGACGAATGAGAGCACGAGTGGATGTATCCCGTAAGCTGATTGGCTGATCCTACTTCGCGACTTTTCACTTATCGTGGGGGGTTCACCACATTAACCGCGATAAACGAGGGATCACTGTATTCACAGACACTAATCCATATCAAAATTAGAAGAATTTATTTATTTTTGACCAATTCCTCCAAATTATACCAAATTCTGTGACATTCCCCAAAATGTATATTATCGATTAATAATTCATAAAAATAAAAATAAATACTTTGTACATGAAAGGGAAATATTTACAAAATTCCCATAAATCGTCCCATAACTTTTTAATTGATGCTTACATCATATGACATTTAGAATAAATAAATGTAAACAATTGTTAAAATATTGAATTTGGAAATAAAGTCGAAAAGCTTGTATATTTGATACTTCTTTCTTATCAACCCATATAGCTTAGGCTGTTTGTTGGTTTGCATTATTACGATTGAAGACATGGAAACCATTCTGGCAGATTTTTACAGACATTTATGATGTAAAGTAAACCTCATCACGTGTCTCCAGCTGTTATCATAATCGTCCTCTTGGCCAGCCGCTTCTTTTGTGAGCTTGTATGTTGGGCGGTGAAAGAAGAGCGTGGAGATTGATGATGCTTTATTATAGTCCAATGGAGTTGATATCCCAGCAGTTTAAGTATAGTACCAGATGGCCAGAAAAAAAACAGAAAACTTAAAATATTATGATTGTGATAAAATCCTTGTGCCATTTTTTGTTGCGAGATCTCCCAGCATAATTCCTTTGGTTGATTTGAAGTCTTCTGTTCAAAAGACGGACAAATCTTGTTTTTGTCAAATCACATGTTAAGCTAGAGATAAACATTTTGAAAAAACAATATGATATGTTTTCATGGTTAAGTAACCTTGAAGACTAGTCAGTTCGAAGTATAAAATACAACATGGCTTTCAGTGTGAAATACTTCATGCTTAACATGAATTAGCAAGGCTAATCTTTTAAGAGCGAAATACCTTTTTAGTATTGCAAAAGACTGCTTAACCTCTGATGTTAAAGGGGTTCTGGATTACAATAGTTTTTTTGCCTAATTACAGGATTTCTAAACTAGGAGTAAATTGTGAGACACCAATATTAAATGCGCATCAATTTATTCTTACCCTTTTTAATGTTCTTAATGAATCTGAATAATAGAAATCATATTTTATAATGTATAAATGGCAAGAAAATATCTTGTGGGATTTATCCAGAAATAAACATTTGTGTTTCAAAAAAGATTCAGAATTTCACAAAATGAATAAACACTGTGAAATGCAAACTCAGAATATTACACAAACATGCGTTATTGAATGTTAAATTACACAAATATACTTTATGCATTTAATCTCACTTTATTAATTAAAGCCTTTGCTGCTGACCTTTGATAACCCAATTCATACAACAGTGATCCCTCGATTATCGCGGTTAATGTGGACCGGAACCCCCCGCGATAGGTGAAAATCCGCGAAGTAGGATCAGCCAATCAGCTCACGGGATGCATCCACTCGTGCTCTCATTCGTCGATCTCGCGCCGGGAACCAATCACGTGTCTTGTCTGAGTGTCCGTGGGTGCGTACAAAGCTTCATTTGCGAGTTTCTCTCTTTCTCTGACATCCTGGGAAGCCATTTCTCTCGCACGTCACGATAAATCAATCAAAGCTGTTTTCCGCAGTACGTCTACCGATATGGCGGTATTTTTGAATGTTTATTTTTCGCTAAATACTTTTGAAAAATCCGCGATGCACTGAGGCCGCAAAACTTGAACCGCAAAGTGGCGAAGAATTACTGTAATAAGCAAAAATGACTTGCGCTAAACCACATTTGTTTTTATTTCATTTCAAAGGCTTTTACATTTGCCCACATTTCTTTTAAAAGTAACTCAAAAGTAACACAACGCATTGCTTTCCATGGTAATGCAAGGTAATGGTAATGCAATTAGTTACTTTTTCAGGGATTAACAAAATACTTTAATCCATTACTTTCCTCAACACATTAAAAACTTTCCCCATTAATACTTACACTTAATATTCCATATAACTAATGAAATAAACAGACTAGTCACAGCACTTGCATATTGTTGCCCTATTGTTGGTTTGATTCAATAGATTTGCTTCTATTGCCCTCCTCGGTTGTAAGTCGCTTTGGATAAATCCTTTGCTGAATCATTCCAATCTGGTGTTTGGGATAGTCCTACCTTTAGTTTATATCATTGTTTTCCCAGTCATTTCAATACCTTTTCCTAAAAAACACTCTAATGCATTAAACTATTTGCAGTGAAGTGTTCGGCTCATGCACAAATATGTGCGTATGGTGAATGAAACCCATTGTGTTGGAATTAAACGTAATTAATTGTCAAACAAAAGTGAAACAAAAGATTCCAGCAGCCACAGCTGTACATCACCATATTAAATTGAAGAAAAATAGCAAAACATTAAACCCTTATAGCGTGAGCACACCTGCTCAGTTGTACTACACAACATCTAAGTAGGGATGATTAGCCTGATTTGTTTTCCATTTCACACAAAGACGAACAATCGCTGCATAAAATATAGCACAAAAAATGAAAAGCCTTCATCAACATTCATTTCACTCCATTACCATTCCTTGTTTCCCCCTCCGCTTCCAAAAGCCCCTTGATATGTTGGCTATTACCAAGCTAATTTGAGAAGGCTAGAGCGTGAATGTGAGAGAGGCCTAGCGTGCAATCGTGCCTTCAAATGAGTAAAACGCTCGATTGCAGTATCTCGGCAGCTCCCTCAGTCATGCCGGAGAGCTGAGCTTCTCCTCGCTCTTGCTCTCTTCTGGGAAGAGCGATTTAAGGATGAAACATTGGAAATTAACCATGTGTAATCCATCACGCCAAGTGAAGTATTAAAAGTTTCATTAGGCGGCTGATCATTGGAGTCGTGACTGATGAGGCCTGAGGTGCTCCAGGTCATCGGGGGGTCTTTATTGTGTTGGTTTGCCTCTTAAGTGCAATCTGATTGGTTCACCTTGTCTAGCAAACGAAGAGCAATGACTAGGCATTACTACGATACTTACTTCACTATTACGGTTATTAAACTTCAAGCTGTAACACGTCCTTCACTGTATGTTCTACACACATGTATGATACCTCAAATCACATGGCTCGTTTAGGAGGGTGTGATGTTACTATTCTAAGTCTGAATAGTGTAATTTTCTGTACAGCATCATGGGTAATGTAGTTTCCACCACATAATTCCACTGTTAATGATTCATTTCATTAATTTGATGATTAAAATGAATGGTTTTTACTTCCTGAACCCAACTGTTACACCAAGCAAATCTGAGTACAGTGGAACCCGGTTATGTCGACGGCCTCGGGGTTTGCAAAAAAGTGTTGAGATAACCGATGATCGAGATAATCAACAGCCAATATGCACCAACTAACAGCAGAGATTTACCAGTATACAATAAAAACCACATTCGATTCTCGATACAAACTTTTAATTATATTCTCCAACATTGCAAACACAATTTCGCTCGCAGCGTAAACACAGTCACAACACACATAAACACATTTGCTCTCACACAGTTCTGAAAGTATTGTACACGTGGTTACTATGGTTTCTTTACAAAGTCTAAAATGCTTTGTTGCTTTTTGCCTTCAACGGTCTGCTTGAAAACAAATGCTTCTATAAGTAACGACGTCTTTGTCGATGTCAATATAATCTGGGAATTCCCGGACAGTGATGCTAACTCCTGTGCCTCCTCTTCCAAGATAGCATCTGTAAGGCTTGATTTTTGCGCGAGTTCTTCTGCGGCTGTACGGCACTGCGCTGCAAGAGTGAGTGAAGCGTCATTGGAGTGAGCGACCATACGGACTGATGCTGACTCAGCGCATGCACAGTGAACTTGGTACTCAGTACTTGGATTAGTCATGGGGATCGAGATAACTGATGTTAAGTGCCGAATTTGTCCCTGTTTTGTGCTTGAGATATTAGGGTTCGGTGACATAAAAGAATTGACATAACCGATAAGAAACGTAAAACATAAAAAAAGTCGACATAATAGGGTTGGCGAGATAACCGAGCTTGAGATAAGTGGGTTCCACTGTAATTGAAATATTGCTATGGTATTAACTCTTTCCCCATCAGCATTTTTGAAAAACTTTGCAAGCATTTTTTTATCATTTTCGGTTTTCATTGCCCTTATAATATTTTGTTGTATGAATATCTGAACATGCAATATATCCAAAGAAAGAACAGAGCCTTTGCTTTTAAACAAACAAACAAAACACATTTTATTTTTGCTCCATGCATGCTTGAATATGGTTAAGTTTCATAAAAAAAGCAACATTTTGAGTACAAGTCTGAATCTGATCAAAACAGTCGATTAAGTCCATCATCACCCCAAAGCTTATCATGGGACGATATTTCATTCAGTAGCGAGTATTTCTTGTTGCTCGCACAGACTGGAGTGCTTGCAACTCTGAGGTCATGGGTTCGATTCCCAGGGATGGCAGGAACTGATTGGAATGTCAGTGTGTTCCTTGAATGCAATGTAAGTCGCTAAATGTAAAAACTGGATAAATGTACAGTTAGGCAGTTTTAACTTAAATGCTGTTTTAATGTTGATCATGTTTGTTTCTGTTTTGATGAGGAGATTCTGTACTCTTTCAGACGTTGTCATATAACTCCCTACCATATATCTGAAAGCCAGGGAAGCGTGGTCTCAGAAATGACGGAAATATCTGTCAATGGCGGGGAAAGAGTAAATGATGAATGTTTTCGCTCATTTCACATGTGCAGAGATGGGTCACAACATTACATTTAGAAGTCTTAAATGTACAATGATTGAAAGGTTCAAGCAGGCTAATATCATCCTAAGTTATAACCATGATTTCTGTATGTGCTGTATCAAAACATCTGCTGATAAAGTGCAATTTCCTTTGATTGCTTTATATTGGCTGTGGGTGCTAGCTAGATTCAATTTGATTTATATAAGATTACTGAGAGCCACTTCAGATCATCATATGTGACAGTCTTACAGTTATATGGGACACACACACACACACACACACACACACACACACACACACACACACACACACACACACACACACACACACACACACACACTCACACTCTCTTTTAGCTTTGCTGATTCTCATGGCTTGACATACCCACTGGTACCTATATTTTCTCCTCTGAAAAGGCTTTTAGAGGCAGACACTTCATCAGGAGAAAGGAGCATCGAGAGTGTGTGCTAATTCACTGATGAGAAAGGGCATGTTTTGCATGAGCCTTTGGGAAATCACATCCAAACTCCACAGGCAAGATTTGGCAAGCCTGGGGGCAAAGCCAGAATCTTTCCTGATTTCACTGAGAGCTCACTTGGCTGGTTCTATCCCAAATAAGCCTCTGTGGGAGACAATGACGATGATGGTGATGATGAAGATTATCATAATGGGAATGAGTTTGGCTTTTTGCCGTAAATGTTAGCCTGTTAATGGTTGCCCAACTTAAAAGTGAAATTTCTTTATTTTTAGTTGTGGCAGACTGAAATATTGTCTGATTAATGGCAATATTTGAGATTATACATTTATTCTACACCACATTTAAAAATCAAAATGATCATGGGAGTTATTTATTTATAGTTAATTAAAATTATTGAATTATAATTAATTAACTAAAACATCTCGATACTCTCTTTTATAATACTATGTCACTATATTATTGTGTTCTTTTTTTGTTCTGCATCTTAAGTAAATGCACCTGCTGATGTTAAATAAAATACTTTTCATTCATAATCCTATATACTCTTATGTAAAGGCCTTCATTTGCATTTTGTAGGGTTTTTTTCAGTGTAGAGTTCTTCAGGTGCTGGTTGCTAGTTTTCTGGTCTTAATAAGGCTTCAGAGGCTGAAGTATCTACACTATTGTACCGCATTCAGATTAAACGTATTGTTCTGTTTGTATCATGAGCTATCATTTCTCATATGAACATCAGCTTCTATTTTAACAGCTTTAAACGGCTACAAATGAAGATTTTAAATTTGTTTTCACACATTGGAATTCAGTCTTTACTACTGGTAATGAAGTATTAAGGATTGTTTAAATGTTCAATTGTATTTTTATTTTTGTAATATATTTTGGAATGAAGAGACCTTATATATACATATATAAAGGCATACATATATGTTAATTACTCAACCATCTTGACCGCGTAATCAACTCTTAACCTTGCACTAATCTTTCACCTTCACTAACCCTTTCCTTAATACCTGCTCTGTTCTGAGGCTTTATGGAGATTTTGAAATCTCCCCCCCCCCCCCCCCCCCCCCCCCCCCATACCTAAAGAAACCCCTTCTCCCCAATGGCATTCTGCTGGGATAATCTCTTGGAAACGCTGGGAGATTTCAGAATGTGTCTGTCTTTATATATTCACTCCTGACTCACACATGTACATTCCAGAGCTTTTTTTCCCATCTGCTTGTAATTGTGTAAATTCATTCACTGTCATTTTGTCCCTTGGACAAACAGTTATGCTTTCAGATTTAGATGGAACGCCATGCGTTTTCTGTGTCCAAACATAATTATATTTTAACCCATGTTCCCATATATTTGGACAAACATGGCCAATGACCGTGTGCTTCAAAGCCCGAATTAAACTGTGTTTATGTAGGCATTATTGTTTATCCAAATCGTAATTTGGCTGGAAAACTCAATGTTTACAACCCTATAGCCTCTTGTTTAATGATAAGAAGTACAAATGCTGTTTGTGGCTCAGATGTTATCATTTTGTCATCTAGGTTGTTATAGAATGTACTTGTAGATATTGTGCTAAATAATAACCTTTGGCAGTTTTGAAGTTTGGTGCTGCTGATTATTTAATTTAAGTTTTGTAAAAATTTAGTCACCTCTTAAACTAATTTACTTTTCAGCTGACATCAACATGAGTGCCAGTAATCATATTTTTTTAATCATATTTTTATGTTTCCGAAGAGCATTTCTTCCTGCGTTTGCAACGTGGTTTTGGACTTGGATCCCAGGGACAGACTGGAGGTTCTGGTACCTTTTTTTTACCCCTGGGAAAGTGCATAAATATATGGACGTGTTTACCTAGTACCTTAATAATTGACCACATTTCGTTTTTGTTTGTTTTTTCCAGTTGAAAATATTATAGCCTAACATGAATTTGCTAAGCGCATGAATCTTCTTCTTTTTTTTTTTTTAAGTACTGCTGAAGTGAGGAATCTTAATCTCTTGTAATTCCCACTGTCATTGGTGTTAACACTAAAAAGCTCTGATCTCTCCACAGAGTTGTGCATTTACTTTTGGCTTTTGGAAGGGTCAGTTTGGAAGGGTAGTAATGATAAGAAATAAAGGATTTTCTTTCAATTATTGACATGACGTTAATGTCAAATAACTGTAAATAAAAGAAGCAAATGCTGTCTTGGCTAGATAGACGCTCACTGCATCTGTATATAAACTATTGCGAGTTTAGAATATTTTTCAATTCTAAGTTTTTATTGTTTCTTGACGGTTCCGTTACGAATTCGGAAACAGTCCCACAGCTCAGTTGCTATCATCTGTGTCTGGCTTTAGGTGAGAGTGGGTTTGAGATGTAGGAAGGCTCTTTTGGCCCGTCCCCGGAGAGCACTTTCTTTCTGGGCTGCTGCTCGAGTCAGGGCTCGGCTCCCAAGGGCTGACTGGAGGTTCTGGCAGCTGGTGTTCGCACCCCAGGGGGAGCGCACCACGCATGGACCCTATTCCTGGAAGCCTTAACACTAACTTGAAGAAAACCTGCTCCCTGTCATACAGCGATCTCTGGAGTCTCGGCACGCTGAAGTACTCAAGTAAATTAATTTTAATTAGTGTCTATTTCTTGGGGAGTCACTGGCATTTGCAGCAAGGTCAGTGTGAACAACTGTTTGTCAGTTGCCTTGTGATGCCATGCCATGTTTTTTCACTTTATGTGAATCTGCCCATTATATGAGGAAATCTGCAAAATCTGAAAATGTGATCCCATGAAAAATGGTCAATAAATGATTGGCCATATTTCACTCATATTGAAATAAGCACACAAATAAGTACAATTAACCACTTTTTTTGCATTCAGTCATTATTTTCTGAATACTTAAGCACAATTCTGGCTCAATGTTTCATTATCATAATGTAAAACATCAAAGTCTCATTTACATTACTGTAATGAGAAATAAATAATTTACTTTGTAAAGGACAGTTGTTGGTTGTTGTACTGAATTTTGTTTACACAGTGGTGCGAAAAATATATTTTTGGGTATTTTCTTGTATTTAGAAAAGTATCTTCCCCCTAAACCCCCTCCTGTGCTAAGAGATGTTGGTATAGCTTACTGTAAACCCAATACTTCAGAGTTTGATCCACCCCGTCCTCTAGCCAACGTGTTGTTACCGGAAATGAAAGCTCAGTCACTCATTTAAACCTTGAGACTGGCTCAGACCTCTCGTTTTGCTCCCTCTGTGGGAATATGTCATCTCTGGAACTATTCCAAGGGTTCAGAACTGTGTATGTGTACCGTATTTGTGAGATGTCCCAGCATAGCATATGTAGAGTGAAGAGGCCTGTCCAAGATGCTGATGACACACTTTGAACCTCTCAGATCCAGTGTTGGGAGGTAGTGCATTACAAGTAACGTATACGAGTTACATAGTCAAATTACTTTTTCCAAGTAACTAGTAAAATAATGCACTACTTTTAAATTACCATCAAACTAAGAAATGCAATTTGCTTTGTTTCCCATTTATTCATTTTGTCCCCATGCTGAGAGAAATCGTGAGTTCTTGTAAGCACTGAGGCGTTGTGTGTGTGCCGTGTGAACATGATGGGTATTGTAGAGCTAGGCTAATGTTAACATACATTTACTCGTCTCACTTGCACAAAAATAGATTTAGTATTCCTCAAAATAAATAAAACTATGAAATGCAAACTCAGAATATACACAAACCTGCAATAGTTATGTTAAATTACACATATACTGTATTAGACAACGTTTTTGTCATTACACAAGTACAGGTACAAGGCAACGAAATGCAGTAATGCATATGTATCTAATGCAGTAAATGTAATTTAATTTGACTTTATTAACCAAATCCTTTGCTGCTGACCTTCAATGATCCAATCCAACCACACTAATAAGCAAAAAATTAACGCACTTTTTATGGATTAATGCTGTTGTCACAATCTTGTCCCATTGTTCACATCCGGGTCCCTTCTATGCATCTTCCTGGTCTTTCACGCAACTGTCCATGTCTAATAACTTACCTTAAGTCGGACGGCCCAACGGTTTCCCATCTTCCCTGTGTATTTATACCCTCCTGTGTTCCCTTGTCTTTGTCGATCGTTGTTACTGTTTGGCGTTGTCAGTGTCTGGATTTCGCCAGTCTGTGTTTCGCAGTTAGTGTGTGGATGCAATTGGTTTGTTCCCAAGTTTCTCCAGGGTTTTGCACAAGAGTGACGTTTTGTTTTCAAAGTCTTTTGTTTGCGTTTCTTTATGAATAAAGGAGTGTTTCTGTTGAAACCAGCTTCTCTCCGTTCTTCTCCGCATCGCACACCAGAACCCATTCATAATAGCTGGCCACACACTTGAAGATTTTAAACCTGATTTTGGGCAATGATCTGAGCGGTGTGGCCCGATTTGAGGCTTCTCGCAACCAACTTTTTTTCCAAAAATCCTCAATTTTGTGGTGTCATTGTGATTTGTTTTTTACTGTTCCTGATCACGTCACGTTGGCATGAGCCCAAATCGTAAATATCAAACATTTGCGACTCTTGAGCAGGATTTGAAGCCACAAACATGCCACAAAAGTGAAATGTTGAGAAAGATCAACAAATTTTTTTTTCTCTTTTGTTTTTCTTCCCATAAAACAAAATTCACGCCAGGAGTACCAGCTGACGAAGTCGATCGCCCTCCATTTTTTTTTCTCAAGTCACGTTTGATCTTGCGAGTCTACAATCGACAGGGGCGTGGTCCAGCAGACCGCACAAACCTTCTAGTTTTTTTGCATTCGGAGGATTATAAAACTAACAATTGTCCAGCTTGTCCAAGCCACTTACTTTCCCCAACACTGCTGAGATCTCAAGTCATCCAGAGTTTGAAAAGACATGAGAGTGAGTGAATACGTAAAGAGTCATGAGATCATTTATTGAGTGTTAAAACAGTTTCATATCTTCAGCGGGACTCATTTGTAATGGAGCACTAGAGAAGTTAAAGTTCACAACTTCTTGGCTGACCTGACTTGAGGCCAGCTAGCTTAAACACCACCCTCCCCCAACCCACGCCGGTTTAATCTTTATCTGGCTGCGTTCCCATCACACTAATCCTGCCATTTCTCTCTTGCAAATGTCAGTCTGTATCTCTCTCCGTTCATCTGTTCCCTGGACAACGCCTATCTCCTCCGCTGCATGCATTCAGTGGCAGTGCAGATACTAATGAGGCTGCCCAGGAGAAGGATAAGAGAATAGAACTGTCTCCTTATTCTTTTCCCTTTGACAGCCTTTGTGTATTCAAGCCTCAAGGCCGGATTTGACATAAACCCACTCAGCGTTTCTCAAGCCAACTGTATGTTTTAGGGACTTCAGCTCACCTGTTACTCACCTGTTTTTTAAAGGGATAGTTCACCCAAAAATGTAAATCTGTCTTCCTCTTGCGTTCAAAATGTACGATTTTCTTTCTGCGTAACACCGAATGTTTTAGCGGTTTTTGTCCGTACTGGACCAAGTCAATGGGGTCTAAAGTTTTAATCTCCGAAAGGAACATGCAAATACATAACATGGATCTTGTGTTGACTTTTTACATTTCCAACTTATGTAAAGACACATTTTTGCACAGACCGCTGGCTCACACACGGCTCTAACCCTAGGGCAGCTATTTGTCTTTTCTCATCATCTCCCTGTGGGAAGAGTGCAGTTTACGTGGATTATTTCTCTGAAAGTAGGTTACAATGGATGCTGTGTGCATGGCCTGATTCAGTTGTGGCTGCCTCTGTAAATGAAGCGACCTCTATAAAGAGAAGCTGTACTTCATACAATGGTTAATATTAGAATGATTCTCTCAGTTTGAAAAGAAATGAAAGTTTGAAATGAAATGAAACCCATTTGGTTTAAAAATATTCATATACCTTAAAGACAGATGGCGATGGTTGAGGGTCGGTGACAAATGAGGATGTGCAAGGAAAAATCAAGTTTTAAAAGCAAGTACCAAGTTTTTGTATAATTCTCATCCCAAAGTTTCATGTAATAAGTCAGTGGTGTCAAATGGTGTAACCGGCAAGTTAAAAAGTAATGATATATTTCTCTTACACCTTGAATATACTTGTGTATCATTGTTTTCAAAACTGTTTTACAAGTTAAAAAAATTCATATGATTTATGAATATTGAGAAGTTTTCTTGGGTTCATACCATTTGACCTGAACTTTCCTTTAAAAAAAGTTATATATGTTTTTTAATTAAATATGTTATCAGTAGTATAAATATTAAACGTATATCAAATATTATCAAAAAAAACATTCAGCACACACAGAACAGACATGAGTAGTTGGTTCTGTGATATAATTTTTTATATAGTAACAGTTCAAAAATAATACGGTAACACTTTATAATAAGGTCTCATTTGTTAACATTAATGTATTAACTAACATGAACTAACTATGATTTTTACTGTACTTGTTAATCTTTTCAAAAGTTCACAGTGCATTAATTAATGTTAACATACTTTTTCATTTTACAATGTTACAAAGATTAATAAACACTCCAGTATTGTTCATTCTTAGTTCATGTAGTTAACTAATGAAACCTCATTTTAAAGTTTGACCAATAATACTAAAATAGCATGCTAATATGTTAAAATATCCCTGCCTATATCAATTGCATTGTAAAACTTGAACTAACTGAATGAATCCAGACGAAAGCATAATGAGCGTCAGGTCTCCCCAGAGCCGCTGTCCTGCCGTTGCCAGATATACTGCGAGCTGGGAGAAGGGTCAGTGCTTTATTACTGCGTTTGTTCATTTCCCAGAGTGATCCTTGAATTAGAGATGTTGGCGGCTCGATGGTGAGCGCTCCCCCGACTCAGCGGTGGTTAATCACAGGAAGTGATGAGCCCGACGCTGTCAGGTTTAAGCTCTCAGCTTTGAGTGGATGGAGGACCACATCTTCCGCCACGTCTCCTGAGTCTGGCACTAAAAGTCTGTTTTCCCCAGTCTTTCACCCGTCTGGTGGGACTGCGTCAGGCATGCAGGAACAGGTGCACGAGGAAGAATCAAATTATCATGCGGTTGGTCCCATGATACCCACCTTCATCTATGAACACTCGCCTGTATGTTGGCCAAAGGAGGAGAATTTTCGAACCAGTTGTGGATACGTTGTCGATAAAACGCTTTATGAGAAGTAACCAACATGGTGGTTTTTTTGTCCATTTATGCGAAGCTACTAAAAGTGCCGATCTTGGTTCCCTGCTGTTAAGAAGAACGTTCAGAGCATTTATTATTCATCAGCTGTAATATATTTGTAGAGATATATACATTATTAAGGCCATAGGCTCTTTGCGGCCGTCAACCTTTAACTGGTCGATCTAATAGATTTTTATAAGGTTTCTTTAATCCTAAAAATGAAGAATGCGTTTTGCTAATTAAAAGAACCTTCTGGACCTCAAGATCAAACCCAATGAATAATATTTTAATATTTCCAATCCGAGCTTGATTTGTACATTTTTTAAAAGGATATCATCTATTCATCTATTGATACAAATATTTGTAAATATGTAAAGCAAAAACAGATTAAAATATAAAAGAAAAAAGGGAAAGAAAATTTAACCTCCAGTAATATCTGAACTATATGGAGCCACAACTCATTGATTCATTTTATTTAAATAATTGGTACAATTTAACCAAGTCAAAATGAGGGAACACGTTTTTACAAAAATGGGCACGTTTTAATGAAAACAAGAGAACTATGTGGATACGAATGCATGCTATGTGCAAAACTCACCTAATTACTCACTTAATTTCAATGCTATTTAATGATAATTTCTTTCACCATCAAAATAATAAAATACATTTTTATAAACTAAATGTCCCCTATTTCAGGAGACTATTTTTTAAAGATAATTTTGCTAAATATTTATTGGAAAGTGTTTTTCATATTTGTTAAGTACAATTATTGCACATACACCTGTGGGACAAGACAATTTACAGGTGGTAGACAACGAAAGTCACAGTTCCAGCTTAAAAGAGACATTAAAGAGACATTTCTACTGATTCTGAAGATCAGCAGGAGAAAATGCTCAGGGTTTCTGATCACTTGCAGTCCTCCCATAGGAAACACGTGGACTGCAGATGTGAACATAGAAATAAACGGCAATGTTCACAATGAAAGTGCTACAGATGCTGTGACAGTGCTACAGAGAGACAGATGCATATCCTTGCAGTGCCGAACCATGTGCAATCATTTGTCCCCCCCCCAGACGTGTTTTGAGAACTTGAGAGTGCCTTGGTAGAAGAGTGGAGGAACATCTCACAGCATAAACTGGCTCAGTCCATTAAGATGAAATGCAATGTAGGACTTAAAAGATTAGTTCGCCCCAAAATTAAAATGATCCCATAATTTATTCCCCCTCAATCAATCCTAGGTGTATATGACTTTCTTTTTTCAGCTACGTACAATAGGAGTTATATATAAAGCAATATTGAATAGCAACTAAGATTTTGTAGTCCCAAAAATTCATCCTAAAAGTAATAAGTAAAAAACAAAAACACTGAAGAACGTGGAATTGCACATTTCGGAAATTTACATTTATGCATTTAGCAGACGCTTTTATCCAAAGTGACTTACATTACATTCAAGAAACACATTAACATTCTAATCAGTTCTTACTTTCCCTGGGAATCGAACCCATGACCTTGGTGTTGCAAGCATCACACTCTACTGTTTGACCAACAGGAAAGCTTCATATATGTGCATTGATTTGTTTTAAAAATGTGAGTGTAAAAGCCTTTTACTACAAGTCCTAGTTTTTACTTGTGTATCATTTGTGTTTGTGTATAATAGTTGGGTGTCTCAGTTAAACCGGTTTGCTAAAGAGATGTGAGGGAATGCCTGTCTAGCGGGAAATCAGCCGGACACCCTCAGCGAGGCTTAGCAAATGTCACGCTTTGTGCACCGAGGCAACAGAAGTTAAGACAATCAAGCACACTCTGTTTCACCTGCTAGCTGTTAGCATGCTAGCTAAACTCCTTTAATTGTTAGCGTTTAGCTAATCCTTCTCTCCAGTTCATCTGAGCTGTTATGTCACAGTTCTCGGGCGTCCTCCTGAGCACACAATCTGCCAAGGGCCTTCCAAAAACAACATGACGGCTCAAACTCCTTTAGGTTTTATCCACTCTGAGACCGATTATGACCTGATAGTGTTTGTTGTGTTTGAAGCAATCTTTCCCGCTAATGTGTTGGTACATGCTAACATTATTATTACTGTGTCTAAGCGTGTGATCTGACCTGTGCAATTGTCAGGCTTTAGAGAATTCAGAAGCTACTGACTCGTACTGTGGGGTGGATGAATGAGATTTGTAGCTCTTAGTGTCAGTCCACTGAGGAAGAACGTTCCGGCGTCCCAGAGCATTTACATTGATCCTTATTATTGAACTGCACTTCATCCTAAAGAAATACCTCATGCTTCAAGTGTGTGACGCCTCTGCACTCAGTTTGTTAGAGATGCAGAGTGAACTCCATGGCTGTTTGTCACAGTAGTTTTAGGTGATATGCCTGAACTACACTTAGTGTTGTACCTGTTTTACAGGAAAACAGCATAATTTTGACACATTCAGTAAAAAACATGAAAGTCAACAAAAAATACGTAATCATTTTGAATTGAAAATATCCTTTCATGATTCGTGTAATTCACAACTGAATGAGACGAAACAAAATCCATTTGGTGTTTTTGACATATTAAACATACAAACAAGAGTAAATGTGGGCATATTTTGAAATAATATATTATTTTATTAATTTAATTCTAATGTTTGAGGGAAAGATATCAGAAAGACTAACAACTGTTATAAAATATGGTAACTAGCATCTGGTTATGGTAGCTAATGAAATGTTACTTGCGTTATCTAACTGCAAATATATTATATCTAACAATAAGCAATAACTATAACACGCTACATATAATACCACTACTGGCTAGATTCCTCCGTGGTCAACTAATGTGTTAAAGTGTACAAAAAAAAATGCAGTAAGTTCCCGCCTCTATTGCCGAATTGATCACCCGAATGTTTCTAACTTGATTGGATAACAGATAGCTGAGGTCAGCTTGTTACAAATAAAGGAATATGATCTGTTTAATGTTAAATTAGCATTAATTTATCACCATTTTGCCAGAGCCATTAGGTGGTTTCCCGTAAGAAGCATTATTAATAAATTACAATACAACTGTGTCTTCATTGTGTTATTGATCAAAGACTCTAGTAGGACTCTCAGATAAATCCTTCAAATAAATCAGCTGACCAACTCCATCTAGTTTACAGAAAGTATAAAGTTAAGATAGATATTACATTAAGATAGTATTCTCAACTGGTGCCCTGAATCATGGCCTAATGTTTAGAGAGCCCAACTGGTAAACCAAAGATCACTGGTTGGATTTTCAGTACTGGCAGGAAGTGCCCTTGAGCAACGCACCAAACCGCCAATCGCTCCCCGGGTGCCACAGTAAAATGGCTGCCCACTGCTCAGAGTGTGTGTTCTAACTTGGATGGGTTAAATGCAGAGGACAAAGTCCAAGTATGGGTCACTCAAAAGAACCAACTCATTAGATTCATTTGTTCAGGAATGGAAATAAACTGATCACACTGCGTTTTTGAGTCATTTAGAAGAACCATCTCATAGTGTTGTAATCAAGACCACGTAAACGGAGACAAAAAAAGAAACCAAGAATGGTGTGTCGAAACCAGACCAGAAATGAATCGGAAACATCCCCATTTACTGCATGAGAAATGTCTTGTATTCAGTGCAGTTAGATTAATAAGACGTTATACAGAGCCTCTCAAATGAAAATCACTAACAATAAAATTGGCAGAAATGGCACAGATGTTGCATCTGAATTGGTACAGTTATAACTGCATTAATGTTTAGATGAATGCTGTATTTTGTTTGATCGTTTCATAAAATCTATGTTTGCTATCTTTCTTGATATTTTAAAATATAATAGCAATTTAGTGATATCCCCACAGTTGTGTTCTTGACCGATTTTGAAATAAAATCCTGTGTCCGTTTAGTCTGAGACTGACAAGAACTGCTTCAAATGTGAGACAAGACCAATATCTTCAAAAATGGTCTGGAAAACTGGTCTCGAATGCTATAACACTACAACATATAAAAGTCATTAGTTTGAGAAAAGTTTGGACTACGCTGCTTGCTATGTGTTGATCCACCTAAAATAACCAACTCATAAGAATCATTTGTTTGGTAATTGGACTATAGCTATGATTTTTTTATATTGATTAATTTTAAAAGAAGCCACTCATAAGAGTCATAATTGTGTGCTATAAATTCATAGTTGCGTGTTATAAAGTCAGAGTTGCTTCTTATTAAGTCAGAGTTGCTTCTTATTAAGTCAGAGTTGCGTGTTATGAAGCCGGAGTTGCGTGTTATGAAGCCGGAGTTGCGTGTTATGAAGCCGGAGTTGCGTGTTATGAAGCCGGAGTTGCGTGTTATGAAGCCGGAGTTGCGTGTTATGAAGCCGGAGTTGCGTGTTATGAAGCCGGAGTTGCGTGTTATGAAGCCGGAGTTGCGTGTTATGAAGCCGGAGTTGCGTGTTATGAAGCCGGAGTTGCGTGTTATGAAGCCGGAGTTGCATGTTATAAAGTCAGAGTTCTGTAATATGAAGTCGCACTTATCTTTTAAATTGATTTAGTCCATGGTAAGAACAAGCTTAGAAGTCAGTTGTAACAGAGTACTCACAGGCAGGGATCCAATCGCAATGTCTTTATTAAGAATGGTCGTACAGGCAGGGGGTCAGGGCAAAACAGAGAGCAATCGTGGTCAGTAATCCAAGCAGGGGTCAGGAAGGCAGGCAGAACAGATACAGAAACGTGGTACAGGCGGTGGTCAAGACGGGCAGCAGACAATCATAGGCGTTAATCCAGGCACAGGTCGGGGCAGGCAGAGAAGGATCAGAAACAGGCAAACAGGCAAAACTGGTAGCGGGCAGACACAGACAGGAATGATAAACGCTTGGAATGACTGCAATAGCAAATCGAGACTTCGCGGTAATAGTAAGAATGAAACAGTCTTTTATAGTCCAGATAATGATATACAGGTGGTGTGGCAAACATTGATGATGGAGTCCAGGTGTGTGTGTAATCAGTCCAGTGTGATGGTTGCTGGGAAATGTAGTGTGTCAGTATAAGTGAGTGAGCTCCTTCTGGTGGCCATGGAGGAGAGCGCAGAGCTCATAATTATAACAGAGCCCCCCCCCTACGAGCGCCTCTTGGCGTGAGGCCGCTAAAAGGCACCGCGCACCACCATGGCGGCGCCCAAAGTTCAATGTTCCAGGGTGGTGCCGGGGGCACGGACCAGGCTGGTTCAGGCAAGGCTGGCGGATCTGGGAGGTCTGTCAGGTCTGTAAGGTCCCAGGACGTAGCCGATGGACCCGATCGACACCGCTGGTTCCGGAGACCGAAGGCCAGCCGCAGCGACGAACGACCAAGGCGGAGTCCAACGGACCGAGAGCAGAGTCGGAGACGGAGTGACAGAGGACAAAAGGCGCAATCCGGAGGGAGAAAGGAGCCAGCTGAAGCCGCAGGTGTAAGCAAGGCGACGCATGACCAAGGTGGAGCCTGGAGGACGAGGGAACCCGATGGAGATGATGGTCGAGGGACTTTGGTGAAGCTGAGGGAGTGAGAAGCCAGGCTGTGCCGAAGTGTTGACGGACCGAGGTGGAGAGAAGGGGTCTGAGGCTGGAGGCGGAGTCAGGGGCTCCCCGACTGCCGTCGAGGCTGGAGGCGGTAGGACCTGCGGCGGTACAACCCAGCAGGATGCATCCAGCGACGGCGCAGGACTGACGATCTCCGGTGGAGACAGGGCAGGAGGGCTGGCAGACACAAATAGGGACAGAGATGATAATGGGTGGGATAGGGTGGGAAGCGGTACCTCTGGCTCTGGCTGACGGGTCGTTGCAGGCTCTGGCGGCTCTGGCTGACGGGTCGTTGCAGGCTCTGGCGGCTCTGGCTGACGGGTAGTTGCAGGCTCTGGCGGCTCTGGCTGACGGGTCGTTGCAGGCTCTGGCGGCTCTGGCTGACGGGTCGTTGCAGGCTCTGGCGGCTCTGGCTGACGGGTCGTTGCAGGCTCTGGCGGCTCTGGCTGACGGGTCGTTGCAGGCTCAGTGAGGTCCGCAAAGGCCGGCGGCGGCTCTGGAATGTCCCGGAAGTCCAGCGGCGGGTCGGGCCACGACTGCTCTGGCAGGTCGGGCCACGGCAGCTCGGCCTCTGGTTCTGGCGGGTCGGGCCACAGCAGCTCGGCCTCTGGTTCTGGCGGGTCGGGCCACGGCAGCTCGGCCTCTGGTTCTGGCGGGTCGGGCCACGGCAGCTCGGCCTCTGGTTCTGGCGGGTCGGGCCACGGCAGCTCGGCCTCTGGTTCTGGCGGGTCAGGCCACGGCAACTCGGCCTCTGGCTCTGGCTGGCGGATCTCTGGATCTGGCTCTGGCTGGCGGATCTCTGGATCTGGTTCTGGCTGGCGGATCTCTGGATCTGGCTCTGGGGCAGTGGCAGAGGTAGCCCTGTGCATCCTCCAGGCACGTAGGGTTGCCAAAACAAAAAAACAGTCTATGGCCCTCTTGGCCATGGCTGGGGGGACAGGTTGGTTGGTTGGATCAGACATGGCCGGAAAAAGAAAAGAAAAAAAAGACAGCTGGATCTAGAGTGGCGAAGTCTTCTGTAACACAGGACTCACAGGCAGGGATCCAATCGCAATGTCTTTATTAAGAATGGTCAATAATCCAGGCAGGGGTCACAAAGGCAGGCAGACAGTAGCAGAAACGTGGTACAGGCGGTGGTCAAGACAGGCAGCAGACAATCATAGGCGTTAATCCAGGCACAGGTCAGGGCAGGCAGAACAGAATCAGATAACGGGTAACAGGCAGAAATGGCAACAGGCAGACAAGACAGGATAAATAACGCTCAGACTGATAGCTACGGCAAATCGAGACTTCGCCGTAATAGTAAGAATGAAACAGTCTTTTATAGTCCAGATAATGATATACAGGTGGTGTGGCAAACATTGATGATGGAGTCCAGGTGTGTGTGTAATCAGTCCAGTGTGATGGTTGCTGGGAAATGTAGTGTGTCAGTATAAGTGAGTGAGCTCCTTCTGGTGGCCATGGAGGAGAGCGCAGAGCTCATAATTATAACATCAGTATAATGGCATTGCAGCCTTTTTTTTCTTTTAACGGTGGACTTCATTCAGAACCAGTTCTCAGTTCTCTCTCTTATTTGTTCCAATTGATTATATTGCTGTATTTGTTTTCTTTGACTTTGAATCCACTGTGGCTGCTCAACAAGGGTTCTTTGTGTTCTTGAGTACTGGATCATAATGGACGAGTTGGGTCACCTCAGATGGCTGGCGGTGCTAAGGGGCCATTTGTCTTCTAACCCCGTAACGGACAGTCACTCTGGCCAAAGGCCAACTGGCACACATGGACGGATTCGCTGGACTTCAATGTGATGTGTTAGCGAGAGACAACATGATGCTGCCACCACTTTCAATGCTGTTCTCTAGAGAGATGGGTTCATGTCTTTCACTTTTATATGAATGGAGCCACATCTGATATCACACAGATCTATTTCCTGTGTTGTTGTGTTACCCGCTACCCAAGCCTTTCAGAACAGAGCAAACCTGCTTGAGAAAATCATATGCGTCTAGATCGCTGAAAGACTGGCTGTTTGACAATCTTCTGATGTTTGTAATTCTAGGCCGCACGTTGCAATGGAAGTCTCTTTGTTGTTTTGGCTTCCTTCCCGCGTCACTGAGGCTGAAATACGTGCTGGGTTCCAAAAGAAATGCCATTAAGCATTCCATTAAGCAAGTCATTTGGGTATTAATGTTAATTATTTATTTTAAATGCAGGAAATTAAATCAGCTATGAAGAAATTTTTTTATCTAAAACTACTCTGAGAAAATGGGTGTTGTGGCGGAAAAGTGCTTGAATTTCATCAACAACAAAAAATCGGATTCACTTTTAAAATAACAAATATATAAATACTTTTTTTGAGAGATATTTTAATAAGCGGAAGTAGTCAAAATACCTAAAATAGTTTGAGTTAAAACTTAATGTAGAAAACGTATAACAAAATTACTAAAGGTGTTTTACTTTGAGGTGTTCAGTTTTATTTTGATATTAGAAAGTAAACGTGATTGCTTTCCTCACAAATCAACCATTTCTTGTTTTTCACTGGCATATTTTTTCATGTTAAGGATTGAAGTGATATTCATTTAGATTTGTGCATTTGGCTGACGGTTTTATCCAAAGCGAATTACATTGCATTCAAGGAACACAGTCAGGGAGTCACAATCAGTTCTTGCTTTCCCTGGGATCGAACCCATGACCTTGGCGTTGTAAGCACCAATGCTCTTCTGATTGAGCTACAGGAAAGCTCATTCAGTACTGTCAGATGAGAGAATTAGAATTACTTTAATAATGAAACTCGAAAAAAACACTGTAAATATAAACAAAAAAGGCACGTCTTGTGGAAAATGTTATCATAGAGTCAAACAGGAAGAGACCAGGATGGAATACACAACTTACTTCGAACATCAATGGACAAAGACTGAAGGAAAACACAGGGTTGATATACACAAGGGTTGAATGAGGGAACAAGACACAGCTGACAAGACTAACGAGGTGATTGATGACGGGACAGCTGAGTGGAGAAACACTGGGAGAACACGGGAGGATCCAGGATGAAGAAACAAAGAACAAAGACCTGGCAGACAAAACTTAAGTACTAATAAAAGACTTTTGCTTAAGCCATATTGGAATTGGTGACTTGTAATGAAGTCGTTTTTGCTGTAAATTTTGAATCTGTACTTTTACTTAAGTATGATTTTGAGGTCCTCTTTACACCTCTCTATGGTTTTCACAGTTTCAGGAATGAATCATGTGGAATGATAATTTAGATTTAATTTAATAACAGCTGCTAATTTAACTTAATTCACACGTGGTTGTCACTCCTAAAATGTTGTGGTTGCTGGCCAAACTTCGGAAGAAAACTAATATATGACAAGAAATACAAAGAAATATTTTTAGTAGTAAAATGTATCATACTAGTTGTTGATAAGTATAAAAATAAAATATTTTAAATTTGCTGCAAAATGTTTAGATGTGTAGAATTATGTACATAGTGTAACACCGACTAAATTACATCCAATCATTTTCCTGGTTTCTGTTTCTATGATAACAGTGACTTCTCTGATTGGTGTTTTTTCTCCTCGGAATTGTGGGTAGTGTAGTTCCTTAGTTAATTCAGCTATTAAATGTTTTTTTAATTTATTTTTTTATAATGCTGAATTCAATTTCTCAAAAAGAAAAAGAGAGACTGGGTAAGTTTCTCGATCTCATTTTGTTTAACAAAGAGGTATGATATGAATTTCCTTTCCTATTGTAACCAATCAATTAGGTTGCTACTGTACTCGACAATGTCTTAAAATGGTTCAACTGATTGAAAAGAATGCTGAATAAACAGCAAAAATGCCCATATTACAACAACAAAAATAGAATTCCGTACATGAAATGCAAATTCTGTCCTAGTGGTATAGGAATAGGTTTTCATGTCACTCAAATAGTAGAGCGTGGTGCTTACAACGCCAAGGTCATGGGTTCGATTCCCAGGGAAAGCAAGAACTGGTCAGAATGTCAATGTGTATCTTGAATGCAATGTAAGTTGCTTTGCATAAAAGCCAAATGTAAACGGTATAGTGTTGAGGATATGAAGGCTCTGTATGGCTGCACCTGCCTTCTCTCTGGTCACAGTGCCTTTGCGAAGCCTCTGTTTTATAACAAGACCATTTGTCACAGTGTGATGAAGCATATGACAAGCGCATCAACACCAGCGTCTGTACTGATCCGGATCTGATGCAGCAAATGCTATAGCTTCCCACACCTTCCTACTTAAAAACACACATATATATCTGTGGTGTGCTGGGGCTCGCTTTAGGAGAACGGGTTCGTCGTCCTTAGCACATTCTATTCTCTAAACACACATAAGGCATGGGGAGGCGAAGGCTATTGTTTTATCATCTTTCATTAACTCTGTGCCGCCTCATATGACCTTGCGACTGCAATAAAAGCCAAGTTAAAGCAGCATGGAGGAAGAATTTATTACGGAGGGTTTTTTACACCAGGTCAGTCTCACTGACCGTACTTTAGAGGGGTCTGCGCTCTCTTAACCTCATGCGCTTCTCTGTCAGTTGTGGGGAATGAATAGGATCGGTTGGTTTATAGGGATATCACAGCCGGGAAATGTTGGCTGACGATTAATCGTCATATAAGAAATTGCGATTAACGATTTAATTGTCCCTTTTGTTCATGTGAGTGTACCCAAGAAAGGGTTTCAGTTGATTTAAAAAAAGAAAGAAAGAATTAGTAGCACTTTATTTTAAGGTGACGTAGTTACACGTTACTACAGTAATAACGTAAAATTATGCACAATTACAAGTAACCCTAAACCAAACCTTAACTGTAACTCTATAGTAAGTTTATGTTATTAATTAATATTACTCAATACTTATTTGAGTAAGTACAATGTAACTAAGTCACCTTAAAATAGTGTTACCAAAAAATTACATTTTTACAAATTACAACTAATTAATCACATTTCTTGATGTTTTTTAGATGAAAAAACTGATTATGAATTACTCAGTATTAACAGCTCATATATATGAGATCTCAAATATTTGTTTATACACACATTTGAACTTTATTTTGAAAGGAATTTGGATATATGCTGAAAAGACTATTGAATCAGGTAAATACGGAGCCCTGCACTTGGCATGCGGGAAAAGATATGTATATTGTGGACACAAATAATTAATTTCCTGACTTACAAATATGTCAGCATATTTTACTAATTTGTTTCCTTGGGTTATTGAGCATTGTATAATCATTTTTCTTAAGTTTTAGGCCCTGTTTGCAGGGGCTCCGTAGGTTTCTTCTTAACTTTCATAGTTAATTCTTCATTCATTTAAAGAGTATTTTGATCTTTGTATAGTCTGTCATTCTTTCAGATCTTCTTTCAGACAATATGTGATGTGATTGCTAAAGCTCACGTTCTTTGACACTTTTAATTATTAGCAAGAAATATTGAACACACAAATGAAATCTACAGAATCTGCTCCATTTGTCTTGCTTGATGTCTTCCTACAGAGCTGTATAGCAGGCTTACAGTGGCTTAAAGCACCGTTTTGAACAAATACGCTTAGTTTCCCCACAGAAACACATCCTCTAAAGCTCTTTCAGGGTTTTTGTTCTGCTAGCTTTTTGCAACTGGTTGCCATTCTTATCTCCATAAAGGAATAATGGATTAAGTCAAGTAGGTCTGTTTCCAATTTGTAATAATGCCCATATGATTTAAGCTTATTTATTTAGAAAAAAAAAATGGATATTGAATTAGCAGCGTTCCAAATTCTATGGCAGAGGTGAACATTAGCATGGGACAAATATCAATTACAGCTTCAGAATGTTGAGATAAGAGCCCTAATTAGCTAGTTACCTAAATGTTAATAAATGCGAAGTTCTTATTAGCAGCTAAGACACTTAATCCTCGCTGAATAACAGTGACCACAAGCTCAAAATTGTGAGTAATAAATGGTAATCACTCTTTAATTTGTCGTCCAATTTGCCTTCTAACCTATTAAAACGGCAAATTAGGCGACAATAGCTTTAATAATTGGTTAATATTTTAAAATGACATGTTATGAATAACATTTGACACTTTGAACCACTCATGTTATGGAATGCAGCCATAAAACCTTCAGTTGCTAATGATGTTGTGTATACGTACACACACACACACACACGTATGGTGGTACGTTGATATGAGCTAAAAACACTGTTTAAGTGAAATATGCCTTACAGAATCTAGTTTAGTTTGGCCTTGGAAGATCCTGGATAGGATTTGAAAGAGGGAATCGTTCCCTGACTGGGAACAAAGGCGCTACACTGTGACCCTTTAAGTGTACATCAAATGGATTTCACTTCAAAGCACCTGTATGTCAGGATGAGCTCCTAATGCATTGATTTGCTCGCTGTTTGTCTGGTCTGATGTGACTTTTCTGATGTGATCTTTGAGAAGCAGACGGCCCTTCTTTTGTGTTGGCTACATATAGGCCTACTAGTGCCTGTTTGGCCAGCAGAAGATATCGATTGGGTTGGACGATATATTTAAGGGGTAATAAGACGAATGAGGTTTTGCGAGATGAAAGGTTGGCATACTTGAAGATGTTGGGCAGAGGAACCGATGTTTGTCCAGCCAGAACATCATCTCTGCTAATTCTAAATGAAAGGCCACTCCATCTTTGATGTCAGGTCCATCTTTAACTCCTTGACCAGTGTAAATCATGTTTTAAGATCAGCGAGGTTTGCTTTGTAGTGCATCGGTGTGGAAGAGCATGGTCTGATGGTCTCTCATCTCTCAGGGTCGTTTGATCACCTCTTTCTTTCAGTCTTTCTCCACAGCAAGCTGCTTGCTCACATCCTCAGTGCCACGCTGAGATGGCGGCTGGGCCAGGTGGCATCACGTCACACCCGGTGCTGAGATGCACATATACTAACACGCACATTTTCACCCTCTGAGCTCACTCACCACGAGTAGATGTGGTATTAGCTTCTCTTTTGCTTTTCTTTTATCTTGCCCTGCATGTGGCATGCGATGCCACAATTTGCACTCTAGTCTCTGTTGTTTGTTTTGGTGGGGTGGGGTGTGCCAGACAGGGCTAGTTTAGACACTCTTTGTTGTCTGGCGGCATGTTTTTTGTTGTTTGATGTTTCGTTTGATAGTTTAGGGACACTTTGTTTTTGTTTTCTGGATCAATTGTGTTTTGTTTTGTTTTATTGTTTTTTGTTTTATTATGCTTTTTGTTTTAGTTTTTCTTCTTCTCCCCCTTGTAGTCTGGCATGTGTTTTGTTTTGCACACATTGTAGTCTAGCATGTTTAGGTTTTTTATATTATTTTAGTTTATAGCATAGCATATGTATACTTTGTAGCCTGGCATGTTTATTTTTATTTTTATTTTTGTATTATTATTATTATTTTTAATCTTACAGCATAGGTACACATTTTAGCCTGGTCTATACCATGAAACCAGTTTAGATTGATACCCAGGTATATTTCAGTTTTATTTGCACCAACCCTGGGTTTTAGGCAGCATAAAAGTGACACTTTTGCACTAAAAGTTAAATTTTAGCACTCCATATTAGTTTGCACTCCACTCCTAACATGCTCCAGGGAAGGTTATGTTCTGGGTAAGAGATCTCAAACCGAAATTTGGCCAATCAGCTGTGAGCAAAGTGTCAAATTTGCTGGCTGGCAAATGACAAAATCGTCTGGCTTTTAGCTGTGCTTATTTATAATTTATAATTTTGTATGATTTAGATATGTACTTATTAAACCCTCATAATTTTAGTTTAGCACTTATTATTAAGCACTTAGATAAAATGATTATAAATACGTTTGAGAAGCAATAGATAAAGCTATGCAATTCATAATTCTTAATATTTTTCAATCTTGTAATAGTCTGCAGAAAAGAGAAGTGTATTGCAGTTTCATTGTTTCCCAGCATGTGATTGGCTGCTGACTACTGATGTCACACCTAAACACCTTGACAGAGAATGCTGATGATCAGCATCATGGTACCAACAAATGATGTTTTATTAACAAAGTTCGGGAGGAGCACGTTCAAAGGATTGATGCAATCATCACGTCATCAGCAATTACACCTCATCCTATCAGCAGGAGAGGAAGTACGTATATATAGACATGTTTGACTCACCTACAGCTCTTGCCATTTTTCCGGCATCCCTCCGCCACCCCGACTCCTCACACTTAATTGTTCCTATCAAAGTCAGGATACGGGGGGAGTGCTCCAGGTTCGGGCTAAATACTGAGCTCGGAGCCCTCTCCTCGGACAGCACGCCAAATACGCTTACCATTTACTGCTCCTGAATCATTTGTAAGTGTGAACTCGTGAAACCCTGATTGGATTGGTTTGGTTTGGTTTTGTGAACTCAGTCCTATAACCCTAAATTAGTTCACCCACCATTATGGTATACATTTTTTGTGTTGTTTGGTTGTGTTGTGTAAGGATAGGCCACAAACGGAGGGACACGTTGTTGCTAGCTTTTTTTATTTTATTTTACAGTGTAGCAAGTGTACACATTGTAGCCTGGTATTTAATTTCATTTTATATTTATGGCACAATAACGTTTGGATTTTTAAAACATAATCTTTGAGAATTGCTGAAAACTGCCAGTTTTTGTGTATTGCTCAAGGACACTCTGCAGGGGACAGTCTCCGGGTGTTTTGGGAAAAAAAAGAGAATATGACAGACTCCGTCTCCGTCACTCTGTCATGCTGTCACTGGCGGCATATCTGGACATCAGTTTCCCAACTGCAATTTTTTTAAAACCCTCTTTTTTTTTAAAGATCATTCTGATTAAAATTATAATACAGACTACCAGATATTACCGTGGCTTGTTTTGTTCACTTTAATCAGTACAGTCTTTCTGTGCCAGGTTTTCTGTAAATTACATTTTCACCTGAAGAACCTAATTTGAACAGTATTTTTTTTAAATCTGCAAACAGCCAGATCAAGTTGGACGCCTGGTATTATTACAGTATAATACTATATGACTGAGTGCAATATAAGAATATCTGAGTATGTGGGTTTGTTCATTTAAACAAAGCATATTTTTGGCTAGTTTAACTTCGAATTCATCATATAACCAATCAGTGATTATGTACTAGAGAGTTCAGTGCATAATGTGGTTAAGTTAAAAACAGTATCAATGTCGCAAAATGACCCATTTTATACACTTGACAAAAGAACAAAAGGGGATATTAAAACCCAAGAGAACAAAGTGTCCTTGGGAGCCTGGTGTAGTTCTGCATGAGCGAGAGAGAGAGAGAGAGAGAGGGGAAGTTTGTGATCAGCATGGGCTTGCGCATGTGTGTATGAGTGTTTCTCGCAGGACCGAGGCAGAGGAGTGATGAGGAAGAGTGTGTGAAATGGTGTTTCTATAAATAGCGCTGATGTTTCTCGGCCTCATTGAGGCGCTTCGCCTGTGCACCTCAGATTAGGAGTCAGGATTTGCTGTGAGTGGCGTCAATCACAGTCAGAGATTAGAGCGCTTGTGTGCTTGTGTTTACCTGTGTGTTTGCTCTGATACCGTTGCTGGAGATGAAAGCGTGTGTTGGTCAGGGTAGATACAGAAAATGTGACATTTCCCCAAAAGCACCTGAGGACAAAAGGTAATCGGTAAAAGGTAAAATTTCAAGAAAAGTTCTTAAATTATGGTTTTAAACATCCTTGTGCCATATTTATTGATAGAAAAGTGGTCAAACGGGGGAAGACAATCGAGATAATGCTTTCCTGTATCTTAAACAGTAGAGTGTGGCGCTTGCAACGCCAAGGTCATGGGTTTGATTCCCAGGGAAAGCAAGAACTGATTAGAATGTCAATGTGTTCCTTGAAAACAATGTAAGTCGCTTTGGATAAAAGCGTCTGTTTAATGCAGAAATGTAAATGTTAAGCCAGATTGAAACTCATTTTTCCCATATGCTCACCACAGCTCAGTGTGACACAGCTAACCAGCAGACCATGGCTCAAGTGATTATCTTTGATGTCTAGCAGGGTGGGACTTCAGTTGTCACTACTCAAACAGACTCCATTATGAGAGCAGCTCACCTGATAAGCTCTGCACCGAGTGCTAAAACCTGAAATGTAATTAAAAGATGATGTAATACAGAGGAAAAATGAATCTTCTAAGTAGGATTTTTGTTATGCAGGGAATAAAGCTGCTAAACTCAGTTATTTTTGGTTTGATCTAGTGATTATGAAAGTAGCGACTGTAAGAGTCAGCCTAGCCTAAAATGACAGCAATGATCAATGTCGCTGTTAAATGAACCTTCCATTCATTTGAGGTCTGTAACTCAGTTCAGTGGATCAGTTGCCACACATAATCAGGCATGTGTGATCACATGGATTTTGGAACTGACTAACATTTAAATTAATCGCTTGATACAATGCACTTATATGTTTTGCACTGTTCTTAATTTCACTTTAAAAGTCCCTGCATGTAATTACAGTTGTAATTATTTTCTGTTGACTTATCCCTTAAGGGCCAGTCACACAGCCGATCACTCACAAATCACGCACAGATTGGGTTTGTGCGTGCTTGTGCGTCAAGAAATTGACCGACGCATGAATCACTGACGGAGCGTGTCCAAACACACTTCGCGAACGTTCCACGAACAAGCACTTTCAGAATCCACATTGTCAGTGGAATGAACGTGATGCGTGCGCGGTTCATGCGTGATATGAAGGTGGGGCGTCAGTGGACGGACGTGGACGTGCGCGGTTTCGAACCAGTTCCGACGCATAAGCACTGACGGCCGACGCGTGTCCCGCGCATAGTCACGCATACTCGACGCATAAACTACGCACACCGACTCATGAAAAATGCACACTGTGTGTCGGAAATTTTTTGACCCTTTCAAAACTCAAAATCACACACAAACTGCCTGCGACTTACAATCACTGACGGTCCACGTTCGTTCCACGACGAATTACGCATACGACGCACGCTCCGCGCAGGAACGAAAATCTGTGCGTAATTCGTGCGTGATTCATGCGTTTTCGCTGTGTGACTGGCCCTTTACACATTAAACCGACCCATTCCACCAAATCTGTCCCTAACCTTACCCGAGTCCTTGTGCACTTTAAATCCTGCTTCAAAAAGTTAGCATTTTCTGGCCCCCAAAATGTTGTTCTCATTTATTTACTTTCACATTTCTGCATTTGGCAGACGCTTTTATCCAAAGTGACTTGAACATATTGATATTCGAATTAGTTCTTGTTTTCCCTGGGAATCGAACCTGTGACTTTTGACGTTGCAAGCACCACTCTCTACTACTGTTTGAGCTGTGGAAAATTAACGGCCAAAATGCTTTTGACATAGATTATTATTATTATTATGTTTATCATTGTTACTTTGTTCACTGGGGAGGTTTACACCACATTAACTAATTTTTCCTAGCCATAAAAAAGTAATATGATATTTTAATATATTTATTACAGTGTAATTACACGAAAATTATGGAGTAATTTAATATGAATTAATAACATGTACTTACTAAAGGGTTTGGGTTATTAGTTGGTTGATAGTTTTTTTCTACAGTGAATACATGTAACGTGTAACACAGTGAAATAAAAGGTTGCCAAAATATTATTGACTTTGTATTTCCTTTTATTTATTTATTTTTTACATGTACAGTATTTCTTTTATTTTCTTTAAATAATATTACGAGATTATGCCAGAGTACTTAATGTTAGTATTTAATCCCAAAATATCAGAATACTTATTCATTCAGAAATGAAAAACATAATCATCACAGACAAGATTTATTCAGTTTACTTTATGTTTGAATTAGATTTTGAATGTATTTTGTAAATGAATAAACCTGGCAGAAAAATGAGCGTCATTGACTCATGTAATAACGATTTGTGACCGTTACTTCCTGTTTCCTTCTGTGTGATCCCATTGTATTTCCGTCACGTCAGCCACTCCCCTTGTTAGTCTTGTCACTTGTTCCCCGTTATCCTGTGTATAAAAGCCCTCTTGTACCCCTTTGTCTTTGTCAGTTGTTGAAGGTGTAACTGAATACATTTCGTTGTGTGTTTTCCTAGTTCGCCAAGTTCTCCGTGTTATCTTCTGTTTTTGCACAAGTGTGCCCTTTTTGTTTATATTTAACGTGTTTTCGGTTGAACCCTGCTCTCAGTGCTTTCGTCATCCCGCACCATACCCGTTACAATTTGTAAGTTAAATAATTCAATTTGCATGCAAATACATACAAGGGGGTATTTGTCATTGTTTGAGGTAGCTTGAAACATGTCCTTAGTTATGATTTTAACCAAGGCAAAACATAGTGTAAGTATATTTGTATAAGTATATCTCATGAGACAGCACAACTTTGCTATCTACTGTTTGAAACTGCCTGTGACTCCTTTAGATGTTTGCTGGATGGGCGGCTCGCTAGGGTTTGGAACAGAGCCTTCAACTCTTCTGCTTGGCCGTTTCATTTGGATGTCGTCTCATACTCTTTTGCCTGCTGCATGCTATCGATTTCGCACCCGTTCGCTTGTGTTCCGCCACTCCAGCCCGCGGGCATAAGAGCGTGCTGCACTGCAGCGTTTTATGAATGAAAAGCTCAGGAAGTTTCTTCCCCCTCCTGCGCCTTCTGGCCTCTATTTCTCTCTTGCGCTCTGGCTCTTTATCGCTCTCTTTCAGTTGGTGACTCACAGGAAGTGATGACTCCAGCAGCGCAGCAGAACAGAGAGATAGAGAGATGACTTTCAGCTTTACCATGATGCTCCGCAGTCGGATGTATTCAGAACTTATATGGTGACTCACGCTATGAATGTACAGATGGTATCATAGTGAAGCCATAACCTAAAGTATGTCCTCTTTAAAATATAGAGATCAGAAACAGTGGTGTTGGTGGTGTTGTTGTGGTTAAAGCACATGGCTGGTTACTGGGTTGATAAGCCATCATCGCATCATTTTTTCTCTTTTCTGTTATGTATATTTGAATCTATGCTATTTAATCAGTATTTAATTTAACAAATTCATTTAATGTATGAATTGCAAACTAGAATTGTTCTAATCTATTGATTTAAATTGACATGGTAAGATTGTATTTCATGTCATGTAGCCTGATATCATAATTAAGAAAAAAGCCTCATTAAAATTATGAAATTCTTGAGGAAGAAATAGGCAGTGGTGCTGTTTTGTTAAAATATCATAAACCTGCAAAAAACACATACAAAACCCCCCAGGAAATATTATTTTGACTGCATGTCAATCTGCAAAAAAAGTCTCAAAAAATCTCCTAAAGTATCTGATTATTTGACCTTTCAGCAAGGCTGAATTAGAGTTAGTTCAGGTTAAAAATGTCACTTGGTACAACCTCAAACCATGATTCTTTTTGTAAACCTGCTAATCCTGTAAAGTTCCTGCGCACCCCACCATTTCCCGTTGAACTTGTGTGAATCTGAATGCGAAAAGCATATGCACATTGTAAAAATTGGTTTGAATTGCTTTTGGCAACTGCCGGCTCCCACTAGAAATATACATTTTCTCTTGCCCTGATATCGCTCTATAAAACATGCATTATTGATCGGAACGGCAACTGTATGTAAGCAATGCATTAAAAAGTTTATAGACTTTCAGTATTCCAGAATAAAAGAATGGAAAAAATATGTATGGAAATATTTCAGCGCACTCTCACAGCAATACATAGTTATTTTTGGAGTTTGGCGAATTGGTGGTGAATTCGTTCAATCTCATCTGTATGTTTTCGTATGATCTGTTTATGCCCCCCTCATGGTTTTTGAGAACATTTGTGCTTGTATTGTAAACAAATTATTGTATGTTTTTGTACGAAACAAATCCAGATTAATATGCCACCAATTCGCAAAAACCTACAATCGTCATGAGAGTGTGTTGAAATGTATATTTTTTTTATTAAATATTTTAAACTCCCAACCCCAGATTCTAATTCCTCATCCCTAAAAAGTTGTTCCCAGACCTGGAACATGTACTTCTTTGTGAAATTGTGGTAAGCAGTAAACTTTACGATTAAGTCGTAAAGCGACTTTGATTTAGTTTGATTTAGTTCGACTTCGATTACGTCGTAAATCGACTTTATTGTGAGCGTTGATAAGCTCACAATGAAGTTCTTAGTCGTTCTTCGTTTAGGAGTAAAAAGTTTGAAATACCTTTACAGTGAGCGAACATCCCAGACATTCAGATGAATATGAACATACGTCCGACCCTCTTTCTTCTCAATAACAAAATAAACACACAAAAATGACAGCAGTGAGAAAACCAAAGTTAAGAAAGCATGAGATCATAGTGATGTGCATGTTTTCAGCAATTTCAGTAAAGCCACGTCACATTTATTTAAATAGCACTTTATGCAATAGCTTTACGGTATAAACTACACTTCTATTTCTACTTTAAAGCACGGTTTTTACTCTCGGATGTCTGACTTTGCCTTGGCAAGCTGTTTCGAACTGCCGAAACAAACTTTGTTTGGAATGATTTTGTTCAAAATGACAGATTTTGCTTGAAGAATATCAGGGCTCTTACAGCAGACAGCAGCTTCTTTCCAAGCACTCATGCACCAGTTTACTAAAGTTGTCTTGGGGCGTCTTTGTTGTTGACTGTGTGGTTTAGCAGTGTTTGCGTTAGCAGCGGTGCCGAGGGAGTGTTTTATAGAGCTCAGGAAGCTCTGGAAATCAGCAGGAAAAGGAGCAAGTGCAAGCACATGCAGATTTTCCACCCGCTACATGTTGGCTTGTTTGGTTTCCTTTACGTGTGCTGCCATGAAGAACTTGACACGTTCTGCTTCACGCTGCTTTGATTAGCAAATGGAGACGTTCCTCTGCGAGAATCTCATGCGTCACGGTGAAACTTTGGAAGCGACTTCCTCGTCTGATTTCGATTCCGTATCCTCTCCGTTCTGAGGGGATTTGGGAAAGGGGGTGTTGAAATGATCTTATACGGCAAATGATGAGCCCAGAATCCCTCATCGGTTACATAAAGTGGTAAATTATTAAGTTGCTGATGTGAGAGGGAAAGGTTCCGCCCCTCAGCTGCACTCCACCAGCCAATCAGAGCGTAGAATGGATGTATTTGGGTCACGGTAGTGCGTTTCTTATGCGTGGTTGGCAGATGTATTGTGCTGTAATCTTCCCCAAAAAGAGATGAGGGGGTTTAGAGCTGCCTTCTCTCAAATTTAGTTACTTCTCACTCTCTGTCTTCCTCTTACCTTCCTTTTCATCAGGTTTCTTTTGCAATAAATGTCTGTCCCAAACCGACAAATAATCAATAAAATGGCTTTTAATTAAATTGAAATGGTAGGTTTCTTCTTTATACGCCATTGATTTCTTACCCCATGCTCATAAAAGGCGCGCTCAACTGCTGCAGTTAAGCTGTGAATGTGAGTCCCAGATTTCAGAGCGTTGGGATTTGCAGCAGTGAAAGATTTCCCTTTCTGGTGGTTGGAACTGATTCATTTTGACTGGTATGATAGCAGCAGCACTGGTTTGTGTTACGGTACGCGCGGTGTGCGATCGGGTCGGGAACGGAGGGGAATTGATAGTGACAGATTCTATACACCTGCAATTAATTCTTGCTGTGAAGCTCTGATTAGCAGGTCATGCATGCGATAGACACATTCTCTATGTGTGGAGGAAATGCAGCATTTCTTGTGTGCTTCTGTGAGGCTCTTGTCAATTTTTGTGTTCGTATTTGTGCTTAGAGATTTTTTTTGTTACTTTAAGATTTCTTGAGTTTTGTGACAGTTGTTTAAAAGCCAGCAAGAAATTTTTCTCTTTTTGAAAGAAATGATCATTAGAAACCTGAGAGAACGAATGGTGAAATAGGACAGAATTTGAAGCTTAGAAAAATTTAAACGCTAAATAAGTTATTATTATATAGAGCTGAGCCAAAATGCATTTGGACAATTACCGTAGGTTATTCTTAAAATATTTACAAATTTAATTGCATAACATAAAAATGCATTGGTCTGCAAACAAATATTTTCCCAGAAAATCAACTTTTAATGCATTTTCCCCAAATATTATTATAAGAAACAGCATTTATTTAGATAATTATTAATAATACTATTAAATTATATATTTTTATTTAATAGAATAACATTAATGAAATTATTTTATATAGTAGTAATTAATAAAACAGAATTGTATTATTAAAAAAATATGATTTTTTTGGGTCAAAATATTATTAGACATGACAGTATATAGACTGTTCAAAACAATTAAGGGAACACTTAATCATATATCACCAAGTCAATTAAACTTCATGGACTTCAGTTAGGAAGCATAAGTGATTGTGAACCAGTTTCAACTACTTTGGTGCAAATGAAAGTGACAAAAGGAGGGGAATTGGAGAGGAAACAGCAAGAAACCGCCCAAAAAGGAATGATTTTGCAGATGGTGGCCATAGACAATTGTTCTCTCTTTATTCTTCTTGACTGATTTGTCTTTAGTTTTGTGTTTTGTTAGGGTATTTTTTGTTAGCTACTTGGGTCCAGTGGCCCTGGGTTCCTCTGGTGCATGATCATGCCCGGCCTGATGTGGCAAGAGTGTGTAGGGAGTTTTTAGGTGACAAAGGCATTGATGCCATTGACTGACCCTCACTTTCCCCAGACCTGAATCCAATTGAGAACCTCTGGGACATTATGTTTAGCAGCATCCAAAGCGTTGAGTAGAAGCACAAACTGTCCAGAATCTACTGATGCCCTGATTCAAGTCTGGGAGGAGATCAGGACACCTTCCTCCATCTCATCAGGAGCCCAGATGATAGCCGAACACACGATCAACTAACATTATGAGTTGATGGGGTGAAATTCATGCATGTTGGATCAGCCTGTATATTCATTTTTTTACATAGATTTTTGCTATCATTTTGAATCCAGTCCTCAGTGTGTTGATGATTTATTTTCCATTGACTGTCACATAATTTTGTTCTTAAGAACTATAGAATGTATAGAAACAAAGAATAATTTAATTGAATATTACATTAATTGAGATCCAATGTGTGATTTCAGTGTTCCCTTTATTGTTATTTTGATAATTATCAACAAAACAATATTGAAGCAATTATTCTATTGTAAGAAATACAATTAGTAATTCATTTGTCAATTATGATAATAATAATAATAAAACAATGATACATTTTTAGTCATAAAAAATTTGTTGTACTATTTGTAACATAACAAATATCTTTGTTTTCCTTGTGCTCTTTCTTTAAAATAAATTATATCTGTTTTTGTTTTGTATCTCACGCCGTGATCTTCTAACATTATTATGTGTGACTTCAAATACTTGGTGGAGCTACTGTATTATGCACAGATAAGCTTAAACATCTTCCGTATCATAATCCATTATGATTTTGTCTTCCTTCACAGAACGTCTTACAGCCAAAACCTTTAAACTGCCTTCCTTTCAAATAACTCTATATCTGTCCATCTTATTAGCTCAGAAGTACACAGTTCACCGCACTTGAATTGCTAGAGCATGTCCTGGACTCAAGGTCCATTGCCATATAATACATTTTAACAATTTTGTTTGTGACATCTAAAGTTACTTGAACCACAGTAAATTCTTAAACTCACCATGACTGTGTTTCACACCAAGTGTGGCGTTTGGTCAACACCATGTGTCAAAGATGATTTCTCACCTCTTGTGAGAAGTACGCAAGCACGCAAGGGTGTTATCGTGTTGAGGTCATTTGTGAATCGGTTATAACACATTATCTCGCCCATTTGAAATTTGCTTTGGAATTCTGATTGGTTGAAGCTGTTGTTTGCTCTCTGCACAAATATCAAAATATCCTCCATATAATCCTACTATATAAAACCATATAATGAAGGATAGGGTCGTTTTGGGAAAAGTCCTTTTTGAAAGAACATCTTTTCACTTGGCGGCCATATTTGTATTTTTGGCATCCAAGACCAAGTTCCTAAATCTCTTGCTAAACTCATAATTAAAAAACATATTTCAAATCAGCAACAAAATCAGACACAAACCATCCAATACATTTTGTTTCTAGACCAGCCTGTCCAGACGAGTTTTGTTTTGGGTCAGTGGATAAAGAGGTTTGTGGATAATTTTTCATGGATGCGTTCCTCGACTTCATTGATGAAATCCCTGTTTGACTGGACCATTGTTTTCCTCTAAAATGTAATATTTCATATCTGATCTGACAAAACCCACAGCAATCCCACATACGTTCCGCCACAAATCCCGTCTTTAATTAAATGAAAGTATGTGAATGGATTTTCAGATAGGTTTTTCTCTCGTTTGTCAGTGTTTTTTTTATCAGATGGAACTCATTTGGAAGACAAATTGCATCTTGTCCCTTCCTTCCTGATCACTCCTTCTGAATGCTAACAGGGATGTTTATATCTGATAGTGTCAAGGCTTAAGGTACCATGCTAGTGACTCACCGGCACCCTAGTTATTTGGTTATTGGCATTAAGTCAGGTCTAATTTGTGACTTACTCTGGCCAACTTAAACAGGAAGAGGCCATCTGCCTGACATGTAAAGCAACCAACCGTCGTTGATATAGGAACTACGTCTGATTCATAATGTTGAATCAGTGTTAGCTGATTCAATAGCTGTCTTTGAGAGAGTTCACTCTGATTAGCTAGTTTAGCGAAAGAATCAGTCCATGAGAATAACAGCGAAGAATTCAAGGCGGCAGTTTTACATCCTCTAACCTGAAATCTATCTTGGGGTCGCAGTTCGATTCAAGTTCAGTACATTTACATTACCGTGTGTGTATTGCCTGTGACTGACTGTATTCGTTGTTTGACTGCATGCACCAAACCGTGATGGTTTGGGACGAATACATGTACTGTTACACCCCTATTATTCAGTCAGTTCTTGCCACTTTTTTGATTGTGACATTCACAATGATTCATGAACGTGCCTATCTTTTCCTTTTCCCCAATATCTTTTCCGAGCACACACTGTTAACCCATGAACCCTGCAGCATTCCACCAGCGTCGCTAAAGGTCACTTCCTTCCCCATCGCGCCTTACCGTTACTCTGACAGACGGTCGAGAGAGATGTGAGAGGAACGTGCACAAAGCATGGCGATATATTTCAATGGCTAAATTTTCTGTTCCTTTTTGTATGTAATAAATTCAATTAAGATTTTTTTCCCTGCTTGTAATGTTATTCAAGATTTCTTACACGACAAATTAGAATTTAGTTTCTCACCACCCTCTTTCTGACCTTTCCTACTGAAGTTAAAATGAAATACTGTTGTTTCACTTAGATTATATATAGCTGATATAATATATAAGCTGGATATTTAAGTAATTGATTGGATCATGTAAAGTGGACATTGCTGAATGAAGTCTTATGATTTGACAGGAGTTAAAAAAATTGTCTGAAAAAAAGCATGAAATAACATGCAACAATAAATTATGCATAATAAGAACAATTTATATAATTTATCTTATAATTTATCGTTTATCATAATAATTTTAACTTTTAATACTGCTCTGTCCCTTTAAATCATCAAACAGCTTGGTCATGATTGGCTAACTTCAGCGTATCAGTATAATTCATGCTTTCGTTCATTAGAAAGTGTAAATACTGTGTGCCAACACCAATTACTTTGTGCAGATCATCATGTCTGAATCATGAGTGTGTGTTGAGCACGTTGAGACTGAACACACATTTTCTCATCAGGATTTTCTCCATGATTATTTCATCTCGCATAATCTTTACAAGACTTGTGGCTGTCATGCGTGCCCGTCAGCCTTGTGTGCAATTTAGAGGGTTGACAGGCAATTTGAAACGTTCATCCCATTATTTTCATAAAATATACATAAACTCATGGAGTTTAATAGCCTCCTTCTCTTGACTACTGTCTAATTTATGGCCAAATTAAATAATTATGTGTATTAGAGTAACATAGGAATATATTATTTTGCCCAATTTGTCTAAGACGTCAAACCCAGAGTTTGAGATTCAGGAACTAATGAAGGTCGTATCTCACTCGGCGCTGTATTTACATGACCAGTTTATGCATTGAACTACGTTTTTCACCAGTAATCATCATTTCATTGCTTTTATCCAATATTCAGGACTACTTTTTTCCCAACTTTCTTTATTGCGTAATGTTGCTGTTTAAGCATGAAAAAGGTTTCCAAAGCACGTAGTCACTCCAATAAGAGTTCTTCTTTGTATGAGTATCACTGTTTCTGAACTTTTGGGAACCAAAACGTCACAGTATTCCTTATATAAATGATTCCCGTATAAGACATGCAAAAAAGGGACAGGGCCTGGTTGAGTTTGTTTGTAGTGCGTTGAACCTGATGGTTATGGCAAGGAGTGTGACATTTCCCAAACGTTTCCTCGACGTGCTTGACCAATTACAACACACTGGTCCAGCCGACCAATCAGAGCACATTGTGCTTTTCAGGAAGAGGGGCTTTATAGAGACAGGAACTAAACAAAACATTACTATCAGACTGGGAAGCTTGCAACAATGTGAAAAATAAAGTTTATTTGTACATCCAAGCATGAAATCCTATTCTAATAGTCTCATATAACACCAAGTCAATTAAACTTCAGGCATTTCAATCTGTCCAATTAGGAAGCATAAGTGATTATGAATCAGTTTCACCTGCACTCTTCTTGACTGATCTTTACTTTTGTGTTTTGTCAGGGTCAGGTTGCCCAATCAGGTTGCATAGGCAGTTCTGTTCCTCCATGACAAGGAGGTTTTGTGTGTTTCACAGCACAGTTTCAAGAGCATGGAGAGTAGACCTGGAGACAAGAGAGTTGGACAGGGACTTAGAAGAGACAAAAATACAGAAGCAGGATTGGTTTTTGCTCCTTTTTGCAAGGAGGATCCGGAGGACCACTGCCAAAGCCCTCAAAATGTGCATGTTGTGCATGTTTCTGACCAAACTGTCAGAAACACACTTCACAAGGGTGGCATGAGGGCCCAACATCCTCTAGTGGGACCTGTGTTCACAGCTCAACTGGAATTTGCAAGTCCGCCATTGGGCGCCCCGTTCTCTTCATAGATGAGAGCAGGTTCACACTGAGCACGTCAAGTCAAGTCACCTTTATTTATATAGCGCTTTTTACAATGTAGATTGTTTCAAAGCAGCTTTACAGTGGTCACAGGAAAAACAATATAAACAAAGTTTGTTTGGCTGAACAGCAGCCTTAAAAGAGCAGGCAAATTAATATAATTGATGAATTTTAAGTGTTAAGTTTCCCCAACTGAGCAAGCCATAGGCGACAGCGGCAAGAAACCAAAACTTCAGCAGGTGACGTAATGAATGAAGAACAGAATGGAGAAAAAACCTTGGGAGAAACCAGGCTCAGTCGGGGGACCAGTTCTCCTCTGGCCAACAGCCAAACAGTACATGATTATTATTTTAACAACAATTTAAGTCCAATATGAAGTCCAATTTGGTCCAGTTAGAGATGGGTTCATGATCGTCACAGGGGAGGGTCTAGTAGAGTCACGGTCTCCGCAGACACTTCAGGTGTCCAGGTGCAGGTCCTTCATCTGATCTGGATACGGCCCGGATCCAGCTGACCACGGTAACCTCGGAATAAACAGAGACCAATATCAGCGTAGATGCCATTCTTCTTCTGATGTATCGAGTACATCTGGTGTTTGAGTACATCAAGAGTTTGTTGAGACCATGGGGAACATCATCCAGCATGACCAGTTTGGTAGTGTGTCAGTAATGGTCTGGGAGGAATAACCTTGGAGGCTCGCACAGGCTTCCACGTGTAGCCAATGGATCCTTTACTGCTGTTTGGTATCAGGATAAAATCCTCAGAGCCTTTGTCACACCTTATGCTAGTCCAGTGACCCTGGGTTCCTCCTGGTGCCTGATAATACCCGGCCTCATGTAGTTAGAGTGTTAAGGCAGTTTTTAGATTACGAAGGGATTCGTGCCATTGACTGACCCTCACGTTCCCCAGACCAGAATTGAGAACCTCTGGGACATTATGTTTCACAGCATCCAAAGCCGCCAAGTTTTCCCTTAATGTCCCTCTGTTTTCCCTGAGCAGTGTATTATGTTATATTATGTTATATTATATCAATTATATAAAAAGTAAAGCTACAGATACAGTTTCCCCTTGAGACATCCATCCAGACCTGGGGGTTAAAGGCATGAAAGCAGACGGTTTGACTCTGTCATAATAAGGACAGCTGTCCTGCCACAAAGAGCAATTACCTTCACATCTGCCCATTCTGATCTAACACTCATCCATCATGTGAAAGTTGGGGGCCGCGGTTTCACAGGGAGGCAAATAACCTGATTCAGTTTTTCAATGATCAGTCTTTGTCATTTACTGTTGAGGAGCATCAGACCTCGTTTAACAGCCCAGATGGTCCAAAAACCTTTGGCTCCCAGGGTAGACAATAAAAGTGGAACTTAAGCAGGTTCCAGGCAATGCTTGGAAAGCTTTCAAGGAATTGTTCAACTAAAACTTAACACTGTTATCGTTTACTTTTCACTGTCAGGAGGTTGCAATCCCATGTAACTTTCTTTCTGTCATGAAACACTTGGAAGATAGTTTTTAAATAATTATATACTTCAAATTATAAATGTAGTACTTATATATATATATATATATATGTCTTCTGAAGCCACACAATAACTTTGTGTGAGGAACAGAGTAAAATGTAAGTCTAAATGCAGTTTATTTAAATGAAACTTTATTGTCATGATTATGCTCAGTTTTGCTCTTATGCATTCTTTGTTTATCTTTAGTCACCTGTTTCCTTTTTTCTGCCACTTGTTTGTCTCCTAGGATACTCATTACATTCTAGTTTGTTACTATGGTTACTCGTCAGTCCCCTCATTTATATCACCTGTGTTAATACAATCATCTTTTTTACTTGGTATATATATATATATACACGCCTGTGTTTTAGTTCACGTCTGTTGGTTTGTAGTTATCGCTCTGTTAATAAAGTCTAGTCACCTTAATCTCTGTCTTCGCGTCATATCTACACCCTGCTCGGCTAGAGTGTGACAACTATATATGATACAATTCAATACAATTCAATTCTGTCAAATTTCTTCCGAAAAGTGTGGTTCATGCAAGGACCTTCGTTGTAGAGCCGTAATTAATTGCAACAGCTTTGTAGGGATTTTAGAAAGGATTGGGAAAATTGCTTTTGGGGCAAATCCTTTTGATTCCGTATCTTTCCTTATTTCAACCCAGTTAGGATTTTGCTTTAACATGACCATTATCTAATACATTTCCAAGTGTTCACAGGTGTAAGCATTATTAACTTCTGATAGAGCAAATGCTGGTGGAAAGTTCTACAGTAACTTAGATTCATTGATAGATTCAGCGTCTAAAAAGCCATACGTAAACACTACTGTTTTTCATTGGGAGAGTCCTAGACAAAAAAAGTCCTAGATTGAAAAACTTAGGGATGCTAATTGCCAGTAATTTTGACTTTTTGTTTATTGAAAATATTTCAAATAAAGCTTAAATTTAGAATTGCAAAGATTATACTCTCTTAACTGGTATCACAATATCATAAGTAGTAAAGTCCTAAATGAATTGTCCATTTAATGTAGAAACTAACTGTAAAAGTTCTAATGACAAATTTCCTGTATATTTGTAGCATTTAAATTTGTGCACATGCATGCCGTTATGACATATATGTGTTACCCACTTAATGCATGATCGAACGCTTTGCATAAACAGACAATTATATTAAGAGTTGAATATTAAAAGCTGTCCGAAACTAACCTTTATGAATAGCACATTTGGAAAATGGAAAAGGTTCCTTGCCACACAATTGTGGCTTTTGTCTGTAGCCAATTTCTAGCTAGATAAAAGCATAAGTTATTTATTTGTGTGTGTGTGTGTGTGTAATCTGCAATTGTACAAGTCAGTGATTTGCTGGAACACATTTCACCCTTTCACAAAGCATTTGCAGGTGTTTTGATTGCAATTATGTATTCAAGAAACCTCCATTATATTTGTATAATTATATATTGTTCCTTGATTTGCATAAAAGTGGAGTTAAGTTACATTAAGAAAAAAAAGAGAGAAGGAAATGAATAATTTTTCTTTTCATTCATACAATAATTTAATTCATTTTCCAATTTGCTAGTAGTGGGACAAACAAAAGGAGGGATGGTTGCAAATCATTTGAAGTGGAAAGGCAAATTTAGTAGAATTTGCCTCTTTTCCATCCAAACATTAACACAGAATTCCAATTAAAGGCGAAACATCCATCTTTCATGTTGTCTCTGTGTGGTCCTGATGTGGATGGAGCCTCATTTAAAGCCTCTCTGCTGGAGTGGACCACAGCTGAGGAGCTCAAACTGTTTGAGTGCTGCTCTTCTGCCTCTTTCAACCTGATGTCAGCATGTCCCATTTACAGTAATCACACTCTCTGCTGCTCCTCACATGCTCCACTGTGTGGCTGCACACAAATCTTGCCTTCTCAACCCTCCATTTTATCTGTAGAGGAGAGAGATGAAGTGTGTATAGGGCCCTTCATGACAGTAATGTGCTTTATGAGCATAATGGTGGTGATGACTGTGAATGCTGTGCAATCCGTTGGTCCAAAAATATTATTTGTGTCAGGTGAGATGTTGAACAGAAAATATTCTGTAGTATAGTCAAAGTAACAGACTTAATGACAGGCCAAAATCAGAGTCATGTTGATAGGTAAGATGGTAAAGTGATTGGTTTGATGGATGATTAAATTGGATGTTTGGTTGGTTGGTAAAATTATTGGTTTATTGGATGTTTAGATTGTAAAATGGATGGATGGATGGTAAAATTATTGGTTGGTTGGTTGATTAGATGGATGGCTGGATGGTAAAATTATTGGTTGGTTGGTTGATTGAATGGATAGATGGATGGTCAAATTATTGGTTGGTTGGTTGGTTGGTTGATTAGATGGATGGATGGATGGTAAAATTATTGGTTGGATGGATGGATGGATGGATGGTAAAATTATTGTTGGTTGGTTTATTCATTGAATGGATGGATGGTAAAATTATTGGTTTGTTGGTTGATTAGATGGATGGCAGGATGGTAAAATTATTGGTTGGTTGGTTGATTTGATTGATTGAATGGATGGATGGATGGATGGTAAAATTATTGGTTGGTTGATTGAATGGATGGATGGCTGGATGGTAAAATTATTGGTTGGTTGGTTTATTCATTGAATGGATGGATGGTAAAATTATTAGTTGGTTGGTTAAATGCTAAAATTATTGATTTATTGGATGTTTAGATTGTAAAATGATTGGTTGGATGGTAAAATGATTGATTGGTTGATTGATTGAATGGATGGATGGATGGTAAAATTATTGGTTGGTTGGCCCAAAAATGAAAATTCTCAATAGAGCGTATACTTTTTTATGTGCATGTTTAGAATTTATGTCAAGATTCATCAGGCTCAAATTGTGTAAGAATTGTTGGAAAGGACCATGAAGAATCATTTTCACACATGAATTGGCCTCTAAGTGCAAACAGAGATTGAGAGTCTACAGATTGATGGGCTCTTGAATTGTCAATACAATATCTTGACTAAAAATTGATGCACCTCTTGGTGGAAATAAATGTTGTGATGTTATTTCCAAGTAGAGGAACATACATTTTTGGTCAAGATCTTGTATTGACAATACAAGAGAAACATAATAATCACTGAAATAATGATCCAGTCGCAGGATTTGCATTTAGGCACTTAATTCCAAACAGCCACCTTTTTTGGCTGGTCACTGAATTACATTGTTAGTTTGATAATTTGATAAATGACTGACTGGCGAGATGGTTTGTTAGATGATTCGTTGGATGGTTAAATCAGTGTTTTTCAACCAGTGTTCCGTGGCACACAAGTGTGCCGTGAGAGATCGTCAGGTGTGCCGTGGAAAATAATGACTTTGTATCTCATAATAATGAGAACATTTCCCATAATAATGACTTAGTATCTGGAAAAAATTAGAAAGTTTCATAATAATGACTTAATATCTCAAAATAATGAGAAAGTTTCTCATGATAATAACTTCTCGAATTTTTTTTAAACTTTTTCCTTGAAATTCAGTAAGAACCCATTGAAGTTAAAGAACTGTCAATAATGACGTTTGAGAAAATATATTTTTTGTGGAATTCTTGATGCGGCCCTGCCTCACCCAAACTCTGCCTCCTGCGGCCCCCAGCTCATTTGAGTTGTAGACCCCTGTGCTATAGCTTTGGTGGAGAGCAGCTTTGACGTCAACCGTCAAGAACCGAGTATCACTCCAACTCAACCCAACCCCCCCCGGTCCGCAAATAAAATTATCCAGTCCGCGGTGCGCATTTTTTTACATCTTTGGTTGGTGGTGTGCCTTGTGATTTTTTTCAATGAAAATATGTACCTTGGCTCAAAAAAGGTTGAAAAACACTGGGTTAAATGATTGAAGTTGGTTGTATAAATGATTAGCTGGTTGACTAATCATTTGATTGGCTGATTAATTGATTGAATGATGGAGCTTAAACAAGTTCATTACACACTTTCTCATTTTCTCATCTTTATTTGGTTGCGTTTGAATATTTTCAGCACGTTTTGTCAAACAGATGAAGATGTTTTCTTAATTCGCTGGTGTTTTTTCTTAAATTGCAGCATGTTGAGCTTTCTCGGCCACCATAAGAATCTCTTACAAATATGCCAAATTTGAATTTAATTGAAAATAGTTTTTGAAATGCCCTATATAGGGTGGAGAGTACTTCAATATATATCATTACTGGTGGTTGGAAGCCTTGTATCTCTTTTAAATCATTTAATATTGATTATTATTATGTTGGTGTAATGAAAAGTAAAAGCTAAAGAATTCAATAATGTTAGTAAGTGTCCATCACCGGGTTTGTTGAACAGTATTATGTGACTAAATGGTGTTTTGTACTGACATCTAATGATATTTTGTTTTATTTTCTTTCTCTGCTTGCCTGGATTGATTCCATGTGAATGATTTTTTCACATCCGTTGTCACAAACAGGTAAGAGAATGATCTGTCATCTGTGTGTGTGTGTGCGATACTGTTAAAGACACGTAGGGGATCCCTGTGTCTTTCCCTTCAGCTGTGTGAATGAGTGAAGGTGCTGACAGGTCGTTAACACAGACATGAGGTGTTACTACACACCGTCTCACGCCAAGACGCGTTTAAGCCTCTGTGTTTTGTGCAGTAAGCCTAGTTCATCCATCACGCTTACACAGATTATATGAACATGTGAATTGTAAAGCCATTTTGGAACATACATTTTTGACAAATATTTATACAGGTCTTTTCAATAAAACAATAGTTCATAGTGGCACGGATAACAAGTTTCACCAGACCTGCTCATGTGGTGATTATATACAGATTCGTTTTTTATTAAATCCATTGTTAAAAGGATTTAATATAAGACTTCAGATCTTAAGTCAAGTCTCGTGCTTAAAGCCTCTTATTGAAGTTAACAAGCTGAATGTTTAGCCATTTACCATCTGATTATCCGAACATGTAAATATATTTCCATTTGTTCTCTCTGTTTTTTTTTCAAGCTGTTTGCATGTTATTTATGTTATTTACACATATTAATGACTAAAGGACAAACAAAATATGGAATTTTAATAGTAATAGGAAAGCTCTGTTCAGTTCTGTAGTGAGTATAACACCTTTGCTCATCCTCTGTAGTTAGAAAGTGTGTATGTCCCTGGGTTTGAGTTCAGTGTGCTAAAAAGAGGCAGATGCCCCCTAGTGAGAGTACGAACTACTGCTATTAACACACTTTCCTCTCTGTCACTCTCTCTCTCTGAGATGAATACTGTAAGAGAAAGCATTAGGGTCCATGTGGAAACCCAGTATGGATGCGAGGGGGAGTCGCGCAATCACAGGATATTCCCAGGCAGATTATAGCATCAGCTCTAATCTCTGGATTTGCACTGTAACTGAGTGCAGCACTAGAGCGTGGGATCTTTGGACGGTGTCCATTAGTGTAATTTTGCTCACTAAATTCCTGGTATTCACCTTCTCACTTTAATATAATGTTTTGGTTGTCATTATGGCTTTCTTTGGAGTTCTATCGCATCATCCACCCCCTCACACAAACAAACACACACACACACACACTGTTGTAGAGGATAATAAACCTGCTTACGTCATCAGGTCAAAGTCAAGCTCTGCGTGTCGGAGTGTGTGCTGCACTGTTCTGTGCAGCTGAAACCGCTTTTCTAGTCTTATTAACCGAGACATCTGTTCAAGATGGGGGAAAAAAAAGAAATCTTAGACTTACAAGTAAATTTTGGAGTAGCTTGTTTTGAAAGCATAGGATCCCACCCTCCATTCAGAGCGCGAGAGTCATGTCTCCTCAAAACACATGAACACACACAGCAGGGAGCAAACAAAAGAGTCCCTACAGACGGTGTTCAACTACCTCATGTTTCAAAGCACATAACATTACAATAATAATAGATATAAACAACTTAAAGTGCCATGACCTGAACCACCTGACTGGTGCAGGTTCATATCAGTGTGGATGGGTTGACATTTCAACTCTCAAGCAGCTCTGAGTGTAATATCACAGGTTTCCATCTCTTCCATAGTACAGTAGTTGTTGTGTACAGTAGTTGTGTAGTTGTTACGACCGAATGCAATGATTGGACAAACATTTTATATCCTACACCTCACACAGATATCATAAAAATACATATAAATACATTTAGACCACTTAACTTAGTGATTGCTCTCAGGATAGAGACCAGTTCCCTAAGTTTCAAATTAATTGGCAAATTATTCCAGCCAGAGGGAGCAGGAAATTTAAACGCCTTTTCCCTCAATTTAGTGTGTGCCACTGGAACAGACAGTATCAAATATTCCTCGGACCGAAGGCTATAACTACCAACATCTTTTTTTTTTATAGATGTAGGTCTAAAGAGAGAAGAAGAAAGGAAGCAGACCCAAGGTAGATTTATAAATAAGAGCACACCAGTGTTTTAGTCTATTTATGCACAAATGAGACAATTCAACCCAAACACACAATGATGATTGGAGGTTTTAAGATTTGTTATGAACCTTTATGTACACCATGATAAACCGTGTCCAAAACATGTAAACACTGAGAATGTGCATGCCTATATCTGCCATCACTATAGTCCAGTATAGACATAAAAGTGGCGGCAATAAGTCTCTTTTTAGCCTCGAAGGAAAGGCAGGATTTGATTTATAAAATTAAAAACCCAGTTTCACTTTTAATCTTTTCACCAATTACTGAACATGAGGGCCAAAGGAGACAGAGTCATCAATTAAAATCCCAAGATACCTTTAATTAGACACAAACTCATTCTCAGAACTTTGGGAAATTATTATTATTATTTTTTTTTTACTGAATTTTAAAATGAGTTTTATGTTCAAATAAGTTATGCTGTAAAATATTTTAAGCAGGCTGTAACTGAGATAGAGCCAGACTGGGTGAGGATGGTATATATAACTCTATCATCAGCGTAAAAGTGAAAATATGATTCATATTTAAAGTAAATTGGAATGGTCCTAGGACTGACCCCTGTGGCACACCTTTTATTAGAGATAAGAGATCATTTTCTGTTTGTGAGATAGTTTAAACCAACCAATAGCACGTTTAGATGATCCGATACTAACGAGTCATTGCATCAGTAAAGTATGATCAGCCATATCAAATGCTTTGGATAGATGAGTGAATAAAGCTGCACAGTGTTTCTTGTTATCAACAAATTCAATAAAATAATTTAGTACTTTTAAGGGTGTCGTAGTTGTGTTATGGTGTTTTCTAAAACTAGATTGAAAACAAGACAGGATATTATAAACAGAAAGAAAGTCCTTCAATTGATTCCTGACAAAGGTTTCGAGGATGTCCAGGACAGACATCTTGGAAATGGGCCGTTAATTATTTAGTTGTGTGGAATCTCCACATTTAGACAGGGTGGGCCAATAAAATCGTCTGCTAGCTTTAATACGCAAGGTTCCAATTTATCAGGACCTGCCGATTTTGAATCATCTAAATATTTAAGGGCTTGGCACACACCTCAGAAATTGCAAATGGTGAAAGTGAATGATTGACGACCCACAAAACTATATGACTGAACAATAGAGGGGTTCACATGAGCATTGAAAGACGAATCAAACAGACAGCCAGAAGCTATGAATACACAAAAGTCTGTACCTTTATTATTTTCAGTTAATGATTTAACAGTTTTTCCAAAAAATTGATTAATTATTTAATGTTTGTATAAGGAAATGCTCAGCTTTAGCTTTTCTGACTGCAACCATACGTGTGTTGCAGTGTTCTGAAATCAGGCCAATCTGAATTTTAATCTGTATTCCTGGATTTTGCCTATGCCAGGTTGTGCTCATGAAGCATGTTGGATAAGAGAGGAGTAAACCATTCATTATTCTGACCCTTCACCCTGTACCTTTTGAGGGGGAACATGTTTGTTGACTAAAGCAGAAAAACTTGCATAAAAGAATTCCCAAGCTATTTCAAGGTCAGGAATTAAATTCATTTTTTCCCACTCTAAATTATTCAAATCCTCAAAGCAACCCTTGTTCAGGGAAATGTTTCTTGTCATGCTTTGTTATAATGCATGGTTTGGTTTTTGTATCTTTTTATGCTTCTAACTGTTGAGATGACACCATGGTTAAATATGGACACAGCTGAATACTTGTGCAGAACGCTTGTTAAGATTAAGTCTATCAGGGATGATTTTTCTGGACTTTTTGGATTCAGTCTAGCGGTACTGTCAACAATATGAAAAAGATTCATTGCACCACAATAGGTTTTAAATTCATCAGTTGTTGAATGCAAACAGTTCCACTTTGAGTCACCAAGAGCTACCAATTCTTTAATGTCCAAATCTGAAAAGAGCTGAAATAAAGAAGGGAGGGCACCACTATGAGCAGATGGTGTCAGCAACTATTATGCTGAGGGATTTACTGTAGAGACTTCAAGATCAAGAGCTAAAAATGATAATTGTTTACTCACCAATTTAGAGAGAGATATTTTGAAATGAAACCTACTTTTTTGTTTTATATAAAAATTGCTACGCTGGTTTTGATTGGTCAGGCCTATATATATATATATATATATATATATATATATGTGTGTATATATTATAGCCATTAGTACAAATATCTTTGTCTATAAAAGATTTGTTGAGGCAAGTTTCAGTTTCATATCCATTTTAGAGATGTTACAGACGTTCCTCTGTATGGGGTGGAGTGGAGTGGAGTGAGTGGAGTCACTAAATAGAGACTGTCATACCCGTGAAAATCACCTTCAGTACTGCAATGGTTAGATAGGCACAGTGCAAAGAAAATCCATAGCATTCGAGTTAAACCCTTCATCCTTTTGCTAAAAGCACCAATGGACCCATCCATAGTGCAGAAGGGGAACCCATATCCTCTTTGTAGGGAATCCATTCTAATCAACACAGAAATACTAAATGTGACATGCTTAGACCATAATTGTTGGATGGCGTTTGTTTTAATTGAATTTGCAAATTTCAGCCTAAACCGTACTGCATAGCATCCGACTTTTACGAGAATTTACAAGATTTGGTTACACTTTATTTTAAGGTGACATTGTTCTTACTCAAATAGGTACTGAGTAATATTAATTAACGTCTCGGGTTACGTATGTAACCTTAGTTTCCTAAGGGGGAACGGGACGCTGCATCGAAAACGCTAGCGGCTGATGACGCAGCTCGAGTCCCCATGAATGGGAATGTCTCGGGTTACGTATGTAACCTTAGTTTCCTAAGGGGGAACGAGACGCTGCATCGAAAACGCTAGGGGCTGACGATGCAGCTCGAGTTCCCATGAAAGGGAACTGTCTCGGGTGACACTCGGGAGGAAGGAGGCGGGAACCGGCAGACGTTTTACAGATTTTTAACATCAAATAAAACATAAATACAAAATAAACATAAAGTCCAGGCCTGGTCCTCTCTCGCTTTCACTGTCGTCGTTCCTCCTTTTATGTCTCCGCTCCTCCGTGAGACTCGAGACACCGGTGGCTCGCGGGTGGCGCACATTCCCAATCACGCCACTGGCTCTCGTGATGCTCTCACGGTCCCTCGACCCCGCCCTGCTCGCCACAGGAACGTCTCGGGTAATGTATGTAACCTTAGTTTCCTAAGGGGGAACGAGACGCTGCGTCGTCAGCCCCTAGCGTTTTCGACGCAGCTCAAATTCCCATGAAATGGAACTACATCTACTTGCATATATATTACATATACATTTATTTATATATAGTTAGAGTTAGGGTTTGGTTTAGGGTTAGCTACTTGTAATTGTGCATCATTTACTGCTATTACTAAAGTAAGTCCATGTAGTAATCTGTAACTACATCACTGTAATATAAAGTGTTATAAATTTGATTTAAATCTGGTGGGAATTTTACATCTGACCGACTTCCTCAGGGAATACAAGTCCTGTCCAAACCGAGCTTTATGGATGTGTGTATGGACGGATTGTCAGACAGTGAGTGTGTTGATGTTGGCAGGTGTGTTTCCTCACAGCAGTTCCCTTCAGATCGCAATGAGGTGATCCAGAAAGTCCAGGGGCTCCGGCAAGGGTGCTGAACACAGCCCCTTCAATTACACCTTCACCGGCTGCCATCACTCTTGCTGCATGTTAACTTCTGTCATGCAGTGTTGTGCTCAGTCCATACTAAACCTCTGCTCCCATCCAACTATCCATCAATCCTTCCATCCATCCATCCATTGAGAAAAGATTTCCCATGTTTCAGGCTGGTGACATCTCGTCTATTTTGATGCATGGAATGCATTAACATTTGACACGTTCTGCCTTTTTTGGGGATTTATTTCATTTTTTATTTTTTTTTGTATCCTATGCATATAGTCTACATTTACACACAACACCTAGTATTATATAACAATTAATGTCCTAATTTGAGAATCCAGATATGGTCTGTGGGTCAGTAACATGGCAGATCTAGTCATTTATTTAAAAAATGAAAAAAATGTGTCTGTGAAGTTTCAGATGACAAACACACAAAGTTGTTTACATGAACGTAAACTGCAAGTAAAAAATATTAGACCTGTGCATTAAAGCAATGTACAATACAGAACCCTCTGTTATAAATGCTGTTAATATGAATCAAAGGTCATGAGCAGTCGCGGACGGGGCCTAGGCATTTTGTGACAACATGTTGCATAGGAATGGCTTGTTTTGAGACGATGCTTATGATTTATGGGCATTTAAAAAAGGAATGGGGGGATTTTTACCATTATAGGGTGTTTATTTACACATACTGACAGCACACATTAATGTTCAAACATAATGTCATAGTGTTTTTTGCATAGGTCCCCTTTTAAACTTTAAAAAACATAAAAAAGAAAATGTCAGAAATGACCTCTGCAGTCCATCAGGACAATATATCAAGGTTAATATATATCAAGGTTAATAGTCTTCAGACCTTCAGTTAGTTTGGCTTTTTTATGGTTAACGAACTTGTTAAATGAATTTAATTTATTTTTTTACTTTGATCCTGAAATATAAATTCTTCTAAGTTTATATTGCATTCAATACAACATCACTCTTTCTCTGTGATATTACGTTTGGCTTAAATTTGATGTTGTTTTGGTGTCATTTATCCACCTGTTACAAATGCACCGCGTAACTGCCATTAATCCAAGTTCTCTCATGTCACCAATTTGAGCGATTCCTGTAGGCACCTGAAATGTGTTGCGCCAGCAAGACGCAAATGGTAATCACTTCCATGATTTGTTCTGCGCTTGTAAGACAGATTCGAAGACATTAACGTGATATACTAAAGCAGTGTCATCGTTTGCTTGTGTGTGATTTACGTTTGCTCGCTATCTGAGCCCATAAGCTGGACCGGTGTAGCTCAGCAGCTTTGAAATCCATAAAGACGGTGAATCATCTAGACGCATTGATCTCCTCAGTGCCAGCAAGTGTGAAGGGAGATTTGACTTATCAAAGGAAGTTTTGAAACGCACACCTTGTGTAGGGTTTGGAACCAAGAACCAGTTTTTATTCAGAGACGTTTCCATTTATAAACAAACAAATAATTAAATTGAATGATTATCATGATATTTGGTGTGTTTAACAGTTCTTTGATTTGTGCGTTCTTCCACCAATTTGGACAGAATATTATACTAAAATACTTTGGCTGTTATCATGGTTTCCAATTAGTGAAACCAGGGTATTCTAATTAGATTTTTTTTTTTTAAATGAGTCATTTAAAAAGAATCAGTTTTAAAGTTGTGTGTTTTGAATCAGTTTAATGACTCACTCAGTAACTGAATCACTGATTATTGATTTAGCTTTAAATAACAGTTAACATTTTCTGATTGGTTGTTCATATATGAAAATGCTTATTTAAAGGGCCAGTCACACAGCCGATCGCGCATGAATTACTCACAAATCACGCATAGATTGGGTCACCCGACGCATGCGACACCCAACGCATGAATCACTGCCGGAGCGCATCCAAACACGCATGCTTCGCGAACGTTCCACGAACAAGCACTTTCAGAATCCACATTGTCAGTGGAATGAACGTGATACGTGCGCCGCGGTGCGCGGTTCATGAGTGATATGAAGGTGGGGCGTCAGTGGACGTGCGCGCTTTCGAACCAGTTCCGACGCATAAGCACTGACGGCCGACAAGTGTCCCGCGCATGTCACGCATACTCAACGCATAAACTACGCACACCGACGCACATCTGTGCGTCAGAAAATTTTTGAACCGTTCAAAACTCAAAATCACGCACAAACCACCTTCGACGCACATCCACTTACAATCACTGACGGTCCTCGTTCATTCCACCGACGAATTACGCATATGACGCACACTCCACGCAGAAACGAAAATCTGTGCGTAATTCGTGCGTTCTTCATGCGTTTTCGCTGTGTGACTGGGCCTTAAAAAAACATATTTGGTTTTGTTGAAACAAGTTTTATTTTAATAAAACTAAATTCTGTTAACAGAACTGTTAAGTCTGAAGCAGAATTGTTATTTGAATTTCAATCCCAAACCAACAGTGGTTACAAATGGTTTTTAAAGTTATGAACAACTTTTTTCCTTTTGAAGATTTTTCCAATGCTAAAACACACCACTGAGACCTCTTGTAGTCAGCTGTGGCCATGATAATGCAGCAAGGATTATTTCAGAAATACTTTATGTAATGTATTAGTTATGTAATAAGAAGGCGCGCTAAACCCCTCTTGTGTTCGGCACAGAGTAATTTCCCCTTTGGGGGGTGAAGTAGCAATAACTTGGTTATGAAATGTGTTTTCTAATTAATGAAAGTGTGCACAGTGATATCACAAACCCCCTATGGTTTTCCACCCACCACTGTTATTTTGGCACCTGTAAACAAACAAACAAACAAATACATATAAATATGCAGCCAGCATATACTAAATATAACAGCTAATTAATATGTATTGATATATTATTCATTATTTGTGATTTTCTCAACCTTTTTAGATCTAACTTTTCTAGGTTTCTCTGCTCTTTCTTTCTGACACT